>MASP02000179.1:0-264179 GCA_001693025.2 Colletotrichum lindemuthianum | reverse complement strand
GTTTGGGTGTGGGTTGGTGGGGTGGGGGTTTTTGTTTGGGGGGGGGGGGGGGGGGGTTGCCCGGGGGAGAACATTAGCTACATAGACGACTCGGACTGCACAGCTCGTCAACTCGGCAGCCCTGTAATTCTTTCCAACGGACAAACGTCTCGCACTCCTACGAGACCATAGACCAATTGAAATGAGACAAGTTCGCTGATGCCTTCCCATCGAGGTCTGGCCTATACGAGGTCGCCAGCAGGGCTGACAAGGATGATGCGGTGACCGAGACTTCGAAGCAATCATTAAAAGCAAACCCAGGTTGGAGACCACGACTCGTGAGAAAAGCAATCCTTGCGTGCGTAAGGAGATATAGAACGAATGGCATCACGTATAGTACGGCTGACAAGAATCAGCGGGCAGTGTGACACTTCTTGAGTTACCTCAGGAAGGAAGAGAGATAAAAACACCTTACGATGCTGGGAGATGATCTTCGTGCATTTTTGTTGCCTTACGACACAACGGAGTTGTAGAACATGATTATGCCACACCTACTTCAAACCATACCAAGGTTCGACAGCTTTCCATTTCGCAAGCCGCATCCTTGAATTCTCCATTTCAGTTGACATGCCATCCGATCATGGTCCAATCCAGGCAGCTTCGACTGACCGGACGAAAACTCGGCTCTTTCCTTCCTGAACTCTACCAACATGCGACGAAGCTCCTACCTTCCCAAGCTAGCCGTCTTTTAATGTCAACGGATGGCTTACCTAATGTCCCTAACAACGGCCTTCTTGCCATCCCGAATCGAACTTGATGTCGCACATCATCGTGTTCTAGGTCCTTCGACGTCGCACTCGCAGCCAGCTTTTCGCTTCGGCGCCCGGCAATCTCGGCGAAGGCACCTCCGCCGGCTTCGACTCTGCGGCAGTTGGTCATGCGATCCACACCCGAAGTAAGGTAGCAACTCGGGCGGACCGTCGTCGCCGAATCCCCGCCAAGAACAACAGAACGACAGGTTCCAGGATGCTCGTCCTCCATCATCCGTGGCCTTGTTGCGCAACAGCTCGACCGGCCTTACCCATCGATCTACCACGTACACCCTGCAAAGCGGAAAGCTTCGGCGTCACTTCTCCGTGGTGGCAAGCGCCATCAAAGGCGTTCGACGATCTGTCATGCAACGGCGGGCTTTCGGGACGAGAATTGACAGTTGGTTTTGGAACTGCATTCTTCGCCATGCATTTGACTTTGCTCAAGGCGCCACAAAAAAAAAAAGAAAACGCCCGCCGTTGAGCCGATGCCAGCGGGGCACGGCGAGCGAGCTGCAACCTCCTTACCCGCTGTTTCAGATGTCGGCGTGTGGGCGGATCGCCGGCGGCGGCGCCTTTGTGACGCTGCCATACGACAATTCACTGGGCCAGAGGATGTATCGTGCATCCGCCACAGCCAAAGAGGAGCTCAAGAACGACAAAAGGCGATCAAGGTCAGACATTGACAAGCGTCCACTCGATGCCGAGTCATGTTTGTTTCCTGTCCAGAGATGGAAACGCCAATGCGAAGTTCGCGCAGCCGGCTCACGACGTACTCGCTTGTCATGCCACATGTGTACATTGCAACCCAGCAGCTCGGGGCGAGTCGAAGAGGCCGCTTCAAGACGGGGTTCGGTGTGTCTAGCCGCTCCCAGACCGCCCATCAGGGGCTCTCCCGGATGCGGGGTTTTTTGTTTTAGTCGATCCCAGCTTGCCAAAAGTCAGTTACAGATTCGCCCGTCGACCGGGGGTCATCGGAGCGGTACGTCAGCAACTGACATACCGAAACCCTGACGACGACACCAACACAAAGCTGCCACCGCCGTCGGTGCGAATCATGGCCCATTTCCATCTTAGCCTAACGCCATCGTTGTTTCAAGATCTGGATTCTTGTCAGCCTGCTTGGCTTGGTATTTCGACATCACGACAGGTCGTGGCCGACAGGTCGGAAGCTTGAATGAGCCCTCCGACATTGACTGGGCTGGTGTCACAAGTCGTGCGGTGCAAGTTTTCCAGTGCCAAAGCCACAGCCAAGACCACCGTTCAAGATCCTGAAAAAAGGTGTTGGGCTTCAAGAACAGCAGTTGCGACACAGACGAAGCATTCCTGTCAGCTAGTTTCTTTGGTGAGCTGAGCTCGGTCGCTGGGGTGTTTGCCAGTGCAGGGCTGGCTCCGTTCTTCTCGCTGCATATTTCTATCCAGGCATGCTATTCTCTCGCGCGGCCATTGGGTTGGCACTCAGAACAATGAGTGCCCCATTGCCAGCGTCGACCCCGGCATGTCGTATCTTCCAGCCTAAGAATCGGTGTCTCGCACACTAACTGGCCGAGACAAACAGATCGCTCCGTTCTCTCGACACCCGTCTCCATAAGCGCATGTCATAGTGCGTTTTGACCGTCACTGCTCCACGATCATTGCGAGAGGAGACCCTACGTCGTGATAAGTGCACACTCGCGCGTTGCAACAACTCGGAGCGACCTAGAAGCCCAGGGCTCTCCATGCCGATGCCGATGTCAGGACGCCGCGGCAGGAATGCGTGTCTCTCAGTTCAGTCACCAGAGGCGTTGCGGTTCTCACAAATTCATTTCCCACATTCCAGTGAGCGCGATAGGAGACCAACAGGATAACAGACAAATGGATTGGTGACATGGCAGTCTCCCTCACGAGTCTGCTGCGACTATCGCCCTCACATTCAGTGTTTTACTCCTTTCTTTCCACCTTTCTTCCCACTACTCGATTCTCTTTGGTTACAGTTTTTGCAAAGCGTTCGACAAGATGTTTAGGACTAGCCATATCGTTGCTTTGGCTGCGGCCTCATTTATCGCTCTGTCAGACGCAGCAATCCTCCGTGACAACAGCCATGTCGACGGACGTGAAATCGCCTGGGACGGGGCACCGCAGCCATCGATCCCGGCCCTTCGCAGGCGCCAGGACACCGGGGGCTTCCTCGGCGCAACCCCTGCTTCTCCGGTGACGGGTAGCTGCACGCAGGCAACGACCTTCAGCCTCAACAGCGCCGGCCAGCTCGAAGTCGACGGCGCAATTATCTCGGTCAACCCAGGCACGCCGTTCATGCCTCTACGTCCCATCACCCCGCTAGGAAGCATCACCGTCACCTTCAGCCTCAACAACGGGGCGCTCACCTGGTCGAACGACCAGTTCTTCGGGGGCCAGGCTGGTTTCTGCCAGGACGCCGCGGGCCAAGTGTACGCTACCTTTGCCGACCCGGCCGTGGCGTACCCGGCGGGCTGCACGGCCATCCAGCTCGGCCCGGTCGTAGGTATGTCGTCTTGTCTCTTGCCAAGCGATGCAAGATGTTGACATGGAGCAGCGTCGACCTGCCAAAGTGGAAGCATTGTTTCTTCCCTGGCCCCATCTACGGCTAGTGCGGCCAGCACGGCCAGGACGGCTACTGTCGGAACCACCATTGTCAGCACCAGATCCGACGGCAGCGTCTTCAGCACCGTCAGCAGCTTCGAGACGACGCTGACGGGCCCCATCACGGTGGTCCCGACGCTGGCCCCCACGTCGGCGGCCGTGGTCAACGGCACGCTCACACTCCGCTCGGGACTCTACCCGGAACCTGGCTTCTTCACCCCGGCTGGCCAGACGTGCAGCGTTGTCACCGAGTCGTGGATTTACGGGGACACGACGTTGCTCCCTGCTCGGAGCACGGCAACGACCGCGGTTGTGTAAAAATGGAGTATATACAAAGCTGGCCGGGGCGGGGGCGTTTGTATTTAGGGCGAGTGGATATAACATGTTCTGGTCATCTATCAGAAACTCGACCTTCATAATTATGTGGTGTTTCGGAAAGTATCCGTATAGCAAATTGAACCCAGAAAAAACAGACATCCAAATTGGGAAAGAAGGTGTCGCGTCAGATACATTGCGGCTGGACAGCTGAGGTTCGCCACCTGATTTGAGTTCGATCGTTTCCCTGCCGACAACCAATATTCGGTGCATAGTGCAACCGCAGGAGGAAAGCCAACACTATGTGCGGAAAACCTTGCCTCGACATCATCAGGAGCCACTTGGCGCGTGGCATTGCATCAGGAGAGCGATAAGAACCGGCACTTGTCACTTCATATACATTATCTTGGTGGAGTTCCAACGACATCGAGCAGCCACCGTGGCGGGCCAGCGAACACTTTTGCGTCATGCAAGGATGGCTTTACCACCCATCGGACGGGCTGCTCCTGGGAAAGACGGGCGGAATTGGGTTCCAAAAAGTGGGATGGCAGATGCGGTCATCGACAACGTTCGGCGGTTGGTGGTGGGAAGTTCAGTCGTGGTCTGCATTCGCAGCCAAACTCTATCCCCGCGATTCACCGGTGTACCGTTGCAACCGACTTAATCCGTACTGTGTAGCTTGACGATAGGGTTTTCGGGCTCGGCGGATGCGGGACCGAATCAGCACCGGCGGAAATCGTAATCCAATGGATACGAATGTCGACCGAGAGGTTGCGTTGTGTTCGGATGATCGGGATAGAAGGGAGAACGGAAGAAGGCTAGAACGAATGAGGTCCGAGATGATCGATGGATGCCCTTCTCGCCTGGACGAAGGGTCTGGACATCCACCTGTGTGACTGACTGATCAATGTCTGTCCATCTGTGTCTGGTTTGGCGTAGACGCCCAGGCGCTGCTGCACCTTGCCTCACTCGCATCACCGCTCATCCCGCGTCCTCGCGGAAACGACCAACAGCGCGATGGACCAACACCACCACGAACGGCGGTCCGGCCGTAGCAGCCGGGGCGTAGTCGCTGTCAGCTATCAGACCGCATTCCATCCAAAACCCCCCCAACAACCAACACCACACACACACACATACACACGCGCGCGCGCACCACCCACCAAGACATCCAAGACGTGACGCCAGAACCACAGCATCTTGCAGCATCGACGACAATCGGGGCGCCAATGTCACCTCTCTCGTCTGGACCCTATCGCAGCTGCCGCGCCGTCCGGGACCAGATAGATAGGGGGGCATTTTGCTGGTCGTACCGGGCTGCGTTGTCGATGTAACAATGTGTGATGTTTGATAGCTGCGTAACGCGTAGCGCGAGCCATGACGAAGGACTGGATGCGGTTGCAGCACGCGCTTCGTCGGGGTTTTAATGAATTAAAAAAAATCTCGATTTTGGTGGTAACCCCCCACGCTCTAGACCCTGGGACGAGCGCAACCTCTTGCTCGCTCTTTTCCCAACGTGCAAAGTACTGCGCACAACTGTCACGCGTCGCTCATCGTGGTGTTGCTGGACATTCCCATGACGGACGCCTGGGGAAAGAAGTAGGTCTAGGCAAGCCCGGCCGTTCAGCTCGTCGGAATCTCAACGGTCACCACCCATGCCGGGCGGGCTTCGGACCATGGGCTGGATCCCAACGCCAGACAAGGAAGAAAAAAAGGGCTGGACCAGCATCAGTGCATCACCAGTAAAGTGAAGCTGGCAAGAGAGAAGGAGAGGAAAATGGCTGGCCGCCCCACCACACCACCACCCCCGGTCATATCGCATCCACCATTACCGTTTAGCTACGTAGGTACTTCGTACAGTGATGTCGGCGCTAGATTTCCAGTGTCACTGCACCTGGAACAAACCCCCCCTGGTCTCCCCCCCCCCCATCTCACCAAGGCTGGCTCCCCACCATCCATCCCACTGCAGCGTGCCAAGAGGCTCCGTTCGTTGGCTCCCAGACGCTGGGCCAGATGCTGGTCTCGTTTGGGCTTGACGAGCACCCGCCAGACCAGGAAAAAAACCATCCTAAAACGAACGACGTGATTGGTAGGGGTCCGGCGATACCGCCTTATCGGGGACGCCCTGTGAGACCACCCCTCTAGCTCTGGCTGTGCCGCACTGTCTGGGACCCCTTATCGCCCAGCTAGGTACCTACCTTTAGGTACCTACCTGCGCACCTTCCGCGTAGCTGTACCCAGCTTCTGAGCATCTCTCTGCGCACATTCGACTCTCGTCCTGTCGTTTATTCGTTGCTGCAAGCCATGACTCTTGCAGGGCAGCAATGTGTGGATAATTCGTGCAGGTTACCTACGCAGAGATGCCGAAAGCCAAAAAAACCAAGAAACCAAAAAAAAACTGAGAGACCATTGTACAGACGCAATGTCTGCGTATCGCCCCGTGTGCTATGGTACAGCCCCCTCAGACTGATGTCCGCTTCCTCCCAACCACTGGCGTCAGTGTTGCAAGAGATAGACAGGACGACGCACCACTCACCGTCTGATGTCGACGATAATAGGCTTGATATGAGGAGATGGGCACAGAAAAGAAAACAACCTATAGCGCGAGAGTCGTCGAGAGAAACATGCCTCGCCTTAGCTCGCTCACATGCAGCAAGCCACCAGCCATCTCGAAACCAGCTCGGCCAAAGGAAACACTCTCTCGCCCGCTCTCCATCTCTGTGGTGATGATACTACAAGGCGTACTACAATGTACGTGGTAAGGTCTCTACTGCGTATCGCCTCTCTCTCTCTCATGGCATGTCCATGTCCATGACCATGACCATGTGAATATCCCCGAGGACCTTGCCTCGTCTTGTCGTTCGTGGGCTGGTCCCCCTCGTCCGTCCCCTTTCTACCTACAAGTACACTACTCCGTCCTGCGTAAGTTGGCCCCTCCCGGTTCCAGGTTGATGATCAACGACACAAAGAGAAAGCGAAGCCTTGGGTATCCGCTCCCCAAAACATATTAGTCCCCGTTTCGACGTTGGTTTGAAGGAGGTTCCCATTCGCACGCGCACACGACGACTGGCACTGACAGACAGACAGACAGACAGACACACCCCCGTCCGTCCCGTCCGTCTGCGTCGGCGCTGCACATCCCATCCCCATCCTACGTGTATCCTCACGTACTACGTAGTGTTCCATCCCAAATCCACTTCCTCATCCACATCCCCGGACACTTCCCAAGACTGCCTGACCTTGCCCGTCAATCCCATCCCATGCCCGGGAGGTACTTAACCAAAAGTCCACCCACTCCTTCTTGCGAGGGAGAAGAGACTTTTTTTCTTGCAGATTTCTAGGTCCCAAGACTTGTTTCTTCCTTGATTGGGTCTCTCTATTTTTACTTGCTCACTTTCCCACTCCCCATATTTTACATCTTGGGCTGGACGAGAGGGAAAGAAAGGGTGTGAAAAATACGATAAACATTCTCCTTCTCCCCCATTTTAATCCACCCGCCACCCGTCGTTCTTTTCTTGCTTCTTCTTCATCTTCCATTCTTCCCTCGGACCTCTCTCCCTGTCCAACCACCTTGGACGGGTCCCCTGGCGGGCGATAACATCTTTTACACGTGCATACCGTCTCAGTCTGTGAGCAAGTCCGATTTCAGCAGCAAGGGCAGGAAGAGGCACACCACGCACTCTCGCACACCCATCCCAACCAACGGACCCCATAAACCAACGACATGATTCACCTTGCCTGACCTGGACGATAATTTAATACCCAACCGGCTGGACCAATACAATACGCAATATTCCGTACACAACCAACACGCAACCCAAGAAATCCAGCCACCCCCAACACCCAGCTCCCAGAAGAGAAGACGGGTAAAAAAAAAAAAAAACTTCTCCTAGACCGAAGCTATATAGACGAAAGACAGCGCCGCCCCCCTCTGATCCATTTTCCGGCCCCTTACCACATTGGCCGCACCGTGGCAGGGTCCCATCATCACCCCTCACAAACAACTCTTGACTTCGTCGTCGACAAAAAACACCCCTTGGCCTAGGGTTTGTTTGCGGCACGAGACCACCATCCATCTTGAGCCTGGCCTACCTAGGGTCTTGATTGCTCTCTTTTGCCGCCCCGGCCGCGCTTATTACACCGCGTCTGTCGCCAGCTGTCAGCCTGCCACCCACAGAATTATCGGAAGAGAAAAAAAAAAAAAAAGCAAATCGAACCGCTGCGACCAATAAGATGGAGTCGCCGCACCACATGGGCATCAGGGAGCTCAATGTGAGCAACTGGCACGCTCACAATGGCTTGAACACGTTCAACCACGCCGTACCGGCCATCAAGACAAGCGCAGGTAAGAAAGCCAGGGTTCCTTTTCTTCCGTTTTGAATCTTATGAGGCTCTGTTGCTTTTTCTCCCCATTTTTGCGTTCCGATTGTCTTGGCTCGTCTGTTCTTCAACGACACACGCACACCCCAAATTGTCTTGGCATTGCATGTCATCCCAGTGAGTGAGTGAGGTCCTCATCGCCACATCTCAACCTGCATCGTCTCAAGAATCTCATCGCGAATGGCTTCGCCGCACGTGGTTTTTGACGGGACTCACAATCTTCTGGAACCCGCTTCGTCGCGTCGCATTGTGGAGTCCACATTCAAAGAAAAGGACACTCTCGCAATTGCTCGACCACGGATCCTCGGCTCACCGCAGAATCCAGCCCTCCTCCCCTTTGCAAAATCTCATCTGAAATCTTTCAACACCAAGCTTTCACCTTTCCCCATCCATAGAAACCCTTGGCATCCAAACATTTCTCATCCGCACTCTTTTAATCTTGAACCAACTGCGTACATTCATTCAACCACACCAGATAGCTAACACCGCAACGCAGCCTTCTTCACCTTCCTCCGCGCCAACCTCGTCCTCAACCCGTCCGCAATGTCCTCCCCCGTCCCCCACCCTCACCGGCCGTCGGCGCCCTCACCGCTCTCAGCCTCGCACACACCGCACCTCGACCCCCTCGACGACATCCCGCCCCTATCCCTCGAACTCCTCACCACCCGCGAGGACAAAACCGCCGCCCTCCGCCTCGTCGCCGACTCCATCGCCCAACAGCGCCAACTCGCGTCCCGCGCCCTCGCAACCCACCCCCTCCCCCTGGCAACCCTCGCCCTCGCCCTCGCCCTGCTCTACAACCTCCTCCCCCGCGACCTCGGCACCCTCCTCACCCTCTCGTCGGGCGTCGTCATGACCTACCTCCTCGCCGTCCGCTACCTCACCGCCGGCTACATCCCGCTCGCCGAGTCCCTCGGCTGGTCCTTCATCCGCCCCTCCCGCGACGAGGAAGACCTCCTCCTCGCCGCGCGCTTCGGCTCCGAAATCATCGCCGCCCTCGTCCTCCGCCTCGAACCCACCTTTTCCGCCCCCAACAACCACCACCACCACCACTCTTCCTCCGGTTCCCGCCGCAGGAACAAGAGCGGCGGCAGCAACTCCCTCCGCGGCGGTAAGGGCGTCATCCGCGCCTGGACCACGAAACTCCGCTACCGCGGCAAGGGCGTCGGCACCGACCTCCTCCACGAGGCCGTGCGCACCGTCCGCGAGCGCTGCGGGCGCGACGCGGAGGTCGGCTTCGCGCAGGAGCATGCCAACAGCACCGCGGTGCTTCCCGAGTTCTTGAACGGCGCGTTCAGGAAGAGGGAGCGCATGGCGGCGAGGGCGCTCGAGGGGGTTTTGGCGGAGAGGGACGTGGTCAAGAAGAAGAGGTGATTCTTACCCTGGACCTCACCATGGTTCTGTTGTTTTGGTTTGGTGAGGATTTGTCGGAACCCAGTTAGAGTCGGGCCGGTTTGGATTGGAAGGAACGTCGTATACCCTGGACCACGGAGGAGCTCCGCATTTTGATCTTGTCATTTTTCTTGTTTTGATTTCTGCCTGTTTTTTTTTTTTTTTACAAACCTTGGATACCCCTCGTTTTTATCGTTTCGCGATTTACAGTTATTTTGGGCGCGTCAACATTGTGTAGAACGAGACGGGCAAGTTCCTCTTATCTTATCGATATTACTTCTGTTTTTTGATACCTAGCTGAATGTGAGAGAACACACAAAAGTTTGGTATTTGCGCTTCTGCCTAGTATGATACCTTCGTTTGGCACGCCACATGGAATATCCTTTCCCATCACGCCTGCTTCGTGATATTCCAGTGACCATGCCGTATTCTCATGTCCTAGTACGCCTCTTGTGACATAAACCCAAACCAAGACCTGTACTATTCCTGGCACTGACAAGCCTCCCAAAGATTGGTCTCAGGTTCGTATGAAACGACGACCATCCAGCGAGCGGAAACAGACTCCCTCCCGACTGGCAGGCCAAATACAACCGTACATCACAGGATCCTCCATGATTACCTCCCATAACCAGACAATGTCCCCAACTCCTCGAAACTAAAGAATGACCGACTCGTCCAAGGGGTTCGGTGGTCTCCATCCGGTGATGACCACACGTTGCCATGCCCGCTCTCAATCATCGACACAACGCCGGCATGCTTGCTAGCCATACAGTCTCGTAAAGGAGAAGTGATGCTCGTAATGCAGACTGAGAAGAAAGACAAAGAGGGGTTCACGCGGGCGGGGCGCCTCGGGCAAGAGCAGCCTTACGGCCCTTGGGGTCCACAAAGGTATCGGGATCGAAGCCGTAAATGGGAGTTCCGAGACGACGCAAGGCGTGGATGACCTGGCGGACGTCAGATGCAATGTCGTCGTCGCTCTCAAATGGAAAAACTTACATCGAGAACGGTAATCGTTTTGGCGTTGCGGTACTCGACGAACTTGATGCAGTCGCCGAGGATCTTTCTGTACTCAGCTTTTGCCACTTGGATGATGAAATTTGAGCGGAAAAAGGGGGGGGGGGGGGGGGGGGGGGCCCCCCCCCGGGGGAACGGGGGGGGGGGGGGGGGGGGGGGGGGGGGGGGGGGGGGGGGGGGGGGGGGGGGGGGGGGGGCGTCACCTACCGTGGTCAAACGATCCTTGAGCGCGGCTCGGGCTTCATCGTAGATGGTGGATGAGATCCTCTTGACGCCACCACGGCGAGCGATACGACTGATTCACGACCTGTTAATTCAAAAACTCCACGTCGAACGTCGCATTGCGGCAGGCGTGAGGGGGTCCTCGGTGTCGGGATGAAGGTGCCGTGCGGCGGTGACAGTCGCAGCGCCCAACACCAGCTCCTGCTCATCCCTCATCCTCACCCTCCGTCTCGCAGCTCACATGTCCTCAAACATGGCCCCGCATCCAATCATAAGAAGCAAAAAGGACTGCGACTCAAAAAATGTAGCTTACCGGATAGCGGGTTTGGCTAGTTTGCAACTCAGTAGATGTTACACACGAAAGAAAGGCGCGCAACGGTGGGTGTGAGACTCACTAATGCCGTGGATCGTATCCTTAACAATTTTCCTGTTCGCCCAGTCAGATCTTCAAAGCTCTGCAGCGACCGAACCGAAGTGATCGAGGAAAAAGTCTGTCTTACCGATGTCGCTTTCCCCCTGGGATGAGAACGCTCTTTCCCTTACCGCCGCCGGGCGGAACACGCCCGGCTACTCCCTTCCTGCCGGGACCGCCGAGCTTGGGGCGCGTAGGTTGCGATGACGGAGGCATGGCGAATGTTTATTTGGCGGATGAAGGCGGCGATGTTTACGTCCGTCGGTGGGGCTGTAAGGTAAAGACCGTCACGGTTGATCGTGTTGCCGAGGCGTGAACGAACAAGAAGGAGAGGTGGGCAGGGGAGCTGTTGGTCTGGGTGCTCGCGGGCGCTAAAACGGGCTGTTGTGGACCTGGGTGCTGCCGAAGGTAAAGTGCTGTTTACTTTCGCAAGCGAGGCGAGGTAAGTTCGCAAGCTATTGGGGGGGGTGGTGGTGGAGACAGGCAAGCGCCACAAGATGGTGGAACGGTGTACTCATTAGCTGCCTGTAGTCGCTGAGGCTTAGGCTTCTAGGTACCCAAGCGGTTGACAAAGAGGTGATACACAATGCCACAACCAATGTATGTGGACACTAACAGCCTAACACTGCCCGACTGTATCTTTTTTTCTACCAACCGCTTGGTACCGTACTCTTCAACGCCGATGGGAGGGCACTGTGGTAAAGCACGAGTGGATACAGTGTAGAGCGTTGGATCAGCCAATCATCATGCACCGTACGTGCCGTCACTCATGCGTCATGTTTCATCAGAACTCAAGTTGGACATCTGACGGGCGGCACACGCATGACATGCTTGAGCTCCAATCACAGCTATCATCTCTTGTCTCGGGCCAGCAGGTTTACAAGCAAATGGAAGAGTGTTTATCGTATTAGAACAGTTGTATAGAGCAAATAATCAAGGGAACGAGTGACGAGTCCCATCTGAACGCCTGACCATATCGGCCTCAATTACCCAAAAAATACTAATCCCAGGTCTATTCAGAAATGAACGTAGCTTCGCTGAAGCACAGTCCCTCTTCCGAGATCTCTTGGTCTCCGATTTTAAGCTTCAACGTGAGCTTGTTCTTGGTCGGGCAGAACTGAATCCACGTTAGCATGTGTCCTAGAAATGTCAGGCCACACATCTCACCTGGTAAATGTATGGCTTGGTGCCGGCCGTGCCTGCTACGATCTTCTTGACGAAGCCAGGAACCTCGGCCAAGACGTCCACTCTGTCGAGTCTCTCCCCCAGAGGACCCTCGATAAGAGCCTCCACGGCCTTGCCGTCCTTGTCCTTGCCCGTCCAGGTGAACTTGATCTCCTCGGGCTCGGGCCATTCGTTGACCGAGTCGTTCTTGGACTTGGTGTGCGCGGCAGTCTGCGTGACACCGCCGTAAATCATCTCGCCGTCCTTGGCGATACCGCCGACGCTGACCGTTGTCGAGCCGTACGACGGAGGAGTGGTGTACTCCATCATGACGGCAGAGTAGTTGGGGCCCTGGAAATCGACAAAGTTCCACTTGGCCGCCGCGTGGTGCGGCTTCATACCCTGCAGAGCGTACACGTAGAATCCCCTACCCGCGAAGTTGACGGGACCCTCTTTCGTGGTGATGGTGCCCTCGACGGCGCAACGCGGCCAGAAGGCGTGGCGCATGGTTCCCCAGGGCTTCGACATGTCGGTACCGAAAAGAGTCTTGCCCGTCTTTCCGGCGTGGAAACCGGGCGCAGTGCGTGTGACCTTGAGGTTGACGATGGCGTTCGCCGAGTTCATGCTCTTGATGGTGTAGTAGGTGCCATCTTCTGACAGCTCGACCGCGCAATCGTCGGCGTAGAAGGAGTACCGATCGGCGCTGATCTCCTGGTGGCTGAGCTGGCTGGCCTCCCAAAGCGTGGGTTTCGACTTCCCAGGGTAGAAAATCTTGGCGTTGAACTGGCATGTCGTGCGGATGCCGCTGTTGATGCCATGGTCAGCACTACGCACGTAGGTTGGGTGCGCAAAGGACGAGCATACCCGACGTTGCTGTACACAACCTGGGCCAGCCCCAGGTGTCCGCTATCAGCCATCAAGTAGAAGCTCTGCGTCTCGACCGAGGTCGAGTCGGCAGCCACCCATTTCAAATCGTTCTTGGTGAGCTCGGTGAAGGTAGTCTCCTTGGCCTCCTCGGCGACGGATCTGACAGCCGTGGGTCCGTAGATGGGCTCTTGAGTTCCCGCCACGTCGGCGAGCCTGGTCAAGTACAATCATTAGTCTTGGCACGATGACGCAAGAATGCGAAAGGCATTTACTTTTGTTGCGCCCACTTGAACATGTTGATTGCGCTGTGTCGGACCGGGGGAGACACGGCGATGCTGTTTACGTGGTATGGAAGACGGGTTGGTGGTATACAGCTGGATGTGGGGAGAAGGCAATGTCGTGTTACAAAACTAAAACTTAGCTTCTTGGTGACTTCTTAAGAAGGGAAAAGCGAGAAAGTGCCGGCTGGAATAGAGAGTTGGAAGTTGGAGCTGACCGCTGACAGCAAACAGCGGAGGGGCCGAGGGGTCATCCCACTACCCAATGACGGTGAAACTGTGGCTAGGGGATAGCAAGTGGGGCCTGCATTCCCCCGAGCATCCCGGTCGCTTGGACCTGTCGTCGTGGCTAGTGCTGCATCAAGGCCCGGCCGGGGTGAGGCAAGGCAAGGCTCCTAAATTTTCCACTCCGACGCCGAACGATAATTGGCATCTGATCCGATTGATCGCGAGTTCCACACGGCTCCCATTTCGCGCGGCGCATTCGCTTCCACTGCATCTACTTCTCGAGCAGCAGCACGCACAACATCGCAAGACGCCCATCATGTCGAAACGAGGAGCTGCCGTCGCCGACCAGGTCATCAAGCTCATCGTGGGCGCTGGCCAGGCGAGTCCCAGTCCGCCTGTCGGTCCTGCTCTTGGTAGCAAGGGTGTCAAGTCAATGGATTTTTGCAAGGTAAGCCTGACGTTCATTCTTTTTTTTTGTCGTGCCTTTGTATTCAATCTCAATGCTGCGACGAACACATGGCCACCTGCTGCCCCACCGACTGTGCTCTGTTCTCTCAAGGGGCATCCGTTCGGTCATGCCATGGACGACATCAATGCTTACGGGACCTTCCATATAGGAGTTCAATGCCAGAACACAACACATCAATGTCGGCACGCCGATGCCCTGCCGAGTCACCGTCCGCGGTGACAGGTCGTTTCATTTCGAAATCCGAACGCCGCACACATCGTGGTTGCTTCTCAACGCTGCCGAGGCGCCTCTCGGCAAGAAGAACAAGAGAAAGGGCGCGCAGAACCCTGGCAAGGAGACGGTCGGAACCGTCAGCTTGAAGCACATCTACGAGATCGCCAAGATCAAGCAAACAGAGACGCGTCTGTCCGGCACCAGCCTCGAGGCCATGTGCCGATCCGTCATCTTCCAGGCCAAGTCCATTGGCATCAACGTCGTGCCATGAGCGAGCGCACGTCGGCTGGGCCAGCCTTGGACGACATGATTTTCAACGTTACATACCTACATCAAAAACGGAGTCGGGCGCGGATGTTATCCACTTGTATACCACCTCCCTCCTATAAGAAAGAGAAGAGCGCCTTTGTTGTACTATATTGGAGGAAGAGACCAGCACGGTAGTGATGTTGTACGATGAATAGAGAAATTCAACCTCAAATTAGTGGCAGCACCGGCACGGAATTCTGCGGATATCGCGTGAAATCGTGGCGCGCCCAGACTAGGCGACGCAGCTGGCGTCCCAGGCGCCCCAGCTTGGCGACGAGTCAAAAACGTGTCTCGCCTTTGCGAGGTACAGTCTGATCTCGCGCCGAGTGTCTTCGAGTACACAGGTGCCCGGGAAACACAGGTCGTCGGACGTCCGTGGGCCACAGAAACAGCTGGCGGTGTGGCCGAACCTCTGGAAATTCCTCTAGAACAAGCTAGGCAGAGCTTCGAAGATACTTTGACACGAGCCGGGACGTTAATCCATGGTCTGTGAGCTGCGCGATGAGAGCTGACACGTTTTTGGAGCCAAGCACTGGCGCCAGAAGTTCCATGGGAGCTACTCTAGATGCAGGTGCAGGATCGGCACTCTTGAACAAGTCTGCAAGCGGTAAATCCGGCGGATCAGTAGCTGTTCCGATGCTATGCCAGCCATCATCGAGATTGCATCTGCAAGGTACTTGCAAAGCTGTCAGCAGCTTGTAGGGCTTGTTTTGGGTCCACAAGGCAGTTCGCGTGCTGCAGGCCAACTAAGCATGATTGCTTACGCTGGATTTAAGACGAACTGTAAATGGTGTATGGCAAGCCAACCTGTTTACTCTCCACGGAGAAGATTAGTGGAACGCAGCCAACGCGCAACAGCAGAACGTCACAGGTCTAGACCTCAAAATCCCCGCCAGGTGTGACGAGAAGTGAAGCGAGATCCAGAGCTGTGTCATAGGCAAGGTCCGGACCCAGCTATCCTTCGGAAAGAAAGAGAAAAGTACCAGATCCAACTGTTTGAGCGGCCAACCTGCCCCTGGAGCCCGGTTCTGTGCTGGGCGTACGGAGTACCTCGTACAGTTTCGTCAAGTCGCCAGTGCAGTGCGACAGCCGACTCCCGAAACCGACGAGACATATTGGGAGTGGAACCGACTCGATGCCGGCCATGTGGCGGAACAGCGGCCGTTTTCGGAGTTATGGCGGCGTTGCTACGGTACGTCTCGGTATGTACCTTCACATGTGGTCGATCAGTGTTTGACGTCAGAAGACAAGGTCCGATGTTCTTGTCAATCAATTCATCAGAACCCCGTTTGTTGGCCGAGAGCTGACGGAGGGCTGACCCTTACCCGTAGGCACAAGCCGGCTTGGTGACAGGATCATGGTAGAAGACTGGACGTCTTTTCTGTTTGCTCCAAGTCGTGTGGGAGGGACACCATGGTTTGGGATTGGTCAGGCTGTTCTACTGGCAAGCTTGACTGGCTGGTAATAAACAGCAGCGCATTGTCGGATAACAGGACGAACAGCAGACGGAATGATTATGCGGTCTTCATGCCGGGATTCGGAGGCGACAGGAAGAAAATATTGTCCTCTAGTGTACGAGATGAGAGTCATTGACCCTGGGCGCACGTTGACCGAGGGACTTATTCATGGCACGGCATATTGATTCGTAAAAATGGCCCGAATGTGACCAAGAGATTTCCATCGAATGGCGCTTGCATGTGTCACGGCTCCAAAGCCGAGAAAAATGCCCTGGAAGCAAAGGCATGGCGCGGCGCAGCTCCTAGATTTTTGGGCACACGCAGTAATCGTATGGCGACTGGGGTTCGCGAGGACAAAGTCTAGAAGCACTGGGTAGGGGGAAAAACACTTTAGCAGAATCCGATCATCGCAGGGACAGGCGAAGAGCGTCGGGATGCGATACCAGGCTGCCGACAGGTACAACAGCAGCGGCAAGGCAAGGTAGCAGCAGTACAGGGGGTTCCTGATGCAGATACGCGCAATGCATCCCATCCATGGAATTGACATTGCCAAGTTTCCAGGCGCTACTTTGCCGTGTTCCCGACCCCCGACAGTGGTCCACGTCCCAGAGGTCCCATCCTGTGCGCTGTACTCCGTACGCTGTACGCTGTACCCACGATGTCTTATCCAGCCCACCTTCGACCGCCAGATGATCCCCGATAAGGGACACCGTTCTCGACCCTGACCACTCACGTCGCGTCTTTTAAATTCCTTTTCCCTACATCACGTATCGGGTACGTGGTCCATGTGACTGCAAGCGGGTTGACGGAGATGCCCATATTCCCGATAGCAATTTAAATTAAAGCCTTGGACCGATTGTCAAAAGTTGCAGTAGCTCGGTGATGACCGTCACTGGATGCCTACCTTAGGTACCTTAGGTACCTTGCGTATTTGTGAGGAGAAAAGATACACCACAGCTGCCTGACAGAGACCAACGGTGGAAGTACCAGTGCAACACCAAGTGATCGGTTGCTCTCTCAACTTCCAGATTATCTTAACCTCATGCAAGCGTCTTGATTGATCCATGTGGTGCAGTACATTTCAGGTAGTTGTGTCTGTACGCTGTAACTTGGGCATGCTTGTACCTTGCCTAAAGTAAAGATGCGCTGCGTGAGGCCCCGCCATCCGCAGGTGTCGTGGCGGCATCCCGGTCCACTCTCCTTCTCGCCGTCTCTTCCTGGCCTGGGTATCCGTACTTTTCTCCCTCTCAAGCCCGACCTTATGTATGAGATTGTTTGATTTTCCGCCCTCCCGCCACAAACAACACCTTCCCAGCATCTACAGTCTCCAGAACGCAAACTTCTTCATCAAAGACACTGTCATCCGCCGCTCCCGAACGGTTCATGGCTGAACCGACTCCCCCTCACGATCCTCGAAAGGAGGAAAAATCCGTCCCAGGTACATGCAAAATGCCCTGCTTTATCCCACGTCTTCCGTCTGTTCCGGAGCGCAACCCCGCCCTCGGTTCGTCTGTTGCGCATGTCACAGTCACACACGGCCCAGCCCAACCGAACTCTACTGCTTGAGCACGCTCATTCCCCTTCTCCCACTCGTGGCCTACGTCCTCCGGACCACCAAACGCTCGTTACCTTGACAAGTCTTTCTCAGTCGCCAGAGAAATCTCGTGCTGACTGCTGCGCTTGTCGCAATGTACAGATATGTCTACCAAAGCGCCCAACGACACCCAACCAGACAAAGGATCAAAGATGCCCCCCCAAGACGCGCCGGCCGTCCGCTTTGCTTCTTCCGTCGAGGAAATAACGCCTACCGTCACCACGACATCACCCACTGAGTCTCACTCCCCCGTCGACGCCGCGACCGGCCCCGGAGGACCTTCTCTCTCCGAGGTGACGCCAGACGACTTGAGAGCCCTCAGCAAATCTCTCCAAGGAGGAGGACCGTTACACGAACGCAAAATGAACGTCTTCGGCTTTGAGCCATACTCGCTGCCTGCATCACGCGTATGTACAAGGCCCGTCGTCTCGTCTGCTTTTATGCCTGGCCTAGGGGGCCGCTTTTATCTGCTTGCTTTTTGCTTTGGCTCTGCACCCGACAGCCTGGCGTTTCAAAGCACCTACTGCTACCCCTTCACCTTTCACCACCACTACGCCGTCGCCCCGATGGCTAGGCTTCTCCGCTCAAGACACATTTCCTGCACCACAATCACCGACGCCTGATGTCAATGGCGCTTCTCAGCGGAAGCTCTATTGACTTGTCTCGTACTTTCCCCAGGTATCCCATGCCTGTCACGTCTGGAGATTGCGAAAGCATCGCACATGCCACACCACATCATACATACGACCAACAGCCTTGCTGACATTTACCCTGGAATAGGTTTGTTCCCGAGAAGACGAATCCGACAACAGTAGACTGCCAACCCCGAGCTCCAGTGGACCGAAGTCGCCGCGTTTTGGTCCGGTGCACCCGATGCAGTCGCCTCCTCTGACCCCGGCGGGCAGCGACCCCTCAGATCCAGCCAAGAAGGGGGCAAAAAGCGACGATGGGCAAAAGGCCCCTCACGGCGAGCCGCAAGTTATCACCCCACAGGCCTCGTCATCTCACGATCGCTCCCCGCCGACGACCAACAGACAGAGCTTGCCGGTCAGGATCAAGTCGGGTGAGAACGTGCCCCAGCGCTCAGCATCCGCGGAAGACCACGACCACGACGCGAGGTCTCACAGAAAAGGCCTGTTTTCCATCGGCCCCGGGGGGTCTGTACCCGTGTCTCGAGAATCTAGTCCATCTCGCGCCTCAATGTACTATTCCAAGCCGATGACTCCCGGAGGAGATGCGAACGACCCCTACGCCGCTCACAAGCGCCAGCCGCCCGCGCCAGCCCCCCAACGAGGGGCTGTAGAATCGAGGTTCCAGTTTCAGAGGAGAAAGAACAAGCACGGCACTCCCTCGGGCTCGACTTCAAGCTTGGGCCGGGCCGACAAACGCCATTCCGGTCTCTTGGGCAACCTCAAGGGCCATGGCGACGAGCTGCAAGTTCCCCAGGACGACTCGGCCAGCATCACGAGCAGGCCGGGCTCCTTTGCCGATCTTAAGAGATTTTTCAAGGTCGGGGGACACCACAAGGCGAAGCGCGAAGCGTCGCCTAGTTCGGTTCGATCAGGCACCAAGACGCCGCCCACGAGATCGTCGCAACCCCAGCTGCCTTTCGGGGACGATCATGGGCTGACCTCGAAATACGGGAAGCTCGGAAGAGTGCTAGGGTCTGGCGCGGGCGGATCGGTGAGGTTAATGAAGCGCAGTGAAGACGGCGTCGTATTTGCCGTCAAAGAATTCCGCCCAAGACATACATACGAGACCGAGAAAGAGTATGTCAAAAAATTGACCGCCGAGTTCTGCGTCGGATCCACCTTGCACCACGGAAACGTCATCGAAACACTAGACATTGTCCAGGAGAAGGGCAAGTGGTACGAGGTCATGGAATTCGCTCCGTATGACCTATTCGCTTGTGTCATGACTGGCAAGATGACGAGGGAGGAGGTCGGATGCTGTTTCTTACAGATTCTGAACGGCGTGACGTATCTGCACAGCATGGGTCTTGCGCATCGGGATCTGAAGCTTGACAACGTGGTGGTCAGCGAACATGGCATCATGAAGATTATCGATTTCGGAAGTGCCCATGTTTACAAGTATCCCTTTGAGAGCGATATTGTCTTGGCATCAGGTTTGTCCCACTGCCTGCTCCACTCGGCCAAGCTAACATCAGCAGGAATCGTCGGTTCCGACCCGTATCTCGCCCCTGAGGTGTACGACGAGCGCAAATACGATCCCCAGGCCGTCGATATTTGGTCACTCGCGATTATCTATTGTTGTATGACATTGAGAAGGTTCCCTTGGAAGCTCCCCCGCATGACGGACAATTCGTTCAAGCTCTTCGCCGCCGAGCCGACGCCAGGCCATGACCCGAAGAAGTTGGTCATGCCGTCCAAATCGGCTAATGACCTGTCAAACACACCGCAACGCGACATCTTTGAGGATGGCAAGCATGAGCGTCAGCATCACCACCACCACAAGTCGGAGCCCAAAGACAAGCCGGAGCCCAAAGACAAGCCGGGGCCCAAGGAGAAAGAGGGCGGGAGCAATGCAACCGCAAGCAATGCGGCGCAGACTGGGCAACAAGGGCAGCAAACCGACAAAAAGGAAGTCATAAGGGGACCCTGGCGTATCCTGCGTTTACTCCCCCGGGAATCTCGACACATCATCGGGCGCATGCTTGAGATCAAGGTCAAGGATCGCGCAAAGATGCAAGACATCCTGGACGAGCCCTGGGTTGCCAATACCATCATCTGCCAGCAGCCCGAGCCAGGTCGTGTCATCCACGCCGAAGACCACGTCCACACTCTCGAACCGCCGGCTGCCCCTAAATAGAAAGAAGGGAAGACACCTCCAAAGCGCCAGGCCTTGAGAAAGATTACGAGTGCGTGGTTAGCTGAAGCCGGACAATCCTATGGGCAAGCGGCTTCATCGATGACCATCTTGCAAGTCTAGTGGAGGTGCCAGGTTGCACCGGCGTAGAAGCTTGAGACGGAGACGTTCAGGGACTGGGGTAGTTTTGCGCATGAAGCTTTTCTAATGTTTGAAATTGGGTATTCCCCCGGCGTTGGGTATGGTCACAATTGGAAGAAGGAAGGCCTTGAGACTGGCATGGTATGAGTGCATCGGGATGACGATACAGCGATGATATTCTTAGAGCCCGGGTGGGTACATGTTAGCTTCCAGAAAGTGTAGATGTTGCAGCGGCTCAACCGTGGGCCTGTATCAAGTGAAGGAATATTAGATAAATAGATAATATCAGTCGGCGTGAGAAACCGTCTTACATTCTGGCTCGTCATGCTGCCCACGGTATGTTCCATCCAGTTGACACAAGACCGGCGATCGGAACGCACAGTACTCCCTCGGTACAGAGACAATTCGCACTGTGGTGCACGGGCTGGACCTCTCAGTAGGGCATCGGGAAATACTTTGGCCGAAAGACCCAAAAAATTGTCGACTTTCTGGAAGCTCTTGGAATAGCTTCAAGCCTTAAAGTTCGTCCACCCCGTACACGTTTCGCCAGCCGCATTTGATCGTCATCCACACTCCTCTTCACGCTACAACTTGCTCCCAGTCTCGTCCAAGTCAAATTACACAATGGTACGTTGCACGTGTCCCAAAGGCAGGCGTCGCAAAGGGCCAATTTGGATCTGCGAATTTGCAGCAGACGCATCCTGCAATCCTTCTTTTGCGCGCAATTGACGCGCCTTGCTGTCGCGGAGCAGAAGAAAAGACGAGACACTCGCAGACTGAAGCCAGAAAATGCTAATGCGAGGACGTGAAAAACAGGCCACCTCCGTCCGCTCCATCCGCTCCTTGATCCCCCTCCTGGACCGCGTTATCGTCCAGCGCGTCAAGGCCGAGACCAAGACCGCCAGCGGCATTTTCCTCCCCGAGTCCAGCGTCGAGAAGCTCAACGAGGCCAAGGTCCTCGCCGTCGGACCTGGTGCCCTCGACAAGGAGGGTAAGAGGGTTCCCATGGGCGTCAGCTCCGGCGACCGTGTCTTGATTCCTCAGGTATGTACTGTTCTTTCTCTTTTCATGCGGACTTTATACGAAAGTTTGGTGTGAGGAGGATTCTGGTGGTGGCGGACTGGGGGAGGGTGTACTGCGACGGGATACCAGAGATTCTGCACCTCCCGCGTCTGGGATGGGCGAGAATAACATTGAAAGTGACTGCGATACTGACGTTTTCTTCCTGCAGTTCGGCGGTTCCCCCATCAAGGTTGGCGAGGAGGAGTACCAGCTTTTCCGCGACAGCGAGTAAGTCCTCCCACATGCTCCCTCCAATTCCGAGACCCGTTCACGTTCACGTTCCCGTCCTTCGCACAATAGTTCGCGGATGGCTGCTGCTGCATCAATGGCGGTTGTCACTCGGGCGAACGACAAGATAAACGGCACAGAATGACTGACACATATGCCCTTAGGATCCTGGCCAAGATCAACGAGTCCTAAACGTGCCAATGAGAAACATACAAAAAGATGTAAAAAAGATACCCCACGAAATCTACGATGGCGTGTACAACACCGTGTATCACTAGTTTATAACAAAAACTCCCCCGCAATTGAAGAGAGCGAAATTGTACATCAACTGAGAGAGGGAAGATTGAAGCTGATTGGGGTGTGCTGAGGCGGATGTCTGCAGAGAAGCGGTGTAAACGGCTTGTATCTGTACCCGATGCAATGACAGTTGGAGGAGACGAGGGAAAGTTCGGATGTGAGAGTTGAGTGAGAGGAAGTTCTCCGTCATCTGGATACAGCTCCAAGTCTTTGCGGCCACGCCATTGGGTTCACGAAAAATAGACACGTTCTCCCCTCTTGACAGTTCCTTTTCCCCGGAAGCTGAGAAACGGCACAAATATGCAATGCAAGTCCAGTCACGGGTCACGGTTGCACGACTTGTACACGGGTGAAGGTGACGTACGTCATCTAACCGACACGCTGACGGCGTCTGTCCCTTTTCGCCAAGACCGAGAGGGATGGAGGGAAGCTGGCGGCGTATGTGTGTCTCTCTGAATCTCCGCGCTATTGGAGTTGATCTGGATCAGGCCCGGTGCGCACGCACACCCGACATTGTCCATTGTGCGGAAGTGTGGCGGACGTCAACAATGGGTTGAAAAGGATGTCAGTGCCTTGGAATGGCGGGCGGTGGATCATGTCTCTGCCTATGTGTCTGGTTCTGTCTCTTCTCTTGTGTTTTCTCCTCCTCCCTCGGGTCCGCAAGGGCGGGTGCTGACAGAACAGGGCGGCGAGTAATGGACCTCTGGGGGGGGGGGGGGGGGGGGGGGGGGGGGGGGTGCAGATGGTGACACAGCCGCGCTGCTGCGTTCCGCGGATGGGCTATCTGGGGTGAATGAAAAGCACTTTGAAAAGAGGGTTAAACAGCACGTGAAATTGTTAAAAGGGAAGCGCTTGTGACCAGACTTGCGCCCGGCGGAGTGCCCCGGCCGCGAGGGAGATGGTGAGACTTTGAGTGACGAGCGGGTACTCCGTACGGTGTTGGGGGCTCTTGGAGGCTGTACGAAGTATACAGCTCTGCGCAGAAAGTGCCCGTACGCATGCTCCGAACAGAGGACGTGTTTGTGTGCTTTCTCGGCGAGTGCCCGAGTCAATCAATGGGTTTCACCAGGCCCCGTCACCACGCCCCGGAACCTGGTCAGAAGGATCTCGCCGCTCGGGTTTTCTCTGTGTGTATGTGTGTGCGGATCGCGTGGGAGCGGAAGGCACCGAGTGAGGATAGCTCAATTTCCAAGCCTGAGGAAGCACAATGGGACCTTATCCATTTGCTACATGGTAGATTGACGACCCTCCTGATGCCTGGGTTTTGTGAAGTGAACAATGGGATAAGAGGCCTAAGTGCGCGATAAACAAAACAGGAACGAACGGGGGTGGGGAGCGAATCGGAGTCGAGGGGCCACTTGCGATGGGAAATACTGGGACGGAGTTCCACGAGAGACCAGGAGTTGGCAGATGAAGTTCCCACCCCTTTTCTCTGGCCCTTGGCCTCGGCTCCCCTCCTTCTGGCGAGAAGTCATAAGGGGGTGAGGTCTTTTCTGGTTCGTCCTGTCAAAGTTGGTGGTTGTGGAGAGGTTAGGTTACTGAGTAGGGAAGGTTTTGGATCAGAGTCAGACTAATGACAGCGAGAAGAACGGACATCGAATCGTTTGGTTCTTGGGTGTCAATGGTGTCGACTCAGGGGGTGGTTGTTGCGGGGAATACAAAGTGAGTTGAGTTAGTGTGTAGACTGTAGTTCAACTCGCGTGTCACAGTTGGAGAGAAGAGCGGCTGGCTGCTGCGTAGGCGGCTGCGTGGCTTGAGCTGCCAATCGGGAGGAAGGGTTAGCAACCGAACAGGGGGTACGAAGCGCCGTTTGCCGTCTCTTCAGTAACGCATACACGGAGGCAAGATGGTTGAGTCGTGATACACACGTAGTGCAGACCGTCAGATGCTCAGTGCAGCTCGGGGTAGCTGTTCCAACAGAAACAAGCAAAAGGTCCTGGTCCAGGTCCGGGTCTGCGGACCACCGTCTCCGTTTCCAAGGTTCCAGCTCCCCAGCCCTGAGCCCTCAGCTTGTTTTGTGAGATTATCGTTGTTCGTCTGGTTTTGTTTTCCAGGATATGGTGGGTGTCGGTATCCGTAATAACGTGGGCAAGGAACCACTATTCTGTTTGCCTTGGGCAGTGCCCAGGCACCATTCCGTGGCAGTTTACCACTAGGGTTCCTGAACCAAGAGTCAAGCTTCAGTAAGGGTCTGGGTGCTTACGCACACTTGTAAGTGCGTTCCAACTTCCAGCAGATGAACTTCCCACCCAAGAGCACCCAAGACAACGTAAGTGACGGAGCTGGAGCCGTCTTGGGAGACGTCTTAAGCTTACCTCGGGCACGTTGGCTGTCGTTTGCACTACTGCAAGGCACCGTACCTTGCTGCTTCAACCTGCAGGCTGTGTGTACGGAGTATGCGTACATAAGTGCTTGGTAGTAATCATGTGTTGACTCTTGAAAGGTGTGCGTGGCGGCAGTAGTCAGCCGACGGATGGTCAGGAGTTGATTGAATGTCTCGCTCGCTTGTCGTCCCTGATGCCGTCCTAATATCGTCTTATGATTGTTCAGATGACAGCATGACAGTTTTCTTCTTCGTCCGCTCCTTCCCGCCACCTCCTCAAACAGCCACGGCGGGACAATGCATCGTAGGTCGTCGAGACGTTGCATCGATGGCACCAGGTTGGGCTAGAAGGCAAGCCATCCCGTCTCCTTCCATCGGGACCCTCCCCTCTGCTCCAGTCTTGCCATGTGTGCCGCGTCGATTGATGCCTTGGAAGAAGTCTCGGCCCCCGCTTCAGAATCTGTCATTTCGGCTTCGATATTGCAGAGGCCAAGCTTCTGGGATCGACGGGTGACTGTCCAGAGCGCACGACAATCGGAAGTCAAACGCCGCTTCAGCCTCCTCTGCCTCTTGGCCTACATTGTGGTGTAAGTGTGCGGTTTCGGGACTTTTTTGGAATGCATTCTAGTGGCGAAATGGTCATGTCCATCTGCAGCTAGCGGAGGTTTTTTTGCTGGGCGATCTGCCCTGGTCCTGTCTCCTCGGGATCGAGAATGTGAGAGAAACCCCGGAGCTTCGTTTGTTTCTTGGTATTGTTGTCAAGGCTGGCTGATCGGGTACGCTAATACAAACCACTAGGTAGTTCTTTCCGTACGTGTGCGTAAAAAGGAGAGGGGGATGGGGATGGAGACGCGATGGAGTGATGGAGTGACGGAGTGATGGATTTGCAGCTCCATACGGCAAGGCACCTTGACACGCCTGCTTTCCTGCTTCTTTCTCTGCCTTCCCACTCGCGATGGCAATGCTAATGTGCATTTGCAAGGATTTTCGGTCCGTGACGCATCATCCGGACGCAAGGCATTCTCATGCTGCGAGACAGCGCGCGTCTAATTTGTTTCGTCGGCTTTTTGCGTCGATCATGGTCTGCAGTGTTGATGTTCTTGGGCATCTTGGACGTCTGAGAAGCCGCCAAGGAGGCTATTCCTGCTGATGCGCTACAGCTGATTGTTAAGGTAGGTACGCTGTAATCCCCGAATTTTTCAAGCAGGAGAGTGAAAAAGACGCCTACGGAGTACCTCGCCTGCTAACAAAATCTGCGAGATACCAAGATATAGTGCGCTAAGCAGCGGCCCCCCGCCCTGGCGCCGCCCTTTTTGTTTCATGTTGCCCTCCCCTCCCCGCTTGCCAGCTAGCGCACGCCACTGCACCCTGCAATAAATATGAGATGGCATACGTAGTAGTAATAGTGTACTAACAGCACGGTAGCTCCTTCCATGTACCTGGCTCAACTCTGCGCACACCACATGCTGCGTCTATACGTTACAGTTACAGAATAGAGGCGGACCACGACTCGATTCGACTTTTCTTGTTTGCTAGGACGAACCACAAACGCTTGTTCGTTCGTCTGGTCTTGTTTTTCTCTTGGCAGGCGGACCGGCTCCAGCTACTCAGTACAAGGTGATGTACCATGATCTGAGCTAACCCTGGTCCCTGGACCACGTCTGTGGGAACTAGAGCCCAGCCCAGCCCAGCGGCAATTTCGAGCAAGCTCATCTTTCGTCATCCACACGCACCCAGAAATCCCTATTTCCATCCTCTATCTCGCTCTATCTCCATGTGTACTAACAAATTACAGATACAGAACACACTAGTGTAAGCCAGCCGGAACCTGGTGCTCCCTCGGCAGAACTGCGCACTAGCGCCACTGCATGTAACCTGCAAGGCGGGAACCGGGGTCAGCCACGGAGCATACAGAGGAGCTGAATGGATGAGATGGAGACCATCCATCCATACCTCCTCACCTTGCTCTGCGCAGACTGCACCTTACCTTGCCGGCGAGGTACCTTCGTACACTACTCGACATTCAGGGCCTACCCTTGGGCTATGCAGGAGCGGACCTGCAGCTTCAAAGGGGGTGCAAGCGCTCCGGTGTAAGCAGAGCTGAGGCCTACTACGATACATGCTTTGGTACTTTGTGCAGAGCGCGGATAGTCTACACACTTCTCAGCACCAGCCCAGCCCCATCCCAATGACTCCCTCTATCCAACTGAATGACGAGAGAGACCAGGGCCAGGGGGGCGGACCCGCCATCGGAAAGCCCTGTCTCTCTGTTCGCCTTTTGTCGAGAACAGCCGGGGTCGTCACCTGTTGGTTGGATCATATAAATCCATCCCGACTTCTCGCCCTCGATATCGGGCCTCCTCTTGTTTCTTAGTACCCATCGACTTCTGCTCGTAGCTGGCCACTGACCACACTCCCTTCTTGTTCGCATATTGCTTGAACATTCCGTTCTTTATACATACAACCACAGAGCCAACTTGTTGTGCTCGAATCATACACTCTCGACACACCGAGATACCAGCTGTTGAACAGTTTGCTCATTCAGCAACCCGGACCGAGCCCAGCGCTTGACCCGACAACAACTTCAGTCATTCTCTCAGGCTCAACGTTCGACCTCGACCTCGTTCGCCTGAGATACTCATCTCTCGACTTCAGCAGGCCTGTTCAACCTACTCGCAGAACTGTCTTTTCAACCCACACACACACACACGAAAGCATCATTCCAGGATACCCACTTTCGCCCAACATGCAGTTCCTCACTTTTGCTCTGGCCATGGCCTCCGTTGCCAACGCCCACACCATGCTCTCTGAGATTTACATCAACGGCAAGTCTCAGGGCGATGCTACCTGCATCCGTACCCCCAAAGATGGCAACACCGCCACTTCGCCTGTTGCCGGCCTGACCAGCGAGGCCATGGCTTGCGGTAAGTCCATCCATGAGGCTTCTAGCGTCGCTTCGACGCTCAGACCCGCATCTTCACTTCCACAACGACCCATGCTGATCTATTTACAGGCAAGGATGGTGCCAACGCCGTCTCCTACGTCTGCCCTGCCCCCGGCAGCTCCAAGCTGACCTTTGAGTGGCGCGAGTGGCCCGATGCGCGCCAGGAGGGCTCCATCGACAGCTCCCACAGAGGTCCCGTCGCCGTTTACGCCAAGAAGGTCGACGACATCTTCAAGACCTCTGCTGCCGGTGAAGGTTGGTTCAAGATCTATGAGGACGGCTACAACAACGAGACGGGCAAGTGGGGTGTCGACAACCTCATCGCCAACAACGGCCTCCTCTCCGTCGAAATCCCTTCTGGTCTCCCTGTCGGCTACTACCTCTTCCGCCCCGAGATCCTCGCCCTCCACCAGGCCGTCAGCCTGAAGGACCCCCAGTACTACGTCGGCTGCGCCCAGATCTACATCGAGGACGGCCCCTCTGGCTCCCTCGACATCCCCTCCGAGTACTCCGTCAGCATTCCCGGCTACATTGACGGCTCCGAGGTTGGCAACAACTGGAACCTCTACGAGAAGAAGTCCAACCCCTCCGACGCCTACCCCGTCCCCGGTCCCAAGGTCTGGTCTCCCACCAGCACCTCCTCCGGCACCAAGGCCCTTGCCGCTGCTGATGTTAAGGGTGCTGTCCCCGCCAACTGCCTGATCAAGAACGCCAACTGGTGTGGCGTTCCGCTCGAGTCCTACAGCTCCGAGACGGGCTGCTGGGCCCAGGTCGACGCCTGCTACGCCCAGGGCGAGAAGTGCTTCGACGCCGCACCCCCTACCGGAGCCAAGAACTGCGAGGCCTGGAACTCGGGCATGTGCAAGGTCGTCGAGGCCGCCTGCCGCTCCAAGAACTTCAATGGTCCTCCCGAGCCCCAGCTGAAGGAGGTCACCACCCCGGTCCCTGGTGACATCCCCGCCGCCATGAACCTTGGTTTCCTCGGCAGCGGTGCTTCTTCCAACGCCGGCTCTGGCTCTGGCTCTGGCTCCGGTTCCGCCGCGTCCTCCGCCAGCCCCCCCAAGGTTGTCGCCACTTCTGCCGCTGCTGCTGCCTCTTCTGTCGCCGCTGCCCCCATCGCTCCTACTCCCATCCCCGAGTACGCTGCCGAGACCCCCATCGCTCCTACTCCCATCCCCGAGTACGCTGCCGAGAAGCCCGTCGCCTCCGCCGCGACTTCCTCTGCTGCCGCCGTCGAGCCCTCCGCCGCACCCTCTGCTCCTGCCGCCCCCAGCCCCACCGGCGGCGTCAAGGTCTCCACCGACGGTACCTGCGGAGGCTCCACCGGCTTCACCTGCGAGGGTTCCGAATTTGGTCCTTGCTGCTCCTCCAGCGGCAAGTGCGGCAAGAAGATTGTGCAGTGCGCCTGCGGCTGCCAGACGGCCTTCGGTCTCTGCCTCGACAAGTACCAGAAGAACAAGGGTGGCAAGAACTAGATCAGTCCTTGACTTATCCCTCGCTCGACCTCGCATCCCAAGGGTGTGATTTACGATGACATGAAAGCAACCAAAACACATTCGCTTCGTATCTGCATTATGCACTTTTTACTCTTCTTCATTTGGGCAACGTACGGCTTTTTTCGATGGGAAACGAGCAAAGACGGTTAAGGGCATACCAAATTCCAACGGCCGGGTTTCTTAGCATTCGAATTTCTGTGAGAGGAGAGGGCCAAAAAAGCAATTCAGGTGGGGTACACGCAATCATTGGGTTTTTACTGGTGTTGTATGTTCTTTTCCGCATCCTGGGCCTGGGGCTTTCTTCGTGACATTCTCTGTATATAGTCTGTATCATTCAAAACACATTCATCTATTTTGGGAATTTTCAGGGTCGTCCGTGCATATGTCGTGTGGTGTCTTTCGTGTTCGTGACTGATGGCTCTGTGCTGTAAATGCGTCAATGGGATGCGATCGCTGGTCATGGTTCTATATCAGGTCCTCATGCAGGAAAATGAAAACGACCGGCGGGATGTTGTGGTCGGCGAACAGACTGTCTTACTTGCACGTTAAGGATGCGACAGGGAATGAAGAAGGGTTCCGGAAACTACATCTTTGTGGTATTGTCATCGAGCACCACCCATGCGAGGTACCGGCAAAAACACCCGGCGGTGGTTGGAATCCGGGTCCGATCCGGCGACTCCACTCCTACCCGGTACGGCACGGCACGGCACGGTGTTTGCTTCCAGCGCTAGCGTCGCAACCTCCGTTTCCTCTTCGGGCAAGTGTTTTCCCAGGGAGTCCCGGGACAGCTCACACAACCTTTTCACGCACACACACACACACACACACACACACACACACACACACACACAGATCCTACGCAAGTTCCGACTCGTCACCCCTCTGCAGTGTTTCCCGCCGTCTCAGGTAAGATCCGAACAACTTCCCGGGTGCGCCGCAATCTCCCCCTCATTCTTGCGATACGCGTGAATCATGGTCAACCCGTCCGCGCTCTTCTTCTCGATGGCGAAACCCTTCTTCTCGAGCAGCGCCTCAATCTCCCCCCTCACGCCCGTGCTCTCCATCGTTTCCACCATGATGTTGCGCACCAGGTCCCACAGCGTGCCGAAGCCCTGCAGCACGGCCAGTTCCGCGCCCTCGACGTCGATCTTGACGAGGTCGATGCGGTTGATTTCACGACGGCGCCCCAGGACGTCGTCGAGGGTGCAGACGCGCACGTCGACCGTCTCGTAGACGTCGAAGCACGCGGCGGCGAACTCCTCCGTCATGCGCTCCTGCAGCGCCGCGCGGACGGGTTCCTTGTCCTCCGGGCGGAGGGTCGAGTTGCCGGGCAGGTTGGGGTAGTACCTGAGCCCGGCACTCCCGTTCTCCGCGCCGAGGGCCTCGGGGTGGGACTCGACGCCGCCGCCGCCGCCGCCGCCGGGCGAGGTTCGGACGTTGGCCAGTTTGACGTTTTGGCGCATGAGGAGGAGGTTGGCCGGGGCGGGTTCGAAGGCGAGGACGCGCGCGAGCGGGTACTTGCGGCGCATGTAGATTGTGAAGAGGCCGATGTTGGCGCCGACGTCGACGATGAAGGGGTTGGCGGGGAGCTCGGCGCCGTCGTAGCAGCCGTCGGCCCAGATCTCGTTGTAGATGTAGCGGGCTTCGCCTTCGCTGGTGGTGTAGACTTTGAGGTCGTCTGCGAGCTGGACGAGTTGAGCGTTGTCTGGGAGTGGAGAGAGGTCGGAATCCTCTGTGTCTTGGGTGTCGTCTCCGATTTGGGTGGCCATGGTGGGCAGGAGATTGGATCTGCGTTTGGGTGTGGAATTTGAGTGGGTGAACTTGTGAGTAGATGATTGTAAGTGAGAAGCGGGAAGCGGAGGCTTTCATATATGAGGTCCATGTTTGATCGCCTTACGTGGCTTCTGCAAGGGCGCAGGAATAGATGGACATCATTGACAAAAGATCTATATTCTGAGCGACTGTACAGCTCTGAGGATGCCGGAATTCGCTGGCTTGCGGTATTGTCATAACTGTCACTGCGCGCTTTTGGGGGTAGTAACAGATCCCTCGGGCGGCGCCAATGCTACGTTGGCACATGATGATGCTGAATATCCGGGCCAAACTGTCGGTTCGGTCGCAGTAGTGCTGATGACGGGCCGTCGGTTATCGGACCACAGCTCCGTAGGATTCGGGCGCGTAAAATCGCGGGGGAATCAGTTTTCCCATGGACACTGCTCCAAGCTCGATGTGGCATCTGGGGTCCGAGGTTGAATGCGAGCTCTGGTTTTTCCTCATGCGGGAAGATATGCGCTTTGAAGTAGACTTGAACGAGCTACCACAACGACTGGATCTCCGGTTGAAATCGAAAGTTGTGCACGAAGAAACAACTGAGCATTTATACCGTTTGCAGTTTCTGTGTAAGCAATGGGATCTATGTGGCATTGCATTGTAATACGGACTAAAGTGCTACCAGGAGTAAGTCCAAAGAGCTTCGTTTGTTTTTTGGGAACTCCTGATGCGCCCACTAGTTCCGACAACTTGACTGACCATCATATCTGCTTCATCCTTGCTGCTTCCCTGCTTCTCAATATCAGCATTGACTGTAAATAGTTGTGAAAAAGGTGATAACTCAAGAACAAATGTGAAATCGTTATCCTAGGAGATCTCCATTCGTTCTCCTCTACCGCCTTCCAAAGCGCAGTTTCACAGCCCGCGTTCTCCCCTTACCTTGCGGCCCTTTCGACTTCATTGACTTGACCGATACAGTACTCGCCAAAATCTCCTGCGGCAGAGCTCTAAACCAATCCATCTCGTACATAAGCAGCACAATTTTCACCTTGAGCTCTCCCTGCTTAGACATACCGCCAATCATGCTCCTCAACTCGCGTATGAGGTCGAACCCGTCGGCTTTATCCAGTGAAGAAATCGCCGTTGCAAGATCCACCACCACATAAATCTGTTTCCCCAGGCTCTGCAAAACTTGTACAAAAATTTCGATCCACTGTCGGGGTTCCCGCGCGGTGTGGAACTGAGAGTAGCGACAAGACAGCTGCTTCTCCGTTCTGAGTGAGCCGGCTATTCGCAGGGCCTGGTAGGTGAGGTATCTCGTCAGGTCGGATGCCGTGGCCATGGCATTCTGCCGGGAGTTTCCTAAGCCCGGCAAAGCCCAGAGAGTCGGCACCCCTGCGGTTTTGAGAGTTTGCAACACGTCAACGCTGAAGTCTCGCAAGGCCTCGCGGACGGAGAAGGGGCCTTTGAGTATGATGAGAGAGGAAGTGTTGCTTGAGGACCACTCGGTCAGTTTTGGGGATAGCCAAAATTGGTTGGTGGAAGTATTCCTTCCTCTGCCAGAGACTCTTCTGTTGCGGCAGAAGACGTGGTATTTGTAGCACGTTTCTGGATCTTCAAATGTTGGTGAGAGTGAGGTGAGAATTTGAGACAGATTGAGTTCCTCAAGTTGGTGGTTGGTGTTGAGCTGAGCGCTCGTCTGGATAGCTTGGAACGCTATATTCATATTTGATCAGTGTCGTGAATCGAATCTCATCTTTGGGGAATGCTTACTCTCGACCTTGACCATTAGGTCATTGATTGTCATGCCCGAGGCCTCTAGAAGCATCATTATCGCGTCGATTTTCTTTCCATACTCCTCAGTTGAAACTCTCAGTCCCGAAACGACGTGTTTGAGGCCGTCTACCTGGCCCTTATAGGTTTGGTAGGTATCCCTCAGCCGGGATATGATCTCCTCGAGCTTCCCGGACTGTGTTGTATGCATGACGCGGATCTCTGCTTGCGATCCCAGGGTCGCCAGTTCCATGATGTTGTCTGATCCAGTCGAGATCCTCTGCAGCACATCTTCGTACTGGAGCTTGGGTGGCCGCGTAAAGCTGTGGATGATGTGGCGAAGTTTCGACTCTGTGCACCACGCATGTGCAAGCAGGAGAAATTCTAAGATGCAAGAGTATATATTTTCGACAGCCGCTCGCATCTGGCTAGTTGAATAAAGAGCCAAGGCAATCTTGATCCGTGGAAGGCGCATGCCCACCTCCCAAATGGACTTTGCCACAAGCTTCAGCGTCTCCGCGTGGTTGATCACACTCTTTTTTGAACGATAGTCAGAAAATCATCCACGGAATGCTGCCGGGATGTCTTTACTTACGATAAAGAGCAGCTTCATAGTCCCCCAGACCAGCGACACGTACTCTGGATGGTGTTGAACAAAGACATCGAGGACGTTGCCGTAGTGACAAATGATCTCGGACGACTTCTGAAGCCATTTTCTGGTCTTGCTAGATTGAGTACGAAGTTCGTACTTCTCAAGCGAGGTAGAGACCTCGTTCAGAACCTCCTCCATACAAGCGCCCTCTCGTACCAGTCTCTTTTCCTTCTCTGTCAGGATAGTGCTCTGCTCGAAGTGTTGCTGAACCGCTTTGAAAGCATCCTGTGCCCCGGATGGGGTGGTACCTGCGCTTGTAAGCTCATTGTAGACTCTGTCGCTTTGCATCAACCGTTGGTGGCTTCTCACCCTGTTTTCCTTCACCATACCAAAGCTTGAATGTAGAATTTGCGTCCATTTAGAGTCGAGGCTCACTTTCCCGTGAGGGTCTCGTTATTCAGAAGTCTTGGTTTGCAAAAACGGCACGGCAAGACGCGGCCGCCCAGTTGATGAATTAGGCAGACAAAAAGCATGCTTACATTCGAATGCGGATGGTCAAGGTGCGGCGTAGCCTTCTCTACTATCCAATCAGATCTCATCAGGCTCACTCAAGGCATCCTCTACACTCAAGTGGCTGAGCAATTATTGCAGATTGATGAATGACTGAAAAATAAGAACCTTGTAGGCTGGGTAGTATGACTCCTCTCAGAGAGCCTGCTGCGAAAAACTAAGGAAAGAGCAATGCCTATGTTGATAGGAGAGATGACCGAGAATCGAGGAGCCTGGTAGACTCCGTCTCATGATGTTGTAGAATATACCACCATTATTACAATATCCATCCCACCTCGCGTTAGAATGCCCACCTGCACTCATCGTATGCCGTCTGTTCGAGCAAAGAACTCATCTGAATACTTGCCACCTGGATCTCTGCTCCCATGTTCATCCACGTTAGCCTCGCGGACATCCGCCACATACTGATCGAATTTGCCCGCGATTGCAATGGTCCGCTTCAAGTGCGCAAATACCATCTTTGTATTCATGTACTTGGCAAGCTGTCGAGCAGTGGTGATGGTATTTCGAATCTGGCGTCCATTCATTGGGTGCTGGGCCAGTTCGTCGAGATGCAACCAAAGTTCATCAAAGTTGATGTGCTCCTCCTCTCCGAGCCCCTTCAGCCTCTCGAAGAAATTGCGCCATATCTGCTTGCGCTGGTATTCCTTCAGCCGCTCGTAGCGTAGAGCCAGCTGGATTCGAGACTTGAAGGCCTCGTCAAAGGTGCCGACGCGGTTGGTCGTGAGAATCAAGATTCCATCATAGTACTCCAAAGCGCGCAGGAAAACCGACACCAGTGCGTTCCGTTGAAGATCTTGTAGTGTGCGCTGTTCGAGAAAGACCTCAGCCTCATCGAGAAGCACAACACAGTCCCACGTTTTACCCAGGTAGAAGACAGACTCGAGGTACTTCTCAACGGCCGCAGGTTCGGTTCCTATGTCTCCGCACGTCACTGGGTATAGTGGCTTGCGGGCTATCTCGGCAACGGATTCAGCTGTGAACGTTTTCCCAGTGCCCGGCGAACCATGGAGCAGCATGATAAGTCCGTTGCCTTTCTTGTCTATAATGTCGGTGCCTCGATCTGCCTCGATCTGGTTGGTCACCAATGCAAGTATCAACGTCTTCATATCGTCGTCGGCGACCAGACTGCTAAAAGCATGTTTGTTCCAGGTGACGTCTTGTATGTGGTCCACCTCGAGGTCGACTGTTCTGCGTGTTAATACCGTCGACTTCACTTGTGGCTATATTGGAGTGCCTACCCCATTTCTTGCGTCGCAGGTCAAATCCAGGAATGAATCTGGGGAACAAGTAGATCTCGGGTGCTTGAGGTTCGTCACCATCAACGGGCAGATTAGGCTCCGCCTCTAAAGAGGGATCCCTCTGATAATCGTTATTTGGATGCAGGCTTTGGTAAGTATCGTAATCGATCATGAACCTGTCGCCCTGATAGTTGTTAAGTTGTTGCAAGGATACAGGAGCTGGAGTGGGAGACTTACATTTCTTTGCTGAGTCGCATATGAGACAAGACGCTTTTGGCGACATTTCCAAAAGGTGTGGCCTCGAATCAGCAGTTGATTTCTCTGATCTTCCGAAGCATAGTCGAGCGGTACGACAGGCAGGCTCTCAATGGCGACGTGGCCATTGTCGGACTTGGTCGTGAGTTCAATGTCGATCTCCTTGCTTACTCTCACGAAGTCGCCTAGGTAATACATGTAACGAACGGGTATCTGCCAGGTCGACTTATACTTCGCTCCATTGATCTGGAGATCCTGACTTATCCTGACATCCAGAGCTTTTGCTCGTGGGCAGCCCTCAGCAACGTATCCTAAGACAGCACCATCATTGACTGAAACAAGGACTTGGCCAGGCCGAAATAGATATTCCACAGTCGCATTCGAAACTTGGCCTTTTTTCAATTGATCATCAACTTGGTCGTATAAAGTTGCGTAAAGGGCTTCAATCTGGTCAATGATCGTGGTGGCCAGCCTGGCCTGCCGGGGTGGTAGGCACGGTATTTTGTTCAGTTTGCGACAATGGTACCACCAACGAAACGGTGCTTTCATTCTCGTGTCCACTTGAACGTCTGGAAATTCATGATGAAACGTCGGATAGAGGGAGAATAACGCCTGCATAGCCTCTGCCATGCTCTTATCGACGATCAAAATGTCTTGATGAGCGGGCTTGGGGGTGGGAAGTGGTCTACTGAGTCTCAGAGCTTCGTTCACCTCAGAACGTTGATAGTCGACCTCGTAGCAGTTGTAAATGACGAACGCAACATTCTTCTGCGTCTCTATATACCTGGACGGATCGGCCACGAGCAATCGGGCCCTGAGTCGGATGTCTTCGTCGTGAATTTCCCACTCAGGCTCGGACAGGTATACATCTGACCGAGAATCATCTGACGAATGATCATCGGACTGATGACCGCGTGAGAGCTTCCCGTTCGAGAAGCAGTGGAAAACTTGCACGACGAGCCCTGAAGGCTTGTTCTCGAGGAGCTCGTTTTGTCGACGTAATCGTTCGTTTTCTGCTTCCAGTACATGCATCTGCTGCTGCATCTCTGCGAGCAGTTCAAGAAATTCCGGTGGTGCTGTTGTGGGGGATGGTCGCCTCGGAAGTTCTGCAACTGATGCAGGCGTGTCACCTGAGGTCGTGACGGGTGGAAGACGCAAGAAGCCAGAGACCTTCGGTGGTTCGAGTTCTGAACGAGGCGCTTCAAATTTCCGCCTCGGTCTTGTTGAAAGGACGGGAAGGTCTTCTTCGCTACTAGACCGGAATTCAGGAACCTCATCCCCGAGTCTTTCCGGCAATTCATCCGACAAAGCGTCCACTGTCGAAGGCGTCCACAGTCCGACTGTCTTCTCCCTGGAACCCTCGCCTGTCTCATCTTCTGAGATGGTATAGTGTGGATGCATTGAATCCTGCGTTGTCTGATCTGGTTCTTGATATATGACGGGGGGACAAAATGAGCAGCAGTGCGAGGTCTTGATTACGCAGCCCTCGAGGACAAGTAGCTCAACTCCAGGGGTTTTGCGGCCTCTCTGTAGGCATTGAAGACGAACGTATATCCTCTGTGCAGGCTTTCAGGTTGGGTTCGAGGAGTGCGGCATCGGGCTACGCGGGGGTTGTCCTCAACGAAGATGGTGACACGAGCTTCGCGCGAGGAGTATTCAAGAGGCGTCTTATGCGTTGGCACCGAATATTTCTCGTCGTGTGTGATGAGCAGTCGCCTTGAAAAGATCGGTTATGGCCAAAGGATGAATAGTCAGTATGACAGGAAGGACTTGCGCTGCGGATGGGAGGGGTAATCGTGGCCTTGCCCGAACATCCCATCGAAGATACTTCAGCCTGGAGTAAGCCGTTCTGGCGAACCAGATCCCGGCAAAATAAGCGCCGAGGCGGCGCTGTTGACCAATTGCGCAATTAGTCTAACGAGGGAATATCGAACTCCAATCAAGGAGGCTGCTCAGCGGCGCCTTAGAAAGTGCGCGAACCACGTGTCTTTGTCCCGCCGATATGCAGACGACGGAAACTACCGGGGAGAAAAGCTCCAGTTGCTCATCGATTCGGGTAAATCTTGAATTCGGATGAACGGTTCCCTAAAAGTTGCCCTATGGCAGGCATCAGCTTCATCTTCGCTCCTCTGTCACTTCCTCCTTAGAACACCTCCATGATCCGCGGGAAATTCCGTCGCAGTGTATCTTCCAATGGCACTAGAGTCTGATACGTAGCCAACGTGTGACGGCCTCATGACACGTGACGGCATGGGAGTATCGAACTTGCCAACGCGTTTTAAGCACTGATGTTGCTGCGGTCATCAACAACGAAAGTTGGCACTCGGTTGCAAGCAGACCAACCCATTCTGTCGTATTCCTCGCAGCGGGGAGATTCTACAAAGGTCAGCGATATTCCAGCGTGAGCAGACACTGAATGATGAGCAGTTCAGTGCAATTCAGGTTCACGGCGAGAGGCTCGACGTGTGAGGGCAACCTAGTCGAACAGACCAGGTTCGAGTCTCTAGCAGACTTGAAACGAAAAACTTCGCTGTTTCCCACCTCCCTAAATCCGGGGAAAAGGTTTCCTTTCTTTAGCAACGCCATTCAACCAAGCAACTTTTGGATATCCGCCATCCGTGTCTCCTGAGACTTCTTGCCCTTGTTCTTCTCCTGAAACGCCTTGCCCACCAGTGTTCGCTTCTCGTGCTGAATATCCAGTACGCGCTCCTCCACCGTCCCCTCCATGACAAGTCGCCACACCGTCGTGGGCCGCTTCTGACCCAGGCGGTGGACGCGGTCGACCGCCTGATCCTCGATGGCCGGCGCCCACCAGCTGTCGGCGAGGATAACTGTATCCGCCGAGACGAGATTGAGACCGACGCTGCAGACCGCCAAACTGGCGAGCATGATACGCGTGTCGGGGTCGTGATCCAGGGCGTGAATGGCGGCGTCGCGCTTGGCAGCCGTCATGGAGCCGTCGACCCGGGAAAATTTGTACCCGGCATCCGCGATCTGGTTCTGGATGATGTTGAGGAAGGATGTCCATTGCGAGAAGATGATGATTTTGGACTTGGGGTCCTTAGTGATGGCCTTTACAATCTTGAGCAGGGCCTCCGTCTTCGAACTCTTCGCGTCGCCATCGAAACTACCGTCTTGCTCGTCTTCGCCACCCTCGGGGGCTGGTTCGAGGAGGGAGTCCTCTTCGAGTTGGTTGCGGCACATGGGACACTTGTGCTGCGTCTGGATGACTTTGGAAATACACGCACGGCAGAAGACGTGCTTGCAGTGCGTGATGACGGGCTTGTCCAGCGTGTCAAGGCAGACGGCGCAGTCCTCCTGCGTCTCAATATACAAGCGCAGCGCCTCTTGCAAGATTTTGGTGTTCTCCGGGTTGAGGGCCACCACTGACTGGCCCTCGAGAACCGCCAGCAGATCATCGATTCGCTTGCGACAGAGGGTCCAGTGATTGCACCTGAGCACCTGTCAGTCTTTGTCACCGTGTCGTGTAGAAGGGGTTTCTTACACTTGTCGCAGGCGAAGAAGACGCTCCAACACGCTCTGAAATTGGTTCTTTCCTGGTGCGTGCTTGTTCCGGTACTGCTCCAGAGCACCCTTGGCTTCGTCGCTGTGCCATCATTAGCTTGTATAGTGACATGCCGACCGAAATACTCACAGCAATGCCTCGTATTTCGTCTTTTCATCTGGCCGGAACTGGATGCGGTGCACGTATTCCGTCTTGGGCGGAAGCTTGAGATCAACAAACTTCATGTCCTTCTTCCGGCGCAGGCACAGATCACGCATCAACAGTTGCAACAGCGTCTCGGCTGTCTGTTGACCCAGCGCAAGAGGTCTGGCAATGACCGTGTTGAAAATGGTAGGCTGCTCCACACCTCCGGTGATGGCAAGGAATTGCAGCAACGATTGGAAGTCCTTGATGTTGTTGATGCTGCTTCATGTTAGCTGTGCATTTGCGTGTTTCCCTTTCAGCCTTTCAGGGGTACTGACATTGGAGTTCCTGTGAGTACCCAACGCGACTGCGCGGTAAGCTTGGTGGCTGCGATGGCAGCCTTGGTCTTTGCGTTGCGGATGGTGTGACCCTCATCGAGCACAACTCGCCTCCAGCTTGTGGACATGAGCGGTGATGTGGCAGGCTGCTTGTCTTTGGGCATCTCCATGGCCATGGTGTTGTAACTGGTGATGACGACCTGATACTTCGCCAGCTCGCTCTTGCTTGCCTTGTTGCTGCCGTGGTACGTGTAGATAGCAGGGAGATACTCCTTCTTCACGTGTCTGCGAATCTGCTGCTCCCAGTTGCTCATCACACTTAGCGGAGCCACGATCAGAGTCGACCCCGGTCCACCAGTCATGATGAGACTGATGACCTGTATCGTCTTTCCAAGACCCATGTCGTCCGCCAAGATGCCACCGGACAGAAGCTTGGGCTCCTTCGGAACGCAGAAGTTCGTCGCCATGTTGTACATGCGCCTGCCGGCTTGGTCCCATCGCCACAGCTGGATGCTTTCAGTCGAGTTCTTGGGAGGGCACTGGGGGGTTTCTTTGGATGTCATCCAGGCGAGACCCTGCAGCTGATACGGCAGCAGCTGAGCATCAAGAGCAGCAGGCTGCTCCGCAAGTGGCATGCGTGAAAGCGTGTCCTCATCCATGATGAATGACTTGACCGCATCGCCACGAGAGTGAACCTGCATCGCTTGACTAGCCGCTGCCAACTGCTGCAGAGAAATCTCTGGCTCCGGTTCCTCCTCGGTGCCGTTGAGACCGACCGTCGAGTGCCCATTCTTGATGCCGAGCATTTTTCTCTGAGCCTCAGCCTCGGCTTTCGTCTTCTTCAGCTCGGTGGCCTTTAGGAGCTTATCCTTCTTCAGCTTGTCCTCAAGCTGCTTGCGATCCACGGGGTTGCTCGTGCCGAAGAGGTGGAGCTTAACAGGGCAGTCGAACATGCCCTTCTCTCCCGTCAAAGTACCTTCCATGGCAATCTCGTCGCGGTCCTGGGAAATGTGAGCTTGTCATGTCTGAACGTGGAATGTAATGCATACGATGTAGCCCGCCAGCTTCTCTGCGACTTTTCGGGGGATATGCCCAATCTGTTGACCCATGACGTTGCAAACGCGGATGGCATTGCTGTCATACTGTCGAACGTTAGATACGATGCACTCAGATCACCAACACCTGGATGCCAAAAGACAGTGACACCATACCTGGTTGCTGGGCTCTCGCAGACAGACGACAATCTCACCAGGCGCAGCATAGCCGTTGTAGTACCGCACTCCAACAATCTTGGTGTCTGCATCACGAGATTAGATCACGCAAAGACTCAGCGCACCCCGAAAAAGCCATACCAAGGCTTCCATAAAGCTCTCTGAGAGGTCCATCGGGAGCTTGGGTCAGATCAATCAGATCATCATCTTCGTCATGATTGGCTGTCTGCCTGGTCTGCGACGAGGCAGGATAGTTCGCGAAATTGTCCGGCGGCCCCTCATAAGAACCTGTATATCTTGATGGCCCAGATCGACGCCCAGCCTGCCTCTTTTTGGGCCTTGAGCTGGGGCCATCGCCATCGCTAACGAGGTCGATGACACCAAGGGCGCGCTTCTTAGGCGGCATCTTGCACGGTTTCCTAGCCCCGGTACTTGGAGACCCAATAGTAATACAGAGTAGTAGGTTTGGGATAACGCTGGCACGAAATGGGAAAGTGGTAAAACAAATCGATTGGACAGGTCGGTACCGAACAATCCCATTTCGAAAATTACAGCAGAAGGTCCGACGCGACGACGCGCTCCTTCCTCCCGCGTCCGGAAGATCGACGCAAGGATATCAACGGCTGTGTGGCTGGTGAGCGAGAAGTCGTGGCTGCACTCGCGGAGGACGTGATAAGTTATCCGTGGCTGAGCATCTCGAGCACGCCATCGTGGGGTGGTCAGCCGAGCCAATCACCATGCAGTGCAAAATCACGACATCTCACGTGACCCGCCTCAAGGCCCGTTTGGGGGTGTTTCTGGCCAACGGAATCATCTTGCGGCTCTTACATCCTTTACAACATCGCTTGGCTTCATCTTTTGTTCTCAGGCAAATATCTGTTGAATTCTCTGTCTTCTGGCACCCAGATTTCATACAAACACGCGGCAGGTAGAGCTCCTCGCTGGTGCCTATCCACTATACCAGTGGATAAGGCCGTCATGTTATCATCAGTCATCAGTCTACCGACAAGCGCCCTTCGGCTATCGGCATCCCGGTTATATGCCACACAGGACGACTCTGAACTCGAGCCATTATCGGAAGGTCGAAAAGAAAAGAAGCAAAACGCCCAACACGAAATCAACCATGATCGAGGCCCTGCCGCCTACTGCTTAGGCAGCCGACGGCCGTATGCCGAGTAGTAGCCGCACTTGGCTACATGACTGCGCTTGCTCGTCTTCTCGTTGAAGATGTTGCATCCTCCCTTGGCAACATTGGGAGGGGTGTAGACTACCGTCCTGTCAGCAAAGTTGCCGAAATCGACGACGCGGTTGGGCTGGAAACTCACGGTGAAGGGACACGGCGAAGTTGCTGCCCTTGTTACAGACGCGATGGACGCCGAGCTCGTCGGCCATGTATGCCACCGCATTCTCTTTATACGTCTTTTCGGATATCACCTTCATGTGCTGCTCCTCGTCGCCCTCGGGGAAGTCATATCGGATCTCAGTGAGGTCGCCCTTGAGGATCTTCATCAGGCAATGAGCTTTGCCGTGGTCGTGGATGGGACTGCCCTTGCCCGGCGTCCAGACAAGCACAAGCTGTGCGAAGGTTAGTCGCGAGGGATCGCCACGGAGTCGTGGCCGGCTACTCACGAGGTTGCTCTTGCCGTTGCCTTCATCGACGAGGTTTCGGGTATAACCCATGCCCTTCTCTGCGTAGGCGAACTGGATCCATTCCCTCTCTGTGGTGTTGTACTCTTCCATCAACTTCATCAACTCCGTGACGTCGACGTCGGCCGAGTCCAGCCCTGACGACGGGCCCAGCGCCTCCTTCAACGCCAACACGAGCTCGTCGAAGCGGTTGCTGTCGTGCTTCAGACCGTGCCCGAAGGCAGAAGTGATCTTGGTCAGGAGGTCGATGGCCATGGCTACGAATATGATGTATGGACTGTGTATTGCTGTGGTAGTAGGTGGGATGGCTCTTGGGCATTCAGGGTGCGGGGTTTCGTCTCTTTTGCTCTCTGGTGATACGATTCTCTCGGTCACCAGGCTGGGCTTGCGCTACCCGATGAAAAAGGGCGGCACTGGCGGAAGAACCAGTGCTTCCGACCTCGGACGGTGGGTCGCTCATCAGACAATAAGCGGCTGTCGAGACAGGGTAGTCTGCACACGTTGCTGTAACTGGCACTCGGCATCAGCGAGCAATTTGTCGCCGGCGGACGGATCTCCAAAAATGGCGGTCGCTGGTTGGACGAAATTGCTGCTGAAAGGCTTTAGTCGTGGGATCCTTGTCAAGCCGCTGATAGGCGACGGGCGGCCCTGACAAGTTTATGGTCAGATGGCCGTACATCACACGCGACGGTAGGCTCTCGGGTTTCGAGACGATATAATCCCGTTAATCAAAAATATAATATAATGGTCTGAGTAAACTATGCAGAAGCTTTCCCTAACACGCTCGAGATGGATCGGCCAGCTTTGCGATTTCGATTCTGTTGGAACAATTCGGTCCCAATCTTTCAAGTGCCGTCCGGCAGCCGCCAGTCAGCAGAGCGGATCCTGTGGGGCGTTCGCCGTCGGTTCGTCCGGTGAAGCCGCAGGGACCTAGGGAGGGAGTTGTGAAGGTACCTACTCACACTGCCTAAGGCGCAGCGTAGCATAAAGTAGCATTTTGAGACTGCCGCCACCATGGGCTTTTTCCCTGACCTGCAAATTGAGTTGTGAGGAAGTCTGAATCATGCCATGCTATAAAAAGAATTCGTTATCTCTTGATATCTTCACATTGCGATCTTCGCACATCTTACGACGCCGGCGTAGAGATACCGTCAATCACCACTGTCTCATACCATGGCAGCTACGGCTGTTGATACAGTCCAGTCTGGGGCACACCAACCAGCAACATCAGGCGAAATGACAGAGCCTAACACATCACCATGTTTGCAAGCCTGCAAAGAGGATGTCGGATGGCGAAGAATTGTCCGAAACTTTACACCTTCGTAAGTTGCCAGAAGCTCCAAGATCAAGGTACTCGGCCTTATCTTTGTGCAGATGGTTTGCAGTTACCATGGGCACGGGTATCGTGTCGATCCTTCTTCACAACCTGCCGTACAACACAGCATGGATTTCGCACGGACTCGCCATCGCCTTTTTCGTGTTAAACGTTGGCCTGTTCACCGTGTTTACCATCATTACGGTGCTGCGTTATGCGCTTTATCCTGAGATATGGAAGGCCATGCTCATCCATCCAGGACAGTCTCTGTTCCTCGGGTGCTTTCCCATGGGCTTTGCAAGTGGGTTCAAAGGTCCGCTGCCTTGGACCAAAAAACAGCCTTGATAACATGGTCGATAGCCATCATCAATATGATGATTTTTGTCTGCGCCCCGGTCTGGGGTAATTGGGTGGTGTCCTGGGCGTGGGGGCTCTGGTGGCTCGACGCCGCTCTGTCCCTGGGAACTTGCATAACCGTCCCATTTGTAATGTAAGCCCCATCAAGCAGCCTTAAACACAAACGCGACCCATGCTGAGATAATGGAACAGGATTCATCAGCACCGCCCAGGGCTGCAAGCAGTCACGGCAGCCAGCCTGCTCCCAATCGTGCCGACTGTGGTTGCATCCTCGACGGGAGGCATCGTCGCTGAGGCCTTGGCCAACCAAGACCACGCTTTTATCACACTCGTAACCTCGTATATCCTCTGGGGTATTGGGACATGCTTCTCCGGCATGGTCCTCGCGCTTTACTTCCATCGCCTGACCATCCATAGCCTTCCTTCCAAGGAGGTGATTGTCTCTGTTTTCCTGCCCATAGGCCCCCTGGGACAAGGTGGCTTCGGAATTCAACAGCTGGGTAAAGTAGCCTTGAAAGTACTGCCTCAGACCACAGCCTTTACAACGGCTGCGCCTGGTGCTGTCCACGGCGGTGAGATTCTGTACTTTCTCGGAATCTTCCTTGCGCTCATCATGTGGGGATTTGCGTTGGTTTGGCTGTCGTTTGCTCTCATCAGCATTGTGACGATGCAGAAGTTCCCCTTCAACATGGGCTGGTGGGGTTTCACGTTTCCTCTCGGAGTGATGGCCACATGCACTGGTATGCTTGCGAAAGATCTGGACAGCGCGTTCTTTAGAGTCATGACTATGGTACGTGTTCCTATTTAAAGCCTCCATGATAAGCGTTCGCTAATACGTGTGATAGGTTTTCTCGTTAGTTGTCTGTTTGCTTTGGCTTCTGGTTGCCATCAGAACCCTTCACCAGGCCATTTCCGGCGAGATTTTCTTCGCGCCCTGCCTCAAAGACCTGAGGGAAAAGCAGGCCCAAGGAGGATCGGATCGGAGAGTCTGACTGAAGAGTTGTCGACCACGCTTAGGCGTTGTAAATGGGACTGGCGCATCTAGACATCTGATACCCCCGCTTCGGGATGTTCCCTCGACTTTCATGATACGCATAGACTTGTAGCTCGTACCGTTTTCAGCGGCAGTCCGTGGAAATGATTAAAGCAACTGGACTTGCTGAGAAGGACGACTTTGAGCCTAAATAGACAAGAGCAAATCCTGCAGGGTACTCCGAAAGACGCTAATGGCGGGGTTAATGAGGTGCAGCGCCCTCCAAAAATTCTTTGCGGGGCACCACCACCAAAAAAGGTGCAAGTCCAGTGCAGCGCTCGGGCAGCTAAAGGCTGAAGGATAATTGCAATTGCCGTCCCATCTACTGGTCCATCGAGCATCCTGCACTCCGCCACCAGATGCCAAATCTCGAAGCAGCTTCTTCTTGAAGTGTGTCACACGGCATCCTGCGGTTAGCCTGTAGCCTCATATCCGTTGGGTCTACCATGGCCTTTCCTTTGGATCAGCCGGGCCTCATGGCCATGCTGAATGGTAAGCAGTCGTCGCATCGCCGTCTTTATGCACCCATCCGCTAACCGTGACTCCTGTGCGCAGATTTCCACGATGTATGGCAACAAGTCCGCATCCCTGTGATTCTGTTCACCCTCTTCGGTCTGTTCGTCCTTCGCCTATACTACCACAGTACGGAGAAGAAGGGAGAGTTGAAGGCGCTGCCCAAGGTCTACAACAGAGAAAAGCCCGAGTCGGAGCCAAAAGTCCTGGCTGCGGACGAGAAACAGGCCGTCAACGAGATTGCCGTGGTGGAAAAGAAGGAGCCCGAGCCTACACCCGTCGCCGAACCCAAGACAGCGAAGTCGAGCGGCCCGAAGAGAATAAAGGGTGGCCTGGTGAAGCGACCGTCTGAGGAGCTCAAGAATAGCGAGGTGGCGCAGACCATCAGGCCTCTGATCTTCTTCTCGAGCATCACCGCCAACACGCCCAAGATTGCAAAGGAGTACGCTGAACGACTCGAGAAGGATTTGGAGAAGACTGCTACGGATACGGGTTGCCAGTTCAAGACCCCTGAGGTTCTGGACCTGGCCGAGATCGACTTTGACGACTACTTCATCACCCCTCCTAAGTCTGAGGAGCCGGTTGAGCTGTTCTACCTCTTCCTGCTGCCCAGCTACAACATTGACACCATCAACGACACCTTCCTCGAACATCTCCAGGAGACTCACCATGACTTCCGCATCGACACCGCGCCTCTATCCTCGCTCCTCGGATACTCAGTGTTTGGCTTCGGCGACAGGGAAGGCTGGCCGACGGAGGAGGATGGCTTCTGTTTCCAAGCCAAACAGGTTGACAAGTGGATGGCGAAGCTCACCGGCCGGAAGAGGGCTTTCCCGGTCGGCATGGGTGACACCAAACACGACTACGCCGAAAGGTTGGCCGAGTGGTCGGAGGGTGTCGTCGACGTCCTCGGTCTTGTTGCCAAGACTGGCAGCCTAGGCGAGGGTCTGTCGGGCAGCGGTGCCCCTGAGGAAAGCGACGATGAGTCCGCCGAAGAGGAGGATGATGAGGTTCTCATCGAGGAGGATGCCAAGCCCGAGAAGCTCAAGAACAGCTCGAAGCTCGAGGACGTGGAGGATCTGGGCCGCATCATGAAGAGCTCGCAACCCGATTCAGCCCCTGTAACAGCGGCACCCATCGCCGTTGACTTTACTACATACGGCAAATCCACCACCGCGACCAAGAAGCCCACGCAGGCCGCAAAGGAAATGGTCCCCAAGAACTCTCCCACTTATGCCTCCCTGACGAAACAGGGCTATTCCATCGTCGGCTCCCACTCGGGCGTCAAGATCTGCCGCTGGACCAAGTCCGCCCTCCGCGGCCGCGGTTCATGCTACAAGTACTCCTTCTACGGCATCAACTCCCACCAGTGCATGGAAACCACCCCGTCGCTCTCGTGCTCCAACAAGTGCGTCTTCTGCTGGCGCCACGGCACGAACCCCGTCGGCACCACGTGGCGCTGGGTCGTCGACCCCCCCGAACTCATCTTTGACGGCGTCAAGGCCAACCACTACAACAAGATCAAGATGCTCCGCGGCGTGCCCGGCGTGCGCGCTGAGCGCTTCGCCGAGGCCATGCGCATCCGGCACTGCGCCCTCTCCCTCGTCGGCGAACCCATCTTCTACCCGTACATCAACGAGTTCCTCGGCATGCTCCACGCGGAGCGCATCTCCTCCTTCCTCGTCTGCAACGCCCAGCATCCGGACCAGCTCGCCGCCCTCAAGGCCGTCACCCAGCTGTACGTCTCCATCGACGCCTCCAACAAGGAATCCCTCCGCAAGATCGACCGCCCCCTGCACCGCGATTTCTGGGAACGCTTCCAGCGCTGCCTCGACATCCTCCGCGAGAAGCGCTTCAAGCACCGCACCGTCTTCCGCCTCACCCTCGTCAAGGGTTTCAACGTCGACGACGAGGTCGAGGGCTACGCGCGTCTCGTGGAGAAGGGCCTCCCCTGCTTCGTCGAGATCAAGGGCGTCACCTACTGCGGCACCTCCACCGCCTCCAACGCCGGGCTGACCATGTCCAACGTGCCCTTTTACTGGGAGGTCTCCGAGTTCGTCACGGCGCTGGAGAAGCGGCTCAACGAAATGGGGCTCAAGTACGGCATCGCCGCCGAGCACGCCCACAGCTGCTGCGTTTTGCTGGCCAGCGACCGCTTCTACAAGGACGGCAAGTGGCATCCCCGCATCGACTACCAGCGCTTCTTTGAGCTTCTTGAGGAGCGCGGGCCGGATGGCGATTGGAGGCCCGAGGATTACATGGGCGAGGCGACGCCCGAGTGGGCGACTTGGGGTAAGGGCGGATTTGACCCGAGAGATGAGAGAGTTGATCGCAAAGGCAGGAAAATTGAGGCTTGAGAGTTTGCCAGGGGGTAATTGGAAAAAAAGAATCCATATTTGCAAGGTCACCGTCACCACTACGCGTGCTATGCCACGCCAACCTCACAGCATACGAGAGACGGGGAACAATCGTGATGAATTTCTGTGAGACTTCGTAAAACACTTTGCCTAATTCTTCCTGCCGGGATCGTCAATATACACGTTGGTTTCCTCTTACGAAACCTTCTATCAAAACAGCCCAGCCGGCTAGAGTATTGTACATTGGGAAAAGGTCGCGTGCTTTTCCCTCTTTTTTCTCCTCGCAGAATGGACGTGGTTGGGTTAGATTAAAGGGGGTTGGGTTGAATGTCGAGCAGCATCACGCCATTCATTGGGCGACTGCCGTTCCTTTTGAAGGGGTTCGTTTGGTGGTTTTCACCAATGGGGGTTTCGTGGGAGGGAGAGGGGAGGACTGCCGTTCATGGGCAAACTTGAGAGTGTAGGGGAAACGCTCCAAAGTTAGTCCAGACCGACGGTGGGCATATCGGCGAGGTTGGCGTTGATGCCGCCGGTGAACTGGCCAATGTTGAGGCTCGAGTCGTAAGCGATCATCTCAGCGAGAATATCGAGGACGGGCTGCGTGCGAATTAGTTTGGTCTCCATGCCAACCATCTTTTCGCGAGAAGAGGTCCGTAGTCTTACCTTGGGCACAGTCTTGTCGTAGATACCGATCAGGTCACCGGGCGTGGGGTAGACCTTCAGGCCCTTGTAGAAAGCCAGCGCGGCATCGACAACGCGGGTGGCTGCAATTCGACATTCCGTCAGCAAACAGGACTCATTCTCAAAGACTTTTGCTCATGATCTCTGCATGGAGATTCCCCTACAGAGGAACAATGGAAGCTGGGTATAAACTGACGGTCTGACGAGAGGGTCTCTCCCTCGGAAACCTGCTGGAGGAAGTAGGCCTCCTTGGACTCGACGTCCTCGGGGAAGCCTTCGGCCTTGGCGTCGTCGACGGCGTGCTTGATAGCTTGTCGCTGGCGGACCGTCTCGAGCTGGGCCTCCTCCTTCTCGGCCTTGTGCTGTCTGCGCTCGTTGCGGCGCAGCTCTCTCCGGAATTCGGCCCTGGTGCGGCGCTGGTAGTCAAAGTAGAATGCGTAGGCTGTTTGTGTACCAGAGAAAGGTTGGCAGTCAGCTAGCAGCTACTTTTCGGAATTCCCCACCACAACACCCATCAAAGAGATCGTGTTCGAAAGCCAGCCATCAAGTCTGAAAGGGCGTCGTGGAAATCGGGCCAGAAGTTTTGGCAAACTCACCAAACAATCCGGTAACGGCGGCGGCGACTGATGCCGTCACTATCGTCGACTGCTGGGACATTTTTGGAAAGAGTTCGAAGCGGATGAATGGGCTCGTGTATAAATTGTCGTGGACGACGATGGTGTTCCGATGGACCGACGTCGGTTTGTCGAAATTGCGCACGTTTTAGGTTGGATGGTTGCAGGGCCGAACAGGCTGTCGGTATCTCGTGGACGAAAGTGTATATCGAAGGAGAAGCTCTAATTACTTCGGGAATCGATGGAGCTTCCTCTACCGATTTTTTTAGCCTCTGCGCCATTCATCGTTCGCTCCTGGTCGCACTGGATCTTGGCAACCTGCGCTGGTGAGTGGGTCCCGCACACGGGCCAAGTAGATACGTACCGGCTTCGGGCACCCTCAGCCAAGTCACAGGTGTCAGGCTTCTGCTTCAGCAAGGAGCGTTGTTGGCTGCAGCGGATTCCCCCGCTAGACGCGAGAGGTTACGTAGCGCGATGGGTGCCCAGTCCACTGTGCTGCCCACCTCATCCCAATGAACAGGGGTCTAGGACCAGCCTCTCAAACAGCCACAGCATCGCGGCAGCTTCCATCCCACGGACTGCATGAAACAACGTCAGCTCGACTCCGATATATCACGAGGGCCTTCGTCGGCGCCCTTATTCGCCCGAACTTCTCGACGTACGGCCTGTGTTTTGTAGCTTGGAAAATCGCGACAGTTGAATTCAGCCACTCCTGCCATGTCGGAAGATCGAGAGAGGAGCAAGATCTCGCTCCGAAGCGGCAAGAGGAAGGGCCGCCTCCAGATTAGTGCACCGCGCCAGATATCGGAACCTATTCTACAGGATGGTTCAGGGCCGGTGCGGCCTCCCGGGTCGAGGCCAATGGCAGATGCCGGGCCTCCTCCGGTTCAGCCCCGATTGAGGCCTCCTCCACAGGCTGGAGGTGGAAAGGCGAGCAGCACATCTCCAATAATAACATGAGTCATCGCAAGCTGACCGAATCCTCGTAGACCTCTGATCTAGTCAAGCGAAGATACTCGACGCGATTCAACCAGCTCCCGACCGATTTTGACCCGAGTAATCCCCCGGTGCCCTCCCTGCCATCCCTCGATAAGTACGAGTTTCGCCAGCGCAGGGCGCAGCCGCCTCCCAGCCGAGGAGGAGACGATGTACCAGCTCCCGTAGTGGACGTGAAAGCTCTGCGTGATCCAAACCTGGTGCCAGACTCATGTCAGTTTTCACGTCGACCATGCTCCCTTTGTTCTGGCTAACAATATCGACAGATGTCTCCAACTTGCTTAGCGATGCTTCCGAAGACCAGATCCGCGAGTTCGAGGAGAACCTCCGCAGTCTTAAGAGCCGGGTCAACGCCGACCTGCAGCAGAATGTCATGCAAAACCGAACGCAGTTTATCAAGATTAGCAAGGAGGCCGAGAAGCTCAAGGGCGAGATGCGTGCGCTCAAGAACCTCATGACAGACTTGAAGGTGAACACGACGGCCTTGCGCCAAGCATCTAGCCACAAAAACGAGTCGTCTGGCCTCAATGGGGAGCTTTCGTCAGGAATGAGCAAGAGGGACAAGCGTAGTTCGGTCGCCGATCGAAGCGCTCTCTGGAACTCCCAGATGCAGGCGCTGTACAAAAACGTCGAGGGGTCGCAAAAGTTCCTACCCAACTCTGCCAGTCGGCACGTCATCCAAAACGCCGGAGCGTGGATTGAACTGGACAATGCTACGTACAAGTCGCGAAGAGCGATGCAGATCTTTCTTCTCAGCGACCACTTGCTCATCGCTTCTCGCAAAAAGAGAAAGGCAGACGTGCCTCCGCGCGAGGCTACAGGCCCGATGGTGAAGCTCGTCGCGGACAGATGCTGGCCGCTTCTCGATGTCGAGGTGGTGGACATGGCGGGGTCGAGCGACTCCACCACGACCAGGAATAAACTGGCAGACGCTGTCATGGTTAGAGGCGTTGGCCAGGAGTCAGTCATTTATCGCACAGAGAAGCCCGAGGACAGCGAGAAGAATACGCTGCTCCTCAATATCCGCAAGGCAGTCGAGGAGCTGCGAAAGGAGCGGCAGTCGGAGCTCGAGGCGAACAACAAGGCAAAGGAGACAATCAACTACTTCGCATCGCGAGACCCGGGTTTGCTTCAGAAGACGGAGCTGCTGGAGACTCTGTCGGACATCAAGGACATGCTTATCGATGTCGATGGAAAGCAGCAAAACCTCCGATGGGTCGAGAGCCAGATGGACGAACTCGACATTGACATTGCGCTGCAGGACTTTGAGCCAGCGGTGGCGCGGGTGGAGAAGCTCAAGAGCCTCGCCCGAGGTCTGAAGAACAACACAGTGGCGCAGGACTTTATCAGCTTCAAGGTCGAGGAACGATGTTCCAAGCTCGCGGGCATGATCATTCGCGACTTGGAAACGACGCACACCGCGCCAACGAAGAACCAACGAAACATCAGTTGGCTGGCTAGACTCGGGCATGAAGATCGTGCTCGAGAGGCGTATCTCTTGGCCAGACATGAGATCATCCAGAAGAGATCTAGGTGAGTTCAGCCTTGCAAGACGAGAGACATGGCTAACATCCCGATAGGCAATGCATCTTCCAGGGTGATCTTCACATCTACATCTGGGAGATCTCGTTTGTTTACTTTTCGCTCATTCGCAACACTGTAAGCTGCTTCCAAGCGTGTTTTCCGCCGCCGATGATGAGCGCCTGCGTCAAATGGGCCAAGGAGGAGGTCGAGACATTCAACGGCATCCTGGCAAGGCAGCTCAGTGGTACAGAGCACGGCAGCGCAGTGTGGAACGAATGCATGGAGCGCGCACAAGAGCACGCAAAAATGCTCAATGAGGTACAGCTGGACTTCCGTAACCTCGTTGGCAAGGACCTGGAACACACGGGAGGAGCTGCTAGTCCCTTCGGCCTCGGCTTGTCGTAAGTCCACCGGATCGACGTATGAGTGACAGACTCGAGGTTGAGCTGGTGGAGGTGCGACCGTGTCCCGGCTGTGACCGTACACGCCGACAGGCTGGGAGAGGCAGACGCTGAAGACGTGACACTGGACTTCGTCTTCCGGAGCGGGGAGGAGATGACATCAAGACATTTGTGTTTATAGTGACGAAAGTGCCGCCATTATGGCATGTGTCAAGGTGAGGGCCCGCTTGGGGCTGACTCGAGCCCCTTGCGTGGATGCGGCACACAGATATACCTGCGACAGCGTTTGCACTTGATATGATGTATTAAGGTATAATTTCATGGTAATCATTGAAATTCGGGGTGATGAGAACGATTTCACGAGTGGGGTTATTGCATCAAGACTCGTGATGCTCCATGTGAGGTGGTATGCCTTAGTCTATAGAGGTGTCGTCTGAAGGGCAGACGAACCGAGGACATGGCCACGGATGCCCTCACGTGTGTACCTCGTAGCTGGTACAGAAACGACAAGGAACGTCTGGGCAACTGTGCTTGAGGGAAGGAGCTATGCAGGCAGAGTCGGTACGGGGCGTATCGGATTAAGCGAGGCTAGAACAGAATCTGACGTCTCCCAGTAATTTCCTCTGGCTTGCTGCCATGTCTCTCAGGTAGGTAAGGTACCTGAGGTAAGGCGACGAGGTGGTTGTCACTCCTGCCCCAGATCTAGCTGCGGGATACTTGCTGCAAGCATCACTCACCTGAGTAAGCGCTGCTGAACACAGCACACCACAGCAGGGAAACACTCGTAAGGTACGGCACCTATAGGTACCTGAGTAATTACCTGATACCTGAGGGAGGCGCACCCACTCCCGCACCTGCACCACCTACTGCATAGCACCACCATCACTCCCACCTCGGTGCAAAAATACCTTTCCCATCCAGCTCAGTGCCCAACCCAAACACTACATCGGCGCCCTTCTTCATCACCATACCCAAAAGTCATTATAATCCCGCTTCGTGTCGCCCCGCCTCGCGCAGCGTGAAAACATCCCCGGTTCAATCCCCTTGACTTGGCGTTGCGGCTCTCTTGTATCTGGCCTCAGACGAAGCTCTGACCGCTTTTGACGATTCGATTCGCCGCCAGCCCCACGCTACGTTACGCTACTGTTGCGCTACACCACTCTGCCTTACTCGGATTGAGGTGGTGGTGCTCGTACTGCTACTGCTAATGTCAAGACCGCGACCGGTTGCTGAAAACAACGTCATTCTCCCCCTCGACACGACCACCACCACGACGACGCCCCTGCTCTGATTGCTACTCTGCATCTCGCGACTGATAATCTCACCTTCGCTTCCTTTATCGCCATACTCTAGACGACTTTTCAACATGGATACCAACATGGAGGACGTCGGCCGTGTCCCCACCGATCTGCCTTCCACCCAGAACCTCGAGCCCACCACGATCCCAACCCTAGATGGCTGGATTGAGAGTCTGATGAGCTGCAAGCAGCTCGTCGAGGCTGATGTCCAGAGGCTTTGCGAGAAGGTCAGTCCTGTTCCAAACCTGATGCATCTTCGCCATGCACCCTGCCCCCAGCTGTTGTCATAGCTGCCCTGGTGTTGCCGTTGCTGCCTCTCTGCCCTCCCCTCATTACAGCATCGCCCACCCCTCGCGTGACCTCGACAAAGCACTGTTCTGACATTCATCAATAGGCGCGGGAGGTCTTGCAGGACGAGTCCAACGTGCAACCGGTCGTAGGTTGTCCCTCGCTGCTGGAGCGTGGGATCGAGCTGACCCCTTATCAATCAGAAATGTCCAGTAACGGTTTGCGGTGATATCCACGGTCAATTTCACGACCTGATGGAGCTCTTCAAGATCGGTGGTCCCAACCCCGACACCAACTACCTTTTCATGGGTACGTCTCTGACGAGTATCTGGGTATTCTGCCGACGCGCGCGCTCACGATGTGACCAGGTGACTACGTCGACAGAGGTTACTACTCCGTCGAGACCGTGACTCTCCTCGTCGCCCTGAAGATTCGATACCCCCAGCGCATCACCATCCTCCGCGGCAACCACGAGTCCCGCCAGATCACCCAAGTCTACGGCTTCTACGACGAGTGCCTCCGCAAATACGGCAACGCCAACGTGTGGAAGTACTTCACCGATCTTTTCGACTATCTTCCCCTGACCGCCCTCATCGACAACCAGATCTTCTGCCTTCACGGCGGTCTGTCCCCTAGTATCGACACCCTGGACAACATCAGGGCTCTTGACAGAATTCAGGAAGTCCCCCACGAGGGACCCATGTGCGATCTGCTCTGGTCTGACCCCGACGACCGTTGCGGCTGGGGAATTTCTCCCCGTGGTGCAGGCTACACCTTCGGCCAGGACATTTCCGAAGCCTTCAACCATAACAACGGTCTCACGCTTATTGCTCGTGCTCACCAGCTTGTGATGGAGGGTTATAATTGGTCTCAAGATAGGAATGTCGTGACAATTTTCTCTGGTACGTTGATGGTGTTGCTGGTCTTTTGAACTCGTTGCTGACAAGCAAAGCACCCAACTACTGCTACAGATGCGGCAACCAGGCAGCCATCATGGAGATTGATGAGCATCTGAAATATACATTGTACGTGCAATCATCTTTAACTTGGAGGGAAGCATCTGCTGATCGCGTGTAGCTTGCAATTCGATCCTTGCCCCAGAGCTGGCGAGCCGATGGTCTCGAGACGTACACCCGACTACTTCCTGTGATCATGCGACTCGATACCCTTAGTACTCACCGCATGGAGCCCTTTGAAGGCATCGCCCACGGAGGAGATTCGAAAGAGACGGAGCGGCACGCTCGAGATGCATTGGTGCTTGGAGGAGTCTGATTTTGTAAGACTACAAACAAAAGCCAAAAACAACCAGTGTATTCCAAAGAGAGGTTTCGTGCTGAGCTCCATGAATGAGACACGGACACGGGCTGAGCGCGACAGCAGCTCTTTGGGTCGAGGGATGGTTTGAAGTACTTCCTAAAACCATGACCTCGACACGTTAGATACTCGTCATAGACCGCCGGCAGCGAAGTGTCGATGCTAATGAAGCCTGATATTCCAATCCTTAACCGTCTTTTTCCTCTTTGGGATACGAGGTATGTCTACTCTAGTGATGTTGTACATATGGGCTACCAACGTCTAGATGTCGTAACCGAAACAATCATGACTCGTCATTCGATAATTCTTTTTCGTATCCGCGCTCTCTCTCTTACGGACGTCTGTCACGACTTCTGCGTCGAGTGTGCCGTTGATTGTGATGACGGTGATGGTGCGCGCTCTTCTTTGTCCTACCGCTGCGTTTCGTCGACCGGCCCCCCGATCTCTTTTCCGACTCCCTTTCTACTATTTCCTGACTTTCGGAACTTCGCGTCTGTGAATCATATGAGCTGCCGAGGTAGGTGCTGGGATGGGAACTCCGCGTTGTGTCCGTGACGGTGCGGAGGTCGTTGACTTCGCTCAGGCCGCGTATGACGCCGGAGCGGCTGCTTCGCGACGTGGAAAACTGGGTGCTGCAGTAGTCGGAGCCGCAGGTCCGCGAGGAGCGGGAGGGGGGGCAACACATTTCGACGTCGGCGCGTCTCCGGTCGTGGATCTTGGCGAGGGTGCTCACTCGCTTGTAGACGTGGAGGCCCTTGGCGTAGTCGCCGGGTTTGCAGGCGCCGTCGGGGACGTGGAAGCGCATGTCGAAGCGCATGAGGGCGTATGCGAAGACGACGACGAGCTCGAGGTCGTAGTTGAAGATGTAGTAGCAGGCCTTGTGGTGCCACCAGGCGGGGAACCAGACGGGGCGGACGGCGAAGTTTACGGCGCAGCGGTAGGCGGCGCCGATTGTGAGGAGGAGGGCTGTGGTGAGGACGAGGAGGGCCTTTGTGGAGATGCTGCCGTGGCCGAAGGGTTCGGGGCGACGGAGGCCCGGGTAGAAGAGGGCGCCGAGGACTATGGGGACGGGGAGGAAGGCGAGGAGGGCGAGGGAGGTTGAGGCGAAGAGCTGGACGAGGCGGCACTTGTAGAGCTGGTCGGGGACGAGGGTGTAGTAGGACGCGACGGCGGCGGTGACGGCGCAGAGGAGGCAGACGAGGACGTAGGCGTAGAGGAAGAGGAAGAGGAAGTTTGCGGCGGGGAGCCAGCCGATGTTCGGGTGGAGGGCGCGGAGCAGGCGGTGGGCGAAGAGGAGGTTGAGGACGAAGAGGAGGACGACGCCGGCGGCGGCGAAGATTGTGGCGGCGATGTTGAGCTCGACGTTGACGGGCTGGGCGGCCCAGGCGATGCGGAGGGAGAGGGCGATGATGCGGGTGGTGCAGAAGCCGACGAGGACGGTGGAGGGGAGGAACTTGTGGCCGGCGGACTTGTTGCGGATGAAGATTGTGAGGTTAACGGCAGCGGCGGCGAGGAAGAAGACGATGAGGATGATGCAGATTGGCACGTCGACGCGGACGGTGGGGATGAGGCCGAGGACGGCGATTTTAGGGGCGTAGGGAGGGCCTACGACGAGCTGCGAGGGGAGTGTTGGTTTGGGAAGGGACGAGAGGGAGGGGAGTCAAAGAGGTGGTTCTTACTGGTATGCATTCGAGAGCCGACATGATGTCGGAGGGTCGAGGGAGGCTATTCCCAGACGAGGCGGACGGCCGGAGCGCGGCTTGGCTGTGTTATATGGTCGTGTAAGTCAGGAGTCGGGGATGAGGTTGCTCGAGGTTGAAGCTCGAACTAGTCTCTCCCTCTCCTTGGCAGACTTTGCTTGCTCTGGGAAGACGATGGCGGGCAGAGGAGCTTGGCCTGCCTTGTGTTGTTCCTTGAACAGCTCAGACTCCATCTTCTGGAAGGGGGACAGAGCCTGGTTCATCTTGAGGGGGGTTGACAAGTCCTTATGGGAGGATTGTAAAGAGGTTCGTCTGGTGTTTGATGGCCGTTAGCGTCGGCGTGGGATGCATTGGTTCAGGATATCTCGGCACGGACTTGCAGATGGGGGCAGGGCCGTGAGCGAGAGTTTGGCGACGGGTTTCGGTAAGTGGGAAGCAGAGACTGGATGGAGTGTCGAGGAATACCGAAACTAGATCTTCTGGAGACTTTTGCTCGTGGAAGGGCCTTTCGAAGAGCGGATGGGGGTTGCGAGTGGTGTCCTCCATCTCAAGAGTCAACGGCCTTGAAAGGAGACAAGATGGCAGTTCACGTCTTGAGCTACGGTCTCGAGCTTGTTTGTCTGGCGAATGATCCGATACGAGGTACATCCAGTCTGGCTTGGAAGTTTCGTGATAGTTGAACTTGTTTGTAGTGGTAGATCACACATGGCCTTGGAATATTCACGTGTTCTTCTCCGTTGAGATGTTCAAGTTATGCCCTGTTTCTGCCCATACTCAAGCCTAGTATCGGCCAATTGTTTCTGGCCCCTGAAGTCGACGTACGCTCGATGGGTGCGAGACGTAGTCAAACGCTAGAGGCAGAAGGCCGGCCGTCAACCCACTACGCTGGAACAGATTCTGATGACGACGAGAGTCTGGCACAAAAAACGTCGGCGGTTGGTGCTTGTTGAACGTGCGCCGCTCACGGTGTTCGCCAAGGGCGATGGCCGGGTGCACGACCTCGGACCTGGTGGTTGGTACCAGCACGGATCGTAGCTCCCGAAGAGCTCAATGTCCGAGGCGGATGTGTAGTTTATATTGTCCATCGAATCCATTTGCAGATGCCTCAAAGAGTAGTAGACGAAGGGAGTCAAGCGCTCCGGGTGCCAGCTTTATGCATGGAAATAGCGTACAGACTTGGCTTGGGTTGATCCAGCCATAAGAGGAACGAGCAGTTTCGGGCGGTCGAATCTGGACTCGAAAGCCACTTGGTTGGATTCCATCTCAAGCTTGCAAGTTGGCGTCTCCGGTTGTCCTCTGTCGTGCAAAGACATAGAACTGGCAGGGTAGCGTTGTCCGGAACAGACTCATAAAAGAGCTCCTCTCATCTCCGGCCGAGGACGCCGATTCCCGTCCAACAGCCTGACTTTTCGGCCGGGAAGTCCAGGTGCCCAGGCCGAGAGGGTTCTTCAGCGGCCCTCTTGCGAGGACTCTATTCCGGTCGTGGTCTGTCCTTAAATTGGCATGTCCTTCGGCAAAACCCCAGCCACTAGGTCTGTTAAAATGCCGGACTATCTCGCCACAACGACAGCAAAAGTGCCACGTGAAGCTAGTTGGTCTACTCCAGCGATTGCGGGCGTAGCCTTAGTTCCGCTCGACGCACTGCCGGCTTGGACCGTGGGATCTACCGTAGGTCTCTTCAAGGCTCATCAAGAGAGCCTCTCACACGAAATGCGAGCTTTCGAGCTTAGCTACGAGAGGAACTGCCATTTTCAATTCGGGCCAAGAAAGTAGGAGCTCCGAGGGTCTACATGTCAACAGATCCGAAGGCGCTCGCATACATTCTCTCGATTCACGCTAAGCTTGAATGAGAAAACGGAGCTGATCTGTGGCAGTGGTCTTCGAAGAGTGGCGCACACCGCGATCCAGACGGCGGATGTTCAGAGCCTAGACAACGTTTCGTGGCAAATGCTCAGTTATACATACCTCGACAACATCATCGAAGCTGTCATTCTTTCGTTGCGGTTCGTGTTGAGTGCTGTCTCCTCATGTCACTGGCCGTCTATTTCGATCTTTGACCTCTGCGATCGGCATTGGCGCATCTTCTCGTATGACGGGAGCCTCTGATATCCGTCTCCAACACGGCACATGCCAGCAAAGCGTGGCTGAAGAACCTTGAATGATCCAAACGAAACGTATAGCGTCTTTCGCAACGGCCATGGCAGAGGGGTAACGTCAGAAGTTGCTGTACGGAGAGCCAATCAGACTGGCGCCGGGAAGCGCGTAGAGACGGTGGAGGGATAATTGCCCCCTTACGGGGAATATGAGGCTGAATCATGCGTTTCCGATACGCATAAAGTCGCCGACCAGTAGTTTTACACGACAGGTACCGACGTAGTATACATCGCCTACTACCACTAGACGTCTGAGGTTGGATCGCCGAGCCGTTGCACCGAGAACATGCAGCGGGGAAGCCGTTGACATCAAAGACGAGCTTCGTCGTTCGCTGTTTTGAGGGCAAAACTCCGCGAACCGCCGAACTACTTCGGTCGGTATTGGTGGGTCGAACAAAACTCTTGGCCGACAATACCTTGTGTCGAGTGAGGTATCGAGTACATGGACTTAACCGCTCGCTCTGAGGTGCTAGTACAATCCGCCGTTGAGTGTATCGTGTGGTCATAGGTCTCATGAAGCCGACTTTGGCGATCTCTTTGTGCCCTTCAATGTGCTGGCTTTACCGAGGCGCGGGAAGACCCCAGCCCGTTGAACGGCAAGGATGTTGCCACGTTGTGCAAGCAGAACCAATCGCCTGCCATGGCTCGCGACCGCCAACGTTTCTCAGACAAGACACACAAGTGAGCATGTGGAACGAAGAAGAAGGAGGTTCGGCGTGGTAATAGCGGGAAGATGCTACTCGCGTGATTTACTTCCTCCATCTTGTCTGATAAGGTGTCGAAAACTGCGCACATGTCCGGCAACCGAATCGTAGTCTGAACCAACGACTTCAGCGCGGCGTTGGGCTCGAGGTGCTCAAACGCTGTGAGACGCCTTCGTCTCATTCTATTTTGGTCGGTTGGCAGTCTTGCTTGGACGGCCTCATCGCCAGCTCAGAGTTGGCTTCTCACAGCTCACAGCCCGAGGCTCTGGATGAGTACGATCTCGGACGGTTGACTTCTTTCTGCCCGGACTTTGGCCATTACCGGGAATAGAGGGCCTCCAGCAGATTGTGAGCGTCACGGCGCCTGGAATCAGGGCCAGCAAGCCCCCGTTATTTCCAACATTTCCTATGCAGTAATGGCCTTTCTGCGACAGACTGGTCTTGTGAGAAGTGATGGACCATGGGTTGACGCGAGGTGTGATTGGGCGCATCACCCAAACGCTGCGTTCGTCCAGGATGGATAAACCGACGCAACGGGCATGTGTTGGTCATATCTTGTCCGTGCAAAACCAGGGCACCCTATCCGTACTTGTATCCGTACATGATTAGTACAGAGTTGCGCTAGTTAGGGCCTTTTCTCATCTCGCAAACGATTTTCAGTGAGGCGAAGAGCAAAGATGCTCCTCCCTCATGCCCTGTCTGTAACCCCTGTTGCGTTCCCAGTCGACCCTCGCCAATCAGATCTCGTGACCGAAAAGATGAGACAGCAGAGCAGAGACAGCAATTTCGCCAACATCGATGTTGGCTGAACGTTGGGCTCATTCCCGCCGTCCCGTCCATCGGCACTTGGTGTTTTCTAAATGAATGCTGCAGTTGGTGGTTGCTGTGTTTCACGTCAGAGTTCGTGACTGGTCTGACAGTGCTGGAGTGCTGTGACTGCAGCGATGCAGTACACTGCGACGGCAGTGTGATGCTAATGCGGCTGCATCTGCGGCTGCAGTGTGACTCTGGTACCTGCTTCAGTTCACAGCGAGGAGGTCGCCAAACGGCGAATTCGGTACAGTCTGCCACATAATACCGCCTGTATTGTTTCTTATGTGGCATCCTTTCCTGATTCCCCGGTATCTGAACGCCCGACGAACAAGCTCCCGTGCGATGCTATAGGTGCCCCGGCCGATTCCAGTTGGACGAGGCTGTGACGCTCAGTCCGAAGGATCACTTCAAAGGAAGGAAGCACAGATATGGGGAGGAACCTGGAGTAGACCGCAGCATAACCGCAGGAAAACGCAGAATACCGCTTGCGCAGATGGATAAATCTACACATGGTACTCCGTCGACACTCAATCAACGCTTGGGAGCGAGCGAGACCTCTGCTCCCAGTACTCCGTAGGTCTGGGGAGAAGACCAAAGAGGTATGCGCTAGTTCTTGATCAGCCATCGGAGGAATACGGACGAATCTTGTGGCGGCCAATCTCGCCTAGTGTAGTCCGTTCTGACCTGCAGCACTGACGGTCGATGTTTGCCAACTCTTCCACCAAAATGCAAGTCCCTCTGGGCAGTCGTTGGATGTCAGGCAGTACAGCGAGTGAACTCCGATATCCAAGGCTGCTGCGTATCCTCGGTATATCAACATCGTTGGGGAGACGAACGCACGGGCTGGGAAATTGGACGACTGACGAGTGCGGAGGAAGCGAAACTCAGAGCCAGGCACGCCAGGTAGCGAAAGGTAAAGCTATCGGCAGCTGAAGGCTTGAAATCCAGACGTCTGGGACGAGAGGAGAACTGTGCGGACCATACATCGACAGCCCTACCGCCTGTGGCGAACCGTGGGCTCGGTTGGTGTCGTACATGGTGATTGTCAACGTGGAATTCAGAATCGCCAGGGGAAAATGTTCAATGTGGTTCATGCAAAAAAACGGAATATAGTCCGTAGAAGCCGTCGAAACAGCGAGCAGAAGGCGTCCAGAAGCCCGAAGCGATGGTGTTTGATTCATGAGGAGGACAGCAATGGCGAGGGAACCCTAGACCCCTGCCCATTTCCCCTGCTCCGCCAATTTTGAATGGTCGAAGCGCTATGCCTCTTTTTGACATTTCCGGTGGCCGTTGCGCCTTTGGCAGGCAAGGGTACCGAGCCGGGACGTCGTCAGGTACGAGACGAGGCGGTACGTACTGCCACTCCTGCCACTCCTGCCACTCCTGCCACTCCTGCCTCAACCAACCTCACACACACGCACGCAATTGTGTTTTGTACTGTACACATCAGTCGCAAGCTGCAGGAGCTCCTGTCTCTTTCCTTCTTTCTGGGCGCAACGCGAGATGTGAGGTTGGCGGCAGGAGCAGATGCAGACGGGACGCACTTTGTATGTGATATGTACTATGTAAGCAGACGTGTTTTCTTCTTCCTTTTTCCAACCCTTTCTTTTCTCTCGATTCGAGAAAGAAACGAAAAAGATCCCAGCCACCCCGGCCGCCGTCGCCATTGGTGGTTTGAGGGGTGGGAAAAAAGGTCAAGGCCCTTTCGAGCTCGAAAAGGCCCAAGTTCATGTCCAGGTCCAGGTCCAGGTCCAGGTCCAGGCTCAGGTATAACAATGCCAGGGTACGGGGTGGGATGGTGGTAGCTTTGATAGCGCAGGATAGGCTGTGCCCATGTCCCATGTCGCATGCTGTCTCCCGCCTTGGGTTGTCCGCTGCCTTCAATTTTCCCTATTTTCCTGAGGATCTCCCCGTACCATACCACTCATTAGTAGCTGTCTTTTCGCCCACTTCCCTCTCTCTTACTCGCGACTGTGAGTAGGATGTGTTGTGTGTCGTCGTTGTCGTCGTCGTCGTTACCGTACATCCCAACAACATCGGCCTCTCTCTTGCTCACCCGCCACGACGGCGAACCACGACAGTAAACCGTTGTGTTCCATAACATCGGATCTTCATTGCATCCCTTAATAGTAGATCCGCCTCTTTCTTCTTCTTTCGTTATTCAGCACATTCGCCCTCAACCAGCCTATTTACATAAAACTGGGTGTGTGGCTTCCTGCGCACCTACCTTGCCGCCGACCAAGAAAAACAAACCTCACACTTCCAACCGAACCGACCGACTTCCTTCTTGGCCCCTCAGGAACTGACGGCGACGACTCCCAAATCGAACACCTGCCAGATCCGTTAATCAAACCCAACATTCAACGTGCCTCCCACCCACGCTTCTTAACCTGGGGGCTGCGACATTGAACTTGTTCACTTAGTTCGTCTCCTGCTTCATCGTCACCGACAGCTAGCGAACGCGCACACGAACCCGTTTACCCGCCTACGAGAGGCTCTTTTTGGTTACGACTATTACTCGTCAAGCATCTCTCCAAGCAACAGGCAACCATTTAATCAATCGGTCGAGTAAATCGCCCGCCTCACAGCTCGGCATAGACAGGCTCTATCGACTGCATGGGGCGCGACCATCGAGAACTCCGTCAGACGGTCATGTACTAGGCCTAATTTCCGACACTCACTCCCATTGAAGCCACCTCAACCGGTGGCTGTAGGCGACGAACTCGAAAATGACTTCATCACCCGTGAAAGGAGCATCTCGCGGGGGCTTTGGAGGACAACCTAGGAGACGGACAATCACTGCGGCGTTGCTAACACTGCTATCCACCACGGCACTTGTTTCGGCACAATCGTCTTGTGTGTCTCTCCAAGGCTCGACGACATGCTCTGCCTTCCACTCCGCCTCGGTGTCGACGACGGGCTTCGTCGCGGGCATCTTGTAGGTGCACTGAGCGGAACATGACGCTGCGCATCGCTTGCTAATTCCTGTGGCCAGCCCCTTCCTACAGTTTGTCTCCAGCAGGGAAACATTTGACCAGCAGCTGCAGTCATACGTCGCTACGACACATGTGCGCGACAAGTGAGTCGTCGGCCATTCCTCTTCCTCATGAGTCCCCTTGTGCTAACCTGCCAGATACCAAACATTACTCGGCTGTAGCAATGTCAACTTGACCAACTCCACTGAGCTGTACGCTCGCTTCACCACCACTGTCATCTGCAATGCCATTGTGCAAAATTCGATAGACGCCTGCAACCTCACATCCGCAAATTCAAGACCGCTGTGCGCTGACACATGCGTGGGTAGCTTACATCCACCGTTGACGACGCTGGCTGACACGCCCGCAGGCTGAATACGCGCAAAGCGAGGCGTTGCTTACCTCGGACAGCAGTCTATGCAGCAACCCCAGCAGCAACCTTGTTAACCAGATCCGCGCCGATTTCACCAACTGTGCGCTCCCCGCCGACTCACTGTCCTCGTCGAACTGCATCCGGGGCATTGCGAATGAGCGAAACAACTGCGGCTATGGCAACAGCACTGTCGGCTTGTGCTCATACTGCGCATCTGGTGGTCTCAACTCTACCGATACATGCTGCTACAACTCCAACGTTGACGTGCGGTGTGCCGGCGTCGTGCTTCCTTCCATCTTTCCCACCATGACCTTCACGGCCCCGACAGCGACGGCAACGCCTACTTCGACCAGCGCCCCGGCCGCGGGTGGCCGCGGTCTGTCCGGTGGGGCGATTGCCGGTATCGTCATTGGAAGCATTGCTGGTGCGCTGTTGTTGGTTGGACTCCTCTACTTTTGCATTATGCTTGCCCGCAGGAGGAGGCCCGAAAGCCAGAGCGGTAGCGTTTTCAACCAACCCTCGCCTTCGAGACAAGGACCGTCCACTGTGAAGATCCCACCAGTACAGACGGCAAGCGGCTACGAAGTCCTCCCTGGAGGTCGTATTGCTCGGATGTCAGCCCTGGAGAGCGCCTCCGATCCGGCACCTCCCACAAGCCGTAGCAGTGGCGCTGTGGGAGCAGGAGCGGCCGCAGCAGCAGTTGGCGGCGGCGCGGCGTACATGGCTGGCAGGAGAAGAGGCGACGATCAGTCGTCTTCTGACTTTGCCGACAGCCCAGAGTCGGAAATCAGAGCCGGCATTTTGCGACCACCTCCTACCAACATCCGAAGAACCGGTTCACTGTCTAGCAGTTCCGTTCTCACTGGCGCTCTCGACCCTCAGTCCCCAACGAGTGCCGGCATGTCATCTCCGCAGGGTATGGCCAGCCAACAATCAGAGCAGCTGCCCTTTTTCAAAGACTACTACTCTCAGGACGAAATCCACCCAGGCGATAGGGTCGCTACGCTGTGGGCTTACCAACCTCGAGCTCCCGATGAGTTTACCCTCGAGCGGGGCGACATGCTTAAGGTGGTGGGGATATGGGATGACGGCTGGGCGACAGGCATTCTGATGGACGAACGGGCGGATGAGTGGGAAGACCGGCGTGCAGCGCAACGGGATAGCGGAGTTTCCAACACGTCTGGCCGACGTGATCAGTCGCCGCCCGTCAGTGGCGAGATCAAGGCTTTCCCGTTGGTATGTGTTTGCTTGCCTGAGCACTGGCGGAAAACCATCGAGGGCGACATCTCAACCGAAGGATCAAGCGCTTACCAGGGCTTTTCAAATTTCTCCTGAAACGTTAACGGCTTCCCAAATTTGGTGCAAACATTCTGCCGACAATCATCTTCATTGGCAACGGCGTTCGGGTAGCTTTTTCTATGCAGGGCCTCGGACATCGCACAGATTGGTCTCGGCCCTCTGCTGGTAAGGTCAGCACCTCCTGCGGAGCCATGCACCACGACATTACGAATAGCGGCCAGGACAAGTTCTCCCGGAGACAACTATAGACACGAACAATACTGCATGTTCCGCAAAGACACGCCAAATGTCCCAGTCCTAGACGATCGACTAATCTCATTTCGACGCCTCATCGCCTCAGACAGCCACGAACCGAGTCCAGCACCCGTTGCGAATATTTCTGACGAGACGATGACACGCGATTCGAATTCATTTACGACGATCATGCACGCCCTCCCCTATCGTTTCAACTGTAAGCGAGTTATATACCCAGGGGCGGTGAAGAATTGCCAGTTTGCGACGAAGTATCGGGGAGGGCCTCTGCGATCTAGTAGTAGCCTTTCGCGAAAGGCGCTGATGGGAGTGTAAGCTGGAGTCGTGACAGTGGTAAAACAGATTTACGACAGCCCGGGCATGTTCACTTCTCGCGGTTACGGCGCGACCCCATCTTACTACACCTGGTAATACGGCATAACTCCGGCCTGTTCACGTACCCGGCGAAAAGGCCAACCATTTTACTTAGTTTAAATACCACAAAAGAGGTTCTCAGCAATTGACCGTGTGATTGAGGCGCCGGAGATCGTCCACGTGTTTGGCCCAACGCTGGTACTGCTGAGTCGGTTTCATCCGTTTCCGGGGGTCGAAACTCAGCAAAAAACGCTTGCATGAGCAGCTTCTTTGAGGACTTGCTCCCGTGGTGATGGGTTGCAAGTAGTGACTTAGGTCTCGCGGAGGTCTTGGCCGACCGGACGACTAAGGAAACAACTCCTTGGAGGCCTGCCTTGGTAGTCCTCGTCAAGGATGGCTAGCATTAGGGTAAAGTTGATCTAAACTTGAGACGAACTTCGGAGTCTCTGCACCATTTGACTCATGAGCTTGCCTTGGAAGGCGTGTGCCCATCCGTTGTGTATAAGCGATTTCCAGCGTTTGAGCTCTGATTCTGTATTGATCACTTTTAGGCGGTTTTTCCAATCCTCCTTCACGATTTGATTTCACATAATGTGCTTGCGTTATATTTCCAGACCATGTATTGATGATTGTCTAACAATCACATTTGATGTGATGAATCGAGCTTAATAGGCTAAAGACAAGTTGCTTGAACAGTCAGCTACAAAATTGATGCTCTTTCAGAAGGTTGTCTACTTGTTCTGGAATAGGGACAATCAGATCGTCAGAAGTTGAGAGTCTGAAATCATCAATGTCTCACGTTGTGACCATAGTTTTAGCTCTATCTCATCTGCGATGCTGTTGATAGTTGTTGCCATTCATAGTTGCCTCGAAGAGGTTGTAATCGGGTACATGAGCCCGAGGACATCGAGATAGCCACCAGCACTAGTACTTGCTATTACTACACAAGATTAGGCTCGAAGCGAAAGTCTTAGTATTTTACAACTTTCAATAGGATCATCATCATTTCACAAATTTGTCAGATTGTGAAGAATTCGAATCTGACGGAAGGTGCACGGACCAAATACGTGAGTCCCCCACGATGCCCCCTGGTCGGAGGTTAACTCGACGGGACACGGCCGCCCCCCACCGACTGCTTAAAAGGTACCTACTTAGTTAGGTTGTTGTACGTACTGCCTACCTTTAAGGTAAGGTAAGGTAGTAACTACGTACGTGCCTATGGCGTCGCGTGGTACCTTACTGCTGCACCTCGCTGGTGACCTTATCGCACCCGTGATTGCTTCCCGATCCGAGGAATCTTCAAACTTAACACTGGCCAGGAGGCTGCCTTGTTCACCCTTTGCGTCCTTACCATAACCGTACGCGTGACTGAAAACACTACCGTCGGCTCCTTCAACATGACAACCTGTCGTTGCCACACATAACTCGTCGCACAAGCTGCATCGGTAGGTAGCTACCAAGCTATCGCTGGCTCAAGATGGGTCAAGCCTTCTCTCTCGCGACGCCCTCGATGGGCTCCGCGGGCATCGACGTACCCGAACTCGCCGATCTGTTGTACGAGAAGAGCATCGGAAACGCACGGTTCATGAAAAGTATCCGCGCAAGGCATCACGATGGAGTTGCTCTGGTCAAGGTGCTCGTCAAGCCATACACTCCGCTGTCGCTCGAGAAGTACAGGCTCGAAATTGAGAGTAGGTCGCTCATCTTGGGCTTTTGCTACAATCTCTTGACTGACTTGGAACAGGACAGCGAAGCGCCCTGGGCGATGTTCCCAACGCACTGGGCTTCCAGCGCATAGTCGAAACAGAAACGAACGGCTACCTCGTCCGACAGTACCTCTACAACTCTCTCTACGACCGAATGAGTACTCGACCCTTCTTGGAGGATATCGAGAAGAAGTGGCTGGCGTTCCAACTGTTGTCTGCCCTACGCGATTGCCATGCCCGCGACATCTATCACGGCGACATCAAGACGGAAAACACCTTGGTGACGTCGTGGAATTGGCTGTACCTTTCCGACTTCTCCTCGCCCTTCAAACCGATCACCCTTCCCGACGACAACCCGGGCGACTTCTCATACTACTTTGATACGTCTGGCCGCCGAACTTGCTACGTTGCGCCAGAGCGATTCGTCCCAGCCGATGAGACGGGCAGTAAGGATGCGAAGCTTACTTGGGCCATGGATGTCTTCAGCGCCGGTTGCGTTATTGCCGAAATGTTCTTGGAGTCGCCTATCTTCACCTTGAGCCAACTATTCAAGTACCGGCGTGGCGAGTACGACCCGGTCATATCCCAAATCAGTCGCATTCCGGACAAGGACCTTCGCGATATGATATCCCACATGATTCAGCTGGATCCAGAGAGGCGGTACTCTGCCGATCAGTATCTGGACTTCTGGAAGAAGAAGGTCTTCCCCGAATACTTTTATAATTTTCTCCATCAATACATGGAGCTCGTCACGGACCCCTCCTCCGGCAACACCCCGATCTCTGGTGCAACAAGAAATTTGGGCGAAGCCGACGATCGCATAGATCGCGTTTTCCTCGATTTTGACAAGATCTCTTACTTTCTCGGATACCAGAACGACAAACGGCCCTCTCACATTGAGCCAGCAGGCAAGCTGGGTCTCAGCCATTTTCCCATTCGCTTGAACATACCAAATCACGAGTACTACATCAACGCGGCCTCAGATGCTGCCGAGGACGATGGGACCCTCATCTTCTTGGCTCTGATCGTCTCTTCTCTTCGTAATACGGCAAGAGCAGCCTCGAAGATCAGGGCCTGCGACGTTCTACTCGCCTTTTCCGAGAGGATCACGGACGAAGCAAAGCTGGACAGAGTGCTGCCGTACCTCATGACGCTTCTCAACGACAAGTCAGATCTGGTTGTTATTGCGGCTCTCCGTTCCATCACTCAGCTACTGCACCTTGTGCGAGTTGTTTCGCCCGTCAACTCTCACATTTTCGTCGAGTATATTCTGCCGCGGTTTCAAGGCGCTTTAATCGCAAATCCCAAGAGTCCGCTGGTGCGAGCAACCTACGCATCGTGTCTTGGAAATCTCTCACACACTGCGGCTCGGTTTCTTGAACTGGCTTCGACGCTGAAAGCTGACGGAACACTGACCGTCGCCGATCCTGAAATTGAGCCCGGTGTCGAGGCTGAGGCTGCCTTTGACGGATTGTTTGACGATGCGCAACGCGAGCTTTATGAGATGTTCGAGCTGCACGCGAAGGTCCTTGTTGAAGATCCCGACGTCTCCGTGCGACGAGCATTTCTGACCTCCGTTACGGACCTTTGCATGTTCTTTGGTCCAGCAGAAGCGAACGACGTTCTCCTTGCACATCTCAACACCTATTTGAACGACCGAGACTGGATGCTGAAGTGCGCCTTCTTTGAGACCATCGTCGGCATCGCTAGCCTAGTGGGGAGCGTGAGCCTAGAAGAGTTCATGCTTCCGCTCATGATACAAGCGCTCACCGATACAGAGGAGTTTGTGCTGCAGGCCGCCCTGCACTCCTTGGCCGAGTTGGCTCGTCTGGGTCTTTTGTCGAGAACAAAACTCTGGGAGCTGATTGACATTATCGGCCGTTTCACGATGCACCCCAACGTGTGGATCCGCGAATCTGCTGCCGAGTTCTTATCAGAGGCGGCTCGCTTTTTGTCGCAGGCAGATGTCAGATGTATCGTTTTCCCGCTGGTGAAGCCGTATCTGAAGACGGGGATGGTGCCCAAGTTTACAGAGCTCAGCTTGCTGGATGCCCTCAAACGGCCCATGTCGAGGGCAGTTTTTGACCAGGCCCTGATATGGGCGCTCAAGACCGACAAGGGTGTCTTCTGGAAGATGTCGCAGCAAGTTCGCTCCTTTTCTTACGGCTCGCTGCCGAAGACGATTACTGGTCGGGCTCTTAAAGAAACTCTTGGCAAGATATCCAAAAACGACGAGGACGAGCAGTGGCTCGGACGACTGCGGAATCTCGGTCTTGGGCCCGAGGATGAGTTTAAACTCCTCGTCCTGCGAGATTACATCTGGCGTATCAGCCAGATGAGGTCGAGAGACTCGCTGGACGGGGAACCGGCCAAGCTCAACGAGGTCATCTCCCTGAAGAGCCTTGGTATCACCCCTCAGACAGTCTTTTTCGACGAAGAGCCATTGCAGCAGTCAGCCTACCAAGCGGATACCAACCAAAAAGGACCGTACACGATTGCGGATGCTCTGTTGGACGCGTCCATGACCATCGATGACTCGACTGGGAAGCGGAAGCTCGCCGCCTTGAACAGTCTCCGCACGCGGGTGGTGGAGGATCAAGGGTCTGCATCTCGCGACGTTTCCCGGGTGCGATCTGTCGATCCGTCAAGACGTACGTCTACCGGACACGATAAGTTGATCGTCGGGAGCCCCCCGGATGACGGTGCATCGATTCACGACGAGCCATATGCATCTCGGAGAGCAATTCGCCATCAAGCCAGCGCACTGAGTCTACTGGACCGCAAAGACGGCAATAAGAGCGTCCCGGAAACCGGTATGTCAGGCACAAATGCCTTCGGTGAAGTTGAAGGGCCCTTTGCTCAGGCCCCAATAATGCGACCAGACCTCCAGGACCGGCGAACCAGTACCACAAGCGTTGTCGCGAAACTCAAGCCCAGTCATTCGTATGAGGGTTCGGACCCCAGCATCCTCAAGATGCTCGATTCAATGTACCAAGATAACTACCCTCACGACATTACCGAATTCGGGCCAATGGTTACACCAATCACTCGGCGAAAACCCAGCCGCACCGTCGGCCAACCAGGTGATGAGCCCTGGCGGCCGTATGGCCGTATGGTGGCCACGTTTGCAGAGCACACAGGACCTGTCAACCGCCTCGTGGTGTCCCCTGGTCACGTCTTTTTCATCACGGGTGGCGATGACGGGGCGGTCAGGGTGTGGGATAGCGCGCGCTTGGAGAAGAACATCACCCACCGATCCCGACAAACCCACAAGCACGCAGACGGAGCAAGAGTGCTCGCTCTGTGCTTCATCGAGAACACCCATTGCTTCATCAGCTGCGCCAGCGATGGAAGCGTCCATATTGTCAAGGTTGAGACCGTCTCAGCCAGCGGCGTGGTGCGTTACGGCAAACTGCGTCTCCTCCGAGAGTATCAACTGCCGCAAGACGAACATGCAGTCTGGTGCGAGCACTTCAAGGTCGAGTCTGCATCGGTGTTGCTCCTCGCCACTAACAGGTCGAGGATTCTGGGCATCGACCTCCGGAACATGTCTCTGTTGTACACGCTGGAGAACCCGGTCCATCACGGAACCCCGACATGCTTCTGCATCGACCGCAAGCGCAACTGGCTATGTGTAGGAACGACCCATGGTGTCATCGACCTCTGGGATCTCCGATTCCGCATGCGACTCAAGGGATGGGGGGTTCCGGGCAAGAGTTCCATCTACAGGGTGTGCATCCATCCCAGCAAGGGTCGGGGCAAATGGGTCTGCGTCGCGGGTGGAACGGGACAGGGAGAAGTCACCGTCTGGGATCTCGAGCGCACAATTTGCAGGGAGATTTACCGCGTGGGAGGCAACAAGGAAGGTCCCAAGGGGTATGAACCCTGGGAAGTAGACGAGGACAAGCCCGAAGGGATGCTGGGGCGATTCGCGACCAACATCGAGCCGACGGGAACCGGCAACGCAGATCGCGGAGTTCGTGCGATGGTTGCGGGGACCGGCGCCACGGAGGACTCTCGCGACGTCCGGCACGCCTTCATCGTCACGGGTGGCTCCGACAAGAAGCTCCGTTTCTGGGATCTCTCCAGGATCGAAAGCTCGACGGTATTCAGTGGACTGCAGGTGGACGACCCGAAACCAACATTCACGGCGTCACACCCCACTACGGCCATGACCCTGAACACGGAGAGGATCCCAAGACAGGGACCGACGGCCCCGAACGCTGCAAGCGGAGCCAAGGGTAAGGCGACGAGTGGCCGGCCGACTCGGTCTTCGGTCATTTCGCTGCAGCAGCAACAGCTGCTTCGATCGCACCTGGACTCCATTACGGATGTGGCACTACTCGAGGTGCCTTACAGCATGACACTGTCGGTAGACAGGTCGGGTGTGGTTTTTGTCTTTGCTTAGAGGATGCATTGGCGTTGATTTAAGGAGTTTAAATAGATACCTAGCTATTGGAATGCAAACATGAAATCAGCTTAAAGCAGAGATGGTGTTATGGTCGTCGATCTGTGTAATAGTAAGAGGCATGTACCGTGCCACTAACTATATGCACTGTACAACACGGCTAAACCTGGTCCTATCGCTGGAGTTCGCCTGCGCGCGCACTGTGCCTTCAGGCGGGGATGATAGCTCTTATCAGTTGGGGGAAATTTGTGACGCCGCCGCCTTGTCAACAGCCAACCTGGAACTTTTTCAGCCTCGTCTATAGCTTGGTATCCGTCACGACACACCCACGCGACTTGCAAATTGCGACTCTGTCAAACGTGCAACCGACTCAATTTCCACCATACAAGACCTACGAATCTCTCTGCAACACATCGACAAAAAGACTCCCAGGTACCGATTGGCCCAAGATGAGGCTCACGGCGGAGCTCATCAAGGACTCGCTTTCCTACCTGAACCCGCTCAAGGAGCGGGAGCTGGATCTCCGAGGTGCGTTTTGTGGTGCGAGAAGAGCAGATGCTACACCTTTTCGATGAGGCAAAAAGAGCAGAATTGATAGCGAGGGCCGTACCTGGCCGCGGGTATGAATAGGACATCGAATTCCGGCTATTGAAAACCTGGGTGCCGCTGGCGTGAGTTGAAACCCGTCCCCGCTACCTTTTTTGACTTGCGAGCGAGCTGGGGGGGGAGAGTTTGGAACGCGCTCGAGAGGGAACGACCGGGGCTGACGAGCATGGGCGCGATGAATAGCCCCACGACTCCATCGACTTCACAGACAACGACATTCAAGTTCTGGGCAACTTCCCGCTGTCGCCGCGCATCTCGACGCTGCTGCTGGCGCGCAACCGCGTCGCGAGCGTGCAGGCCTCGCTGCCGAATGCCATTCCGAACCTGACGAAGCTCGTGCTCGCGGCGAACAGTTTTGCCGAGCTGGCGGATTTGGACGTGCTCGCGGGGTTCAAGCGGTTGACGCACTTGGTGTTGGTGGATAACCCTGTTACGAAGAAGGAGGTGCGTTTTGATTTCTCCAGAAGGATATGGGACCAGAGAGGGCTGACGAGTGATTGCAGAACTATCGCTACTGGGTCATATGGCGGTGTCCAACCGTGCGCTTCCTGGATTACCAGAAGGTCAAGCAGGCGGAGCGGGAAAAGGGACGGGAGTTGTTCGGCACAGCGGAGGAACCGACTGCCGAAGCCTCCAAGGTAAATATCTTCCCGCCAGAGGTCTTCGTAATGAACATGACTTGTGTGTGCTAACCAACGGGGACAAACAGGTTATGGGTATCAAGTCCAAGGCGCTCGACGCCTCCATCGCCAACGGCGCCGCCGGCGCGGGCGCGCCCTCCAAGCTCTCGAGAATAAAGCTCACGGACAAGGAGAAGGAGCGGCTGAAGGAGATGATCAAAAAGGCGGACAGTTTGCAGGAGATTATCAGGTTGGAGAAGATGCTCAGCGAGGGTACGATTCCCGCGGGCGTGCACCTGGACGGGGACGCGACGATGGAGGGCTGAGATGTGGTTCGTGTGTATACGCCTCCTCCCGCCGAGGAAAAAAGTTGAAGAGAGGAGAGGATCGGTTATGGAGGGGGGGATGTTTGTTCATGGAAATGGCGTTATGACAAAACGGGTTCGCTGATTATGCAAGCTTAATGGGTGACGGACCTACCGCTCTTGGAGAGAGAAAAGAAAGGTTGAGGTCGGTTTAAAAGATACTTGTATTCATACACTTCATCACGTATGCTGCTGCTGCCGCTGCTGCTGCCGCTGGTGGATGCTTTTCCTATCTTACATCCCAAACACCGGCTCTCTCCAGACGCGCCCACCATTCTCGGCTTCAGAGGTACCCGCGAGATCTCAACAGCGATTCCACGGCGACTGCGCGGAGCTCCTAGCCCGTCATGTCGACGTCGCCGTCGGCACCGTCGCGGGCCTCGGCCTGGAGCTGGGCGCTGGGGTCATCTTGGTCGTCGGCGGTGTCGGCGGTGATTGTCAGGGGTGCGACGCCGTTCACGACGACGGCGCCGTTGGACTGGCGCTTTTTGGAGGCGGCCGCGTCGGACTTTTTGGATGCTGCTGGGCGGGGGCCGCCCGCCATTTGGTTCTTGATGGTTTTGTAGGGAACGGTTTTTGGGATGACGTCTTCGATGAACTCGAGGTTGTCGTGGTTGGTGACGGCGTTTGCTGGCGGTTGGGTCAGTGTGCGCCGAGACGGTCGTGGGTTTGGAGAGGGGAGGGGGGCGGGTAATGGTTACCTAGGTCCTTGTACTGGACGTTCCTACGCGGTTTGCGGTCGAGTTTGGCTTGGTTCTGGCCCTCGTTGGCGAGGTACTGGATGAACATTTCCTGGTGGCTTGTCAGGTACTGCTGGGAATAGGGGCAGACGGGTTGGGTGTGGTTACTGTTGCGACGGTGATGACGAAGGCGGCATTGTTGGAGCAGATGCCGATGTCTGGGTCTGTGCCGATGATCTTCTTCACTCTTGCCACTGTCGCGGGTTAGCGGGCGATGGTGGTGAGAGGTTGAGGGTTGAACTTACAGGGCAGCGCGGGTTGGCCTGTGGCCTCCTTTCGTGGAGGGATGGCGTTTGTGTTGTAAGGCATGGTGAAGGATGCCGGTGTGTTGAGGTGGTTTGGGAGGCTGGAGTAGACAGGAAGTCTGGATAGGTATGGCAAAGTTAGTAAAGTTGGGCCGAAGAGGTCATGAGTAAGATGCTGAGCGAGTCCGTGGCCGCCAGGTACTCTGCGGCCAGGTAGAAAGTTCTCTCATGGATAGACCCGTGTAAGTGGGTTTGGGATCGCAGCTGAAGATGAGTGGATTGGAAGGGATTCAAGCCGTATGGCCGTGGAACATTCGAATATTGCACACTCAAAGGGGCGCTGAGAATGGACGATGAATGAGTGAAAATGTCACCAACCTTCGTGACCCGAAGTCCGTGCCTGCCGAGGAGGGCGAGGCAAAAGGGAGTTTAGAAAGCCGAGAGCGCCTTTTCGATGTCTGTAGCTACTGTTTACGAGTTTACTGAATTCTCCAAGTGATACCGATGCTCTGAATGAGGTCGCCGTCTCGCCAAGGTGGTTGTCAGATGAGATCCTTGTACGGATGTGGTCGTCTGGACGAGGCTCACTTTCGATAGAGTCGCGCTCAGAGGGCCGTCCAGTGAGACGCGACCACTAAAAACGCGCTGAGCCGAAAGCGAATTTACGCAGTACAGTAAAGCTTAAGCAGAAATTGCAGGGGTGCCCCCAACACCCCCAAACCACAGACAGCGTCCCGCCTATTAGCTCCAGGTTGCGACACCCTGGTGGTCAGCCATCCACAGACACCATCATTGGACCCCGATCTCCAACCTCCAACTTGCAACTACAGCTAAGGTACGCAGTATTAGAAGTCAACAGCCTCGCCTGCAGCTTGAATGCAAACGACACCTCGATAGAACGACATTATCGAGTCTACCTTTACAGCGGAAAGATTGAGATTGCCATTTGCAACTCGACTCGACTTTGCTGTTGCGATCCCATCCCAGAGTCCACCCCCACGTCCATCGCGAACATGAGCACAACGCCGATGCGACAATGAACTCCCGAAATACATCATTCTCCCACAGCCCGCACCGAGCGCGGCGACCGTCAATCACCTCAAGACTGTCCTTCGCCGTATCGAACCAGGCAAACGACGACGATGACGACGACGACCACGAGCCGGGCGGCGCTGCCCCTGCCCGCCAGCAGCAGCAGCAGATCGAGGAGGAGATTGCCGAGATCAAGCGCTACGAGGACTTCACCACCATAGACTGGGTCCAAGACGCCGCCCGAGAGCAGGCGAGGAGGAAAGTGCGTCGCCGCCGCCGTGCGGGCATGCTCGACAACGGCCAGGCCACGGGCTGGAGGTACAAGTTGCGCGAGTCCTACGACGCCGCCCAGGGATGGCTCGTCGTCACGCTGATTGGCATCACCATCGGTCTCAATGCGGCGTTTCTCAACATCATCACCGAGTGGCTGTCCGACATCAAGCTGGGTTACTGCACGACGGCATTCTACCTGAACGAGAGCTTTTGCTGCTGGGGCGAGGACAATGGCTGCGACGAGTGGCACAAGTGGACGCGCCTGGGTCCCGTGAACTACCTCCTCTACATCCTCTTCGGCACGGCTTTTGCTTTCACGTCGGCCACGCTCGTCAAGTCCTTTGCGCCCTACGCCGCGGGTTCGGGTATTTCCGAGATCAAGTGCATCATTGCTGGCTTCGTCATGAAGGGCTTCCTGGGCTTCTGGACGCTGCTGATCAAGTCTGTCTGTCTACCCCTGGCCATTGCGTCCGGACTCTCCGTCGGAAAGGAGGGACCAAGTGTCCACTACGCCGTGTGCACCGGAAACGTCATCTCCAGGTTGTTCGACAAGTACCGTCGCAATGCTGCCAAGACTCGAGAGATCTTGAGCGCCTGCGCCGCCGCCGGTGTCGCCGTGGCGTTCGGCAGTCCCATCGGCGGAGTGCTCTTCTCCTTGGAGGAAATGTCCAGCTACTTTCCCCTGAAGACGCTCTGGCGCAGTTACTTCTGCGCCCTTGTCGCGACGGCCGTTCTTGCGGCCATGAACCCCTTCAGGACGGGGCAGCTCGTCATGTTCCAGGTTCACTACGATCGTTCGTGGCACTTCTTCGAGGTTGTCTTCTACATCATCCTGGGCATCTTTGGTGGCCTGTACGGAGCATTTGTCATGAAGTGGAACCTGCGGGCTCAGGCGTTCCGCAAGAAGTATCTTTCCAAGTACGCGATTGCTGAGGCGACGATTCTTGCCGCCGGAACCGCCATCATCTGCTACCCCAACGTCTTTCTGAGAATCGACATGACCGAGAGCATGGAGATTCTGTTCCTAGAGTGTGAGGGTGCTGAAGACTATCACGGCCTGTGCGAACCAAACAAGAGGCTTTCCAATGTTCTGTCCCTGGTTCTGGCCACCATCCTGCGGATGCTGCTCGTCATCATTTCGTACGGCTGCAAGGTCCCGGCCGGAATCTTTGTGCCATCCATGGCCATTGGCGCCTCGTTTGGCCGCTCGGTGGGCATCATCGTACAGGCCATACACGAAGCCAACCCTACGAGCGCCTTCTTCGCTGCTTGTAAACCAGACGAACCCTGCATCACCCCAGGGACCTACGCGTTCCTCGGCGCCGCCGCTGCCCTCAGTGGCATCATGCACATTACCGTATCCGTGGTGGTCATCATGTTTGAGCTCACGGGTGCCCTGACGTACATCCTCCCGACCATGATTGTGGTCGGAGTCACCAAGATCGTTAGCGAGCTCTTTGGCAAGGGCGGTATCGCCGACAGGATGATCTGGTTCAGCGGCTTCCCTTTCCTAGACAACAAGGAGGAGCACAACTTTGGCGTCCCCGTCTCAGAGGTGATGCGCACCGAGGTGACCTCTCTGCCTGTGAGCGGCATGCCCTTTTCGGACCTCGAGCGCCTCCTCAAGGACGACAAGTACCAGGGCTTTCCCATCGTCGAAGACCCAACAAACAAGATCCTGGTAGGCTACATTGGCCGCACCGAACTGCGCTACGCCATCGACCGCGTCAAGCGCGAGAGGCCCATCAACCCCGACGCGCGGTGCACCTTTTCACTGCCGCCCGCGTCCCTCAACCCCATCACGCCAACCGTTTCCGCCTTTAGCGGCTCCATGTCGTCGTCCACGGTCGATTTTAGCCGCTACATCGACAGCACGCCCGTGACGGCGCATCCCCGCCTGCCGCTCGAGACCGTGATGGAACTCTTCCGCAAGATCGGGCCCAGGGTCGTCCTCATTGAGTACCACGGCCGGCTGTCGGGTCTCGTCACGGTCAAAGATTGTCTCAAGTACCAGTTCACGGCAGAGCACGCCGGAAACCCGCGCGACGACTCGGCTATCGCCGAGGGCCAGGAGAAAATCTGGACGGCCATGAGGCGCGCGGCGGGGTGGGTGTCTGATAAAGTGTCGGTGGCGTCCGGGGGCAGGATAAGACTTTCGTCGTTTGATGAGGGAAGGTCGCCGGGGTTAAGGCCGCCTGGGACGCAGATACTGGATGGCGATGAAGACGATGCCGACGACGGCGGTGTGGAACTTGAGAATAGGTGATTTATGTGTGCATGACTTGACGTTTCGTAAGACCATGTTTGGAATGTACAGGGGGGTATCACGGGTTGGCGCAATGGAAGTGAATTTTGTGGGAAGAGATACATAGACTGCAGCCGGTGGCTGCGAAGAACAATATCAATGATTACAGATGCTCGGCGTCCACTATGTTTATGATTCTGTACCTCATTATCCAGGGGTATCGTACAGTCTCCTGAGCAGACCTTAGGCCCCAAAGACAGCAAGGCATCTCTCTTACCGTCGTGAACCACGATGGTCTTTCGTAAGCCACGCGTAACCGCCTACATCATGTACACGCAGTTATACAAGACGCGAAGGTTTAGAGGCCAGTTTGGTTCGGTTCTTTGCTTCCTGTCTGGCGCGTCGCGCACCCCGGAAGGTAGATCGGGTTCCTTCCAAGTGCGGGTTTAGACAGGGTTTTCGAATTTGGCATGACCCAGGTTTTGAACGTATTGGTAGTCTTTGTTGCTCCCACTTGTCTCATGACACCACAGATGATAATAACAGCCTGTAAGCCAAGTATCTTGCTCGTGTCTACCATATCTTGGTACCTGATATACGCACACCTCAGGTACCTTGCCTGACTCTGTGCATTGTGCATCTCAAGTTGTACGTACGTGATGACTATCGAGGGCACAAAGGTTTGTCCGTCTTCGCACCTTCGCGCGTACAATACTGAGAAGACGGTGATGGCTTGAGCCTTACTTGCGATGAAAACGGCCCGACGTCTGCGGTCAGTTGGCCAGGACATCCAGCAGGTACCTAAGAGCTACCGTTCCTCTGTTGGATATTTAAATCACTTCAAGGAGGACAAGTATACCGCACTTACCTAGGTGACTAAATATTGCTTCCCATCCGCCTCCTTCTCTATAGTTTCGTCCGATACCTCCCTCCAGCACTGGGGAAACACAGGATGAAAGGTGTCTGCAGGTTTTCACTTTTTTTCTTCGACCCTTTCGCCGCCTTCCTCGGCACCTTATTATAGGTACTCATGTATTACCTACCTATTTCTTGTCATCTGAGCTCATCTATCCCCCCTTTCGTCCTTGGACATGGGATGTTGACAGTGATACCCATAAACGAATCTCAACCCTGGGAGGTGTTGATATTGCCCAGATGCGTCATATCTAGCTGCCACTACGCAACCTTTTCACGAAGGCCAACTTCCCCGTACTCCTCACTAAGGCCAATTTACCCTTGTTCATCGCTGTACATTTGAGAGCATTACGCAGGAGAAATGCAAACAACAAAACTGATCGCTATTTGACGCGCCGCACCCAGCCTTCATACATGACTTGCTCGCGCGGAAATCACGTCCATGAGGAGCTATAATACGTCGGTAGTATACAATACAAAATGTCCTCGCCCTGCCTTTATGCCATTAACGCCAGCCCAAGAAGCCTTGGTGTAATGCAGTGCTCCACTGTACATCGTTCGAGCTTGGCATGCGACATGCCCTTCTTCTGTGGTATTCTCCCCTTTTCGACTTCGTCGTATCCTTATCGTGTCCTTCCAGGACGCTCTGGTGCGCTTACTCCGCCTTGAAGCCGGTGGCCTTGCCCGACACCAGCAGGCCGACGATGAGACCGAACAGGCCGAGGACGGAACTGAAAATCTCGACGACGAGAATCTTGACGAAGCTGCAATCATGTAAGCCCAACATATGGCACCCGTCAGATATCGGAGTAGTACGTACAGTGTAGGGTCAGCAGCGTCAGCCAGCGCGGCTCCGCTACCGTTGATGCCGACGGCGACACCACAGATCAGGTTGCACATTCCGACGGTGATACCAGACCAGAACAGCGCGTATCCAGTGTAGTAGCTGTTGGCGTCGTGCAGGTCCCTGCCCTCGGAGGACTCGAGCTGGGCGGAGAAGACGATGGCCATGATGACGCCGTAAATGGCGACGACTTCGCAGAAGATAATGGAGATCAAGTTCTTGGTTCGCACGCGCGGCGCCTTAACACCCGCACCGAGAATCGAAGAGCCGGTAATGAAGATTCCCCTGTGTCGTGCACGTCAAAATATAGTCTCCTCGATGCGATTTCGAAAGAGATGCGGGATGTAATCCGTACCATGCCGCGCCAACAACAGACAGGCCGATGCACAGGCCGATACCCATGTCGGCCCATGTGTAAGGTGAGATGGTCTCAAGGAACTCGCCGACGTTGAAAGCCTCGCCCGAACCGGTGAAGAGCATGTCTGTCGAGAAGCTTCATGTTAGCTCGCCGTCTCGTCGCGGCCAAATCGCCGAGGATGGGTGTTGCCTCGCATGGGGGTTCGTACAAGCTCCGACTACGGTAAGGGCGCCCCCAATGCCTCCCAGGCCATATGTAAGGCTCATCGTGATCGTTTCGGGTCGGATGCGTCGTTCCCGAGGGGGAGGGTCTGTCGTGGATGTTGGATTTGACGGCGGAGTTCTGGAGTTGCAGCTACGTCGAGCTCTCGAAGCCAAGCGAGTGAGGTAACGTAACTGAGGTAAGGTTAGGCAAGGCCAGCGCCGTCCGCCAGGTCACATGACGCGTGCATTTGGGCTTATGTAATACCGACGGTCGCTCCATCGGAAGAGACCTAATACTGAACGGCCTCGGGAACTGAACGGCAGGCGGGTAGCGCTGAGTGACCCACTGTCTCCGGCTTAGTCACCCGTTTCCAAGGATATCCTCAAACAAGGCCACTATAAATACAACCTGATCTCTTTCACCACTCCCACCCACATTGACGATCGCGCCCGGGAGAACAGAAACAAATCCCACAAAATGGCCGCCGCACCTCAATCGTTTTACGAACTCTACCGACGTAGCAGGTACATGCGCCATTTAATGACTACGTTGCTACCATTTGTGCTAGAGGACTAATGGTGCGTCTGCAGCATCGGTCTTGCGCTGACGGACATGCTCGATGACTTGATCAGCGAGGAGCGCATCCATCCCCAACTGGCGATGAAGATCCTAGCCAACTTCGATCAGGCCATCACAGAGGCTCTGCAGAAGAGCGTCAAGGCCCGCCTGACATTCAAGGTAAGCACGACTTCCTCTGTGCCTGCGCATGGCGGCCGCGCAAACCAGATGGCTGACAAACATGATGCGCCAGGGGAGTCTCAGCACCTATCGTTTCTGCGACGAAGTGTGGACCTTCTTGATCAAGAACGTCCAGTTCAAACTCGATAATGGCGGGCAGCTCGTGTCCGCGGACAAGGTCAAGATCGTCAGCTGCAACGCCAAGAAGCCTGGCGAAGGCCCTTGAAGACGTACGATTGCTTTGATTTTATATGGACTCAGGATGCATCATTGGGATAGCATGATGGGAGCACCCAGGGTGGCTGCATACAACGGCGTTCAGGTCTCGACATGAAAATTGTTCTTTGCTTTCCCCCACGACGAATGGCTGAGGGGATAATTGGCGTACACCCCAGATTGCGAATTTGATACCACGGACGGTTTCTTACATCATAGATAGTGCTAGTCAGACTTGGTGAATAGACCGACTGCGCGCAGTGTATAGGTGTCTATGGTGACAACCCATCGCGGTTGACTTGGGTGTCAGTAATTAGGCAGGGATGAAAAGATGTACCTACCTAGTATGAAGAGGTCATGTGAATGAGTGCAACCATCAAGGTAGGGATAAACACCCCTGCAGACGGAAAGCAGTAGAGGTGACTGAAAGCGAGAATACATCTCACCCGACCATTGGGTCCTTAGTTCACCTGACCTGACTATTGGTACTGACCTGACCTGACTATTGATGCGGAGCCTTATAAGTGGGCCTATTAGTGGGCCTCTGTGGGCTGTATGTGGGCCTGTATTAGATATTTATATTCTAAGTAACACCTACTAACTGCTAACCCTAACGTCTAACCCTAACCCTACTATTCTAACCTGTATTTTTAAACTAATTATATTCTAGTAGATCTACTTTTTTAAATTAGTTAATTTAAAAAAGTAGATTTTATGCTCTACAGTAATGGTTAGGTTAGGTTAACTAGGGACCTAATGGTTAGGTAAACTATATCCTCACTGAGAGCTTTTATAGAAATAGATATTAAGTAGTATAATTAGATATTTGGTATTTCGACGGAGGGCTTCTGGTAATATACTATACTATATCTGTTTTGTTAATATAAGTGAAGAACACAGCTATAGAGTAAGAAACCTACTAAGTTTAAATATACTGATATTAAGAGGTATAAATAGCTGCAGCTGAGACTCCCTATTTATTATTATTATCCCAAATAGGTAAAGATTATAAGTTTATTATTACTTAAAAATATGGAGCTTTTAGTGTCTAGTAATTATGTAATAAACATATGTTTTACCAGTAAAATATTATTATTTAAGGATACTGTGTATTTAAAGATGAAAAAAATTATATCTCTAGAATAGCTAGAATATCTACTACTACTCCTGCAGCTAAAATCTCTAAATAGCCTTATTTTACTATTAATATATAATTACTACCTCTTGTTATTACTATAGGTATACTGCCTCCTCTGCTTAACGCTAGGCTTCTATCTCTGTAAGTCTTACTTTATATTAATAACGTTATACCTCTACCTTATATTCTTATTATTCACAGCTTGTGAGATAAGACTTAATTACTCCTATATATACCCCTAGGAGAGTAAGTATCTCTATAAGCTAGTTATCTTATTATTTACACGTATAGCGTTTTTTTAGAGTAGAGGTAGTAGGGGCAGGAGGCTTCTCTCTAGTATATTTAGAAGCTTCTTGCCTCTCCTATATAGAAGGCTTATATATAGTATCTATAAGGTTAATAATAGTATTATTAAGGCTATTAAGAGCTATAAAATTACTTAGTTTTCAGTAGTTATAATACTTAAGAAAGATTTAGGAGTCAGGCTTAATTATCAGATATTACAGGATTATTATTTTAGACTAAGGAATATTAGTAAAAGATAGATTATAAAAAAATAGAGATATATATATTCCTAATCTAGCTATTAGTAGTAATTAATATTATCTTATAATAAAATATCTTTATAGGTACTACTATAGAGGTGTTAGAGGAGTTTATAATAGTAGAGTAAGCCCCACTAAGCTATAAATATATTAGTATAGGGAGGAAGGCTCTACTATATATTATATACTTCTTTTATTATTATATATTAATTATAGATTTAATTAAGAGCTTTAAATGAAATCTTATAAGCTAGAGGCTTAAGGAGAGTATATTACCTTGTGATATAGTAGTAATAATGATATTCAACTTTAAACTAAGTTTTATATTAATTAGCTTTCACTTTAACTATCTCCTGGATCTTTATATAGAGAATATAGAGGTTAGTAAGGTAGTTAGTAAGGAAGATCTTAAGGCTATAGTAGCTATCTTTATAAAGTGATATTATTTTAATATTGTAATTTTAGAAAAAATGAGTGTGGTAATAAGTAAATTAATAGAGAATAGAGATATAAATTATCTTAAGGTATTTAATAATAGCTAGAGATATTAGTAAAAAGTAGGTATTTAATAATATATAGTATACTAACCTTATTAATTAAAAAACTGATATTTTAGAGACTGCTAAACCTTAAAAAATATCTCCTCAGAAGGTATATAAATATATACCTTCCACACTTAAATAAGCCTATTAGAGTTATAATTAAAATTAATATTATTAGATATACTATATAAGGGTTTTTTTTCTTCTTCTACCTTAATAAGGTATATAATAATATCTCTAGTATATTTTTTAAGGTGTAACTCTTTAAAATCCTCACTCTTATTAATAGCAAGAGTATTAAATGCTATAGTGATCTTATTAGAATCAAAACCCTGAAGTCTCATATCTACCTATTTTTACTTTAACTGTAACACTATATTTTTGAGGATATACTACATATAAAGCTGCTAGGTATTATTGATAAAAATGTTATAAAGTGCTGCCTTGAGGCTAGTATTATAATTAGTAATAATAACCTAAGGATTAGGAATTTTATTAATAATGAGTAGATCTTATAACTATAAAAGCACCTATCAATAAAAATCAGTAGTTTCAGTGGAAATAAGGTAAAAATAGACGTTAAATATAGTGCCTATAGAGGTGATACTTATAACCTCAAAGAGGGGTATCTGAAATCAGTTAACCTAGGTGGGATACGTCAAAATTTTCACTAAAATAAATAAGAATATTACAAGCTAACCTTATATATATTATCTAGTATTAAAAGCTCTAGATTTTGCTTAAGTATTATGAGGTATAATATATATATCCAGAAGATTCTATTAATTTTCCTATAATTACTGTAGTAAATATAAAAAAAGGGAATATTATTACTTTTGTTTTTGAGGATATTGAGGAAGAGTTATGTTACAGTAAGAGGGTTATATTTTTTAAGCTTAAGCTGATACTGGAAGTTTTATATATACTAACTAGTAAGTGGGATACTCTTTTGGCTGCTAATATAGGTAGTAATTTAACGAGAAGTTATCTCTATTAATATAGAGAGTTCCTCTATAAACTTAATTACTATTTTTTTACCTACAGCTTTCGCTATATCTACTATTTTAATTGTAAGGTTACAGAAAGTAGTAACTATAGTATAACCTTATAATCTAACTATATTATAGTTATATATATCCTTACCCTCAAGAACCCCCTAAAACCATTATATTATTATTACCTTATAATAGATCTTACCTTTAAATTAGTAGTTATAGAGTTTACTGAAGCTATATTACTTACCTATTAATTAAGGATAAGGTATACTAATATAGTCACAAGAGATATCAATATAAGTACTGTTATTTAATGTTTGCAAAATACGTAACGTGATACCCTCGTTGCGGTAATGAACCCATATGCGTCGCTAGCACTCTTTATAACTGTTGGATTCGAAGGTCTCTATTATAGGCATCCTAAGTTGGTTAATTTTAGGTAGGAAAACAGCTCTCCCTGGACGTATAGGATAAAAATAAAAGAGGGTAAAATGGGGGCTAACTACAGCAATTCGGCCGAGTGACGGAGAGGTCGCATACCTCTCCCTCGAGGTACAACGGTGGGTAGACCCCTCATGGCGTAATGTGGCGATGTTGACAAAACAGGTATAGCGCGGCGCATTACCAGAAGCCCTCCGTCAAAATACCAGGAATCGTATAATTGCCTCTGTCGGCTCCGCAGTCGCCAGACCAATACGTCATCAGCCGCTTGCCCCCACAGTCCCATTGACAGGCAGTTGTTGCGCTTAAGTTCAGCATTGCTACCGTCCAAAGCCTGCTGCGTGTGACAATGAAATACGTGGTGCGGCAATTGCAAGGATGGCAGTTGAACTGTATTTCAGCCGAATGCTCCCCCTCAAACCGACGATGCTTCGCTGCCAGCCTCCCCAGACAACCGGCCGATGCCTGGTACCTGCATTCTATAGTTTTGGAGTTCAACAGGCCCTGTCTTCCGGAAACGGGGAATTTCCGTATGCTCTGAGGTATCCGTAGGTAGAAGCCCGGTAGGTCAGGACCTCCCTGGGTCTGTCCACCTCTCAGGGGTAGCACAGGCATCACGAGGGAAAGAAGCAAGTCTCTGTCAATCAGCCTTGATATTTGTTCTACTGTTTCAGCGTCTCTGATTAGTAATTGTCGATGAGTTAGTTAGGTTATTGAAGTAAGCTGTCTTTTGCTAGTCAGGCACACAGGACGTCGCTGCCAGCCTTCCACACACGTGCACTTTGGCTTTGCACACTGGGATCACCCCTAGAAGCAGGTGTCGGACTCCAAACTGTGCTGTATAGACACGGCAAACCACACCAACCTAATACCTCACCTATTCATCAACGGACTCTGGGACCGACACGAGCCGAACGACCACGATTTCCCGAACGCCCGCCATTCCGTCCGATCCCATCCCGGAGTGTTTTGCCACTTGTCGACGCCACCACGCCCAACGTCCGCGGAGAACGAGGCCTGACCTAAGCAGAAGCAGTTCCATCCTGACCTTACCGCATCCTGTCCGGACTGTCGCCAAGACCACCACCACATCCCGTAAGCAACAGGGGGTCGCAGCATCCAATTCCTGATTCTCTTCCGCTGCTCTCTCAGAAGGAACAGATACCCACCATGGCCGACGCGAAGACGACGACCCTGGACAATGAGCGCCGTCCGCTGCTCCCGCGCCACGAGGACGACGAGCACAGTCAGCCACCATCGGAGGCAGAACAACACCACGACGACGACACCGACAGCGGTACTGAGGACGACAAGAAAAGTATGGCTTGGGCGCGTAGGAATCAGTGGGTTGTGCTCGCCATTGCGAGCGGAGCCTGTGCTGCCTTTAATGGCGTCTTTGCGAAACTGTGAGTGACATTTCGCCTCTCATCTCAAACCTGAACTTGGGCAATTTCACGACGGAGTGTCAAGTCATAACAATGTGCCCTGGTTTACTATCGGGCTCGGTCACATCTCATAGCTCCTTTGCCTCTCTCATGCGCGCAGCATATGACTGAAATCCGAGCGTTTGCCACCAAGCACTTTCATGCTCATGATCTCACTCACACTCAACACAGGACCACGACTGAACTCACCACCACCATTTCCCAAGCCATCTCCAATTTCCTCGGGCTCTCAAACGTTGAAGGCGCATTCGAGTATGTCATGCGAGCCGTAAGTCTACCACCCCAGTGCGTCAATCGACCTCGCTCATCGAATCTCAGATGTTTTTCGGGCTCAACCTCGTCTTCAACGGCATCGTAAGTGTCTACCCTTCTCCCATATCTCATGCTTCGTAAATACTCAACCCGCACCCCAGATGTGGACCCTCTTCACCCAGGCCCTGGCCAAGGGCAACTCGACCACCCAGGTTTCCATCATGAACACCTCGTCCAACTTTGTCGTCACCGCCCTCCTCGGGCTCGCCATCTTCTCCGAATCCCTCCCGCCGCTGTGGTGGCTCGGCGCCGCGCTTCTCGTCGCCGGGAACGTCATCATCGGACGCAAGGACGAGACGGCGGCTGATAAATCAGTCGATTACGCCCCGCTGCCGCAGCAACCCGGTCTCGCGCCTGCGGACGGGGACGAGGACAAGGACTCTGAGGATGAGGACGTTGTTGACCTGAGGGACCTGAATGCTTCGAACCACCGCGACTGATGTGGTGGTGCAAGGTCGGCCATTTGTGTACATATATGGTTGTAAGTGTATAAACATTGGACATAGATACCCTTGAGAATGCATACAGTCATTTTTTTGCACCACAACGCGTTCGCAGACTTGGGATTTTTGGGGGAAGTCTGCCCAGTAGGCGTTGTAGCCGTTTGCTGCCTCAACTCTGACATCTACACTCTGGCTCTTCAGCGTACATGACGAAGCTGAAGAGAGGCAGTCCCAATCTGTGCCCTTGGTGCTGGCAAAGTGACCTTGGTGGCAAAAGGACCGCTCTCGAATATTTCGTTTCCTTGGTTCTTGAGTCAATGGCCCTGACTTTCTCGCAACTCGAGTCACTATTCAACAATCGTACATCACAGCACTTATTACATCTTCGCCCGCTCCCCGTCTATCGGTTCAACGCCAACATTTCAGGATCAAAAGCAGGCATGTCTGACAGTAGGATTGTCTCAACCAAGACATCAAATTAGGTAAATGTCGCTAATGGATACTCTCGTCATCACCGTCTAACCCCCCCAGCATCAAACCTCCACCCGAATATCCCCCATCAACAACGCCTCCGCCTTGGCCCCCTTCTTCAACGGCTCCGAACCCTTGGGCAACACAAGCAAAGCGTTCGCGGACCGCAGACTCCCCACATTGGAACTCCGCTGCCCGCCCGTGCTCGTCGCCGACAACACGCCGTCCCTTCCGACGGCGACAATCGCGCGGTGATACTCCGCGCGGGCCTTGTCGAGACCGAAGTCGTGCGCGAGCGTCACGGGAACGCGGGGCAGGCCGGCGGGCTCGATCCCCGAGAGCTTGCGGAGGGCGGGGAGGACAAACAGGTGGAACGTGACGAGGGCCGAGGCCGGATTGCCGGGGAGCGAGAAGACGGCCTTGGTCACGCGGTCGCCGAGAGTGGTTTTGGCCGGAACGGTGGCAAAGGTGGTGGGTTTGCCGGGTTTCATGGCCACGCGGCCGAAGTGGATGGTGCCGCCGAGGGAGCGCTCGATGGTCGGTTTGAGGAGGTCGAGTTCGCCCATGGACACGCCGCCGGTGGTGATGAGGAGGTCCGACCGGCGCAGCCCCTCGCGGAGGTTCTCCTCCAGGGATCCCGGTTTGTCGCGCGCGATGCCGAGGTCGATCACGTCGAAACCCCACTGCCGGGCGGCGGACATGAGGGTGATGCGGTTCGTGTCGCGGACCTCGCCGAGGCGGAGGCCGCCCGGGCGGTCGGGTTCGATGATCTCGTCGCCCGTGGAGAGGATGCCGACGACGGGGCGCTTGTACGTCTTGACCTCGGCGACGCCGACGGCCGCAAGCAGGCCGACTTCGCCGCCGACGCCGGAGATTTGCTCGCCCTTTTTGAGAATGACCTCGCCCTCCTGGATGTCGCTGCCGACTTCCCTGATGTTTTCGCCGGGTTTGACGCCATCGGCGAGGATTTCGACCTCCTTCTCCTCCTTGTCGTCCTTGGTCTTGGACTTGAGGATGGTGTCTTCAACCATGATGACGGAGGTTGCTCCAGGGGGCAGGGGGGCTCCTGTTGTGATGCGAGCGATTTCGCCTTCCTTGAGGGTTTTGGCTTCGCCGGGTGCTGCGTGGGCCACGGCGGTGACGGGGAAGACGCCCTTCATGTTGCCGTTCTCGGGCACGACGACAGCGTAGCCGTCGACTATACTCGCGCGGAACGCTGGCACGCTTTCTCTGGCCGTGACGTCTTCTGCCAAGACCCAGTTGACGATGTTTACGTCCACTTTCGTGGTGACAATTTCGGCCTCGGGGGTGAAATCCTTGATGAGGCGCAGGGCATCCTCCACCTCCAGCATGGGATACGGGGATTCTCTGTACCTGCGACTTGGTCCGAGACTCGGGTCGTTGGAGAGTGGGTTATCTCCGGGATTTGTATGCCTGACCAGACCTCCATGACCATGACCATGGCCGTGCCCGTGAGTCTGCGTATGGGTGTGAGCGTGAGAGTGACCATGATGGCCATGACTGTGATCGTGAGAATGGCTGTGGTTCTTCTGAGGCGTGCCAGCCGTCGAAGGCCCTGAGGAGCCGATCCCTGCTTCCGATTCGAGCTTCTTAACGCCGCCCTCATGCAGGATTCTCGAGTCGGCACCGGCAGCTTGAACACACGCGTGCGGAAGTGTCTTGAGAATGGCTTGGAGGTTTTCTTTGGCTCCCTTTGGTGAGCCGGGCAACGTGACGATGACTGTGTGGTTTCTGACACCTGCCACCGGTCTCGACATCATAGCAACTACTAGTATTAGTCTCGTTCCGGTAATGGAGCAGAGGCCACTAACAGGGTGTCACGGCCAGCGAAGCTGCCAGCATTCCGTGGACAAGACCAGGGGCGGGCTTTTGAATGAGAGAACCGACGGCCTAGACAATGTTTAGCACTTTTCAGGTACTCGAAGGCCACCACAAAGTATGAGCTGAGATACCATACCTCTGGCGTGCTATCTGAAACTGCAAAGCCGGTGCCACCGGTAGTCAAAATCAGGTTCACTCCATCTTCAGGGCCGACGTCTGCCCACATCATGATCTGGCGTTGAATCTGGGGAGCATGATCTTGAACAATCTTGCTCTCTTTCACGACCCATTTTCCGCCACCTTCCTGTTCGATGACATCTTTGAGCACAAGCTCCGACTTGTCCGTGGAGGGGTCTTTGGAAGCTGTCGTGGATACAATCAAGAGGGCTACTTTCAGAGGGGCAGCCATCGTGAGAGTTGGGTCGAGAAGGTTTGATTATTAAGGAAAAAAGGCGTGGTAAAGCTTATAGAACTTTTTTAGAAGAAATATCAGGCGCCCCAGTTAGCTCTTATCATAATTCCAGTTCGTCCAAATGACCACTTGATCTGGTGTTATGCTTGGTGACGTCGGAAGCTATCACACTCACCGGGAGTTGTGGCGGAGCAGCCCCTCCCCCACCTTAGTCAGCAACACGTAGCGTGCAGCAGCCGGAGACGCTGGTCCGAGTACGTACAGTGAGTGGCCTAGACTTTTTCAACGCCAACTTCGACAATCAGTCAAGCTTACAAGCGCAACCTCTTGGAGCAACTCACGCCCAAAATGGTCCGAATCAAGGAGAGGTACATTCTGGTGAACATACTGTACCCTTCCGACGTTCCGAAAGAGCAGCCTGTCAATGTTCCGGACTTTGTCGTTCTCCATCAGCCAACTACTGGCCAATTCAATTTCCAGTCTCTGCTAAAGGCCATCAAAGCCGAGGTTGCTACGCTGTTTGGAGACTATGGGTCGGGAGCTCTCGAGGGAAACTTATCCAGTAAGAGAGAATAGACTATTTCCGGGCCTTGTGTAACTAATTTTGCTACAGTCAAATACCTGTCTACTGCAACTTCGACTTTCATTCTGAGAGTCAAGAGAGAGCACTATCGCATGGTGTGGGCCGCGCTCACTTTCATGAACCGCGTGCCCGTCAGGAATGGAGGCGGTAAACCCTGCATATTCAGAGTCGTCAAAATCAGCGGCACGATACGCAAAGCAGAAGAGGAGGCCGTCAGACAGGCCAGACAGCTTGTCCTCGCCGCGAAAGACGCAGTAGCGGCTTCCACTAGCGGCGCCCTGCCACAATTCTCGGATGCCAAGGCCCAGGCCGAAGATGCCATCATGTTGGACGCGTCAGACGTGTCCGACGAGGAGAATCCGAATGAAGAAGACGGCTGAAGGGTATCATTTGTTCTTGCGCACTACTTTCACGCCACTATCTGCCGGCACCCTCATGTCGCCAAAGTCGGGGTCATAGTCGTCCATGGCCGCGTCGGGCTGACTCTGGCCCGCGTCGGGGTCCTGCTCCTCCCGCAACTTGGCCTGCTCCTCCCATTCCTCCTTCTCGAGCGCGTCGTACTCGTCCTTGCGGTCGACCCATCGCTCCTGAATGTCCCGGACATCCATCATGGACGACTCATTGCGCATGGCGACCTGCCACACGGTATCGTTGGCGCCCTCGGCACCGCCAAAGGCGTACCCTCCCGCCCTGTCGATGACCCGGAGAAGATGCATCATGCTCTTCTTGTCCTCCACGGCCAGGACTTCGAAACGGACCAGTCCGTAGCTCTCAATCATGTTTGCGACGGCCTCGTTCAGTCGGCCAAACTTTTCGTTGCGCATCACCGGCGACTCTTCCTCCAAGTGCTGCATCAAGTACGAGAGGTCGTCTACGTCGGTATAGTACTCGAGGTTGAAGGGTAGTGGGTCGTATGAGGCAACCTTGTCGATCTTGGTCAGGACGTTGATATGCGGCATATCCATCTGGAGCATGGCGCGGAGGGCTAAGAGCAGATTCGAGATGTAGAGGGAAGGCTGGGTCAGGCAGAACGAATCGGATAGGTGGATAACGACCAGCTGCGTCTGTTAGCATGTGCTGTTGCAGGATGATGTCGGGGAGAGCTGACCCTGAATCCGAGCTTCTGCAATTTGAAAAAGATGTTCCGTAGCGAATTGTGGTGGGTGTATAGCTCGACCTGCCCTGGACAGTCGAAGAGAATGTAGTCGTCGCCGAGCTCCTTTAGACCCTCCACGAGCCATTCCATGTTGTGCTCCAGCTCCTCCAGCGCGTACAGAATCCCACCGTTGGGTCCTAGCCTGTCGCCGGCCATGATGTCTTCGAGCTTGACCAGGTCGCGAATGTCAATGGCTTTTGGGTAATTGGTATGATCGTTTGCGGGATCGAGGTTGACGACGGAGCATGCGCGGCCTATCGCGCCCAGGAATTGGTGCACTATGCGTAACAGGTTTGTTAGCTCCGCAGGCTGCGAAGTGTACGCTGGCGTGGGCACGAGAATGAGGGTGGCTTACTGCCATCGCAGTAGGTGCTTTTTCCCGCGCCGGGACTGCCCAGGACGAGCTGCGCGAAAGGCATATTTTTAATTGTGCGTCAGCTGTCGTGAGTTGGTCGAGTCTTTAGAATAATTACTCGAGGTTCTCGGTGTGTCGTGCAAGAGGCGACTGTTGCGGACGACGCGGAATCTTTCGAGGTGGAGGGCAGTTTGTCAGGCTTGTCTCTGCCCCTCCATGCAGCATCAGGTACCTGCTGTAGTACAGTGAATGTAGTGCTAAGTAAGGTAGGTACTGAGCATAACTGCCATAGTTGCATAAGGTAGGTACCCACGTACCTAACCAAGGCACCTCAGGTAACCAGCGTCACATGCCTCACCACACCCCCCTGCATCGAGACTTTTAGCGGCGTGGGGCGGCACTATCAGTTGACCGCCCACTGGCCGTACCCGACCCGAGTTCCCTCATGTTCCAAGCTTCTTCAGAGGTCACGCACCCCACAAGCTTTATTTTTCTTCTCTCTTCCATCCTTCCGTTCCAACCACCTCTCTAGCTTCAGGTTCATCTCTGGCTCGACCTTGACGTCTCAGCCACCGAGTCCGGCTTAAGACCTTTTCCTTCCCTCCCTTTCCCGTTTCCCGCGACCTGTTAGCCACAGGGTCGCGTACTCAGTACGACCAGACCATGTAATCTGTCTTTTTTCGCTTGCACTATGCTGCAGGAACAAGAACAACCACATCTTCTTCATCAACATTTTTTCCGCCGCAATTCATAGCAGCATCCACACATCACATCTGCAAACGCAGCCATGGCTTCCCACGCATCGAGTGCCGTGCACGCCATCTCAGAGAGCGTATCGGCTACGATGGAGGCCTCGCCGGAGGTGCTTCCATCAGCCTTGACGCGTGCGCAGGAGGTTGTTGCGGCGCAGCCCACTTCAAGCTGGCTGGGCTTCTTTGGCCGGTTGCTGCTGGCCATATTGTCCCTGGTCTCTTCGATTCTATACTGGTCCATACGCATCGTCACTATTACCGTACCCACGCTGCTCTTCACGTTGTTCTCGGCCAGCTGGACCGTGACCATGAACGCCACGACCTTGATGGTTATCGCGGCTGCCATCCTGTTCGGCATCGGCTGGGTTGTGCGCTACCGCTTCCTCAACAAGTACTCTCGACTCCCGCCTGAGCCTCAAAGGAAGGAGCCCGAAGTGGATATGTTCCCCGATACTCATGGCGAGGGCAAGAAGGCTGGCCTCTCCGGTTACCTGGACGAGTTCCTCAGTGCCATCAAGATCTTTGGCTACCTGGAGCGACAGGTCTTCCACGAGTTGACTAGGAGCATGCAGACCCGCCAGCTCATCGCCGGCGAGACCTTCAACTTGGAAGAGGAGAAGGGTTTCTGCATCGTCGTGGATGGTCTCGTGGAGATCTTTGTGAAGTCTGGCCGAAATGCCAGAAACCTGGAGCCTGATTTATGCGACAGCTATGGTACAGAGTCTGGCTACGCCGTCGAAGATGACGTCCCGCCCGCCGGGCATCAGCGCTACCAGCTTCTCACAGAGGTCCGCAACGGCGCTCCGATGTCCTCGCTCTTCTCCATCATGTCTCTCTTTACTGAAGATGTGAAGCTGCGTTCTACCGACGATGATACTCCGGAGCCCAGCGCAGGCAGCGCCGGCCTGAGATCGTCTGCGTTTCCTCGCAACCAAGGCATGCGCCGTATGCCATCAGACCCAGTCAGCCCTCTCCCTGCCACAGCCCATCTCCCGGACAGTGGCAGCGACAGGCCTGGGGTGAGGATCGAGGAGCCCATCAGGCGCTCTGTCACTCCCAACATGCCTGGAAGCGCAAGGATTCCACCAATCTCCCTCGACAGTCCCGGGAGCTCTCGTCCTCCCAAGCGGCCGCCACTGCAAAGCAGAGCGACGTCTGGGTCAGCCCATCCGGACATCATCGCGAGAGCGACTGTTGACACGACTATTGCCATTATCCCCGCCAGCGCTTTCCGTCGGTTGACCAAGGTCTACCCCAAGGCGACGTCCCACATTGTCCAGGTCATCCTATCGCGTTTCCAGAGAGTCACCCTGGCGACGGCCTACAACTATCTCGGCCTCACGGGCGAGGTATTGCAGACCGAGAAGAACATGCTGTCCTTCACGACGTGCGAACTGCCTAACATGCTACGTGGAGATGCTCTAGAGCGTCTGAAGGAGAAATTCAACCGGGAACGCGAGCGTGTTGGCGGCGAAGTCGAGAGCAAGGGCATCGCATTGCACAACGCGAACGCTCACCGTCGCCGCAAGTCGACAACGACTCTGCGCAAAGACGCCATGATGCACTCCATGACCACCAAGGAGAGGTCTTTCTCTCAGGTTGCCACCACAATCGCACCTCCCAGAGAAAGATCGTCGACCCACACTCCGAGTCCCGGTGACCTGTTGGCCAATGTCCAGTTTGCTCGCAATAGCGGCCAACGACAATCAACCAGCAACATGCACATTGACCAGGTGGCTGATGCTTTCCGTCACGAGAGCACCAGTCCTCTTGCTCAGCGGACGTTCAACCCCTTCGCAACGCAGAGACCCTCGCGAATCACAGTCGACGGTCACGCGTCCTTGGACGAAGACAGTCTCTTCCGCCAGTCCATTCTAGAGTGCATGTTCAAGGCTATTGGTCTCAGCAGCAACGGCAGCGTCTCGCGCGACGCAGAGTCGGTGGAGGGATCTCCTAGACTGTTCTCCTACGACCAGCGCCGTGCCAGACCCGGCATGGGTACCAATGCTTTTGGTCTCATGGGTCCTTTCGGGGCGTCTGGCGATGGCGACACTGAGTCCCTCACGTCCGGAGGGTTCACTCTCCACACCCCGCCAAACGCGCAAATCCTGGCCAACGACATGAAGGATGATGTCGAAATCGTCTTCTTCCCCAAGGGATCCGTGCTTGTCGAGCAAGGCGAGCGTAACCCCGGCCTATACTACGTCGTGGACGGGTTCCTCGATATCTGCACCACCACCGCGGATTCTTCCTCGGACATTCTGCGCTCCTCGAGCAAGACATCTCTGCACTCAGATTACATGGCCATGGACGGCTCCCCCGCCTACCCCTCTGGCAGTCTCCCTATCGGCGGCAAAAGCGCTGCCGACGGCAAGAAGAAGCAGCCTGTTCGTCGCAGCGTGTCGTTGATCAAGCCCGGTGGACTGGCTGGGTATGTCGGCACCGTCTCGTCCTACCGATCCTTCATCGATGTCGTTGCGAAAACGGACGTCTATGTGGGCTTTCTTCCTCGCTCCACGCTGGAGAGGATCGCCGACCGCTATCCCATCGTCCTGCTCACCATGGCCAAGAGGCTCACAAGTCTACTGCCGCGTCTCATCATGCACATCGACTTTGCCCTCGACTGGGAGCAGGTTGATGCTGGCCAAGTCATCTTTCAAGAGGGCGACGACAGCGAGGCCATTCACATCGTCCTCAATGGCCGGCTGCGTCTCGTGCAAGAGAAGAAGGATGGTGGCGTGAGTGTGCGCGCTGAATTTGGCCAAGGCGAGAGCGTGGGCGAGTTGGAGGTGCTCACTGAGACCGCCCGTCCCGGCACCTTGCATGCAATTCGGCAGACGGAGCTGGTCAAGTTCCCTCGTACACTCTTCAACAGTCTGGCGCATGAACACCCCAGCATCACCATCAAGATTTCCAAGATTATCGCCTCGCGCATGCGCAATTTGGTTGATGATCCGTCGCAGCTGTTGACTAAGGAGACGGGCGGCTTCAATGCCATTGGCAAGGGCTCTTCGTCGCTCAACCTCCGTACCGTCGCCGTCCTGCCTGTCACGTCGGGCGTCCCGGTCGTCGACTTTGGCCACCGGCTTATGAACGCCTTGACTCAGGTAGGCCCCATCAACGGCGCAACGTCGCTCAACCAGTCTGCCATCCTCAACCATCTCGGCAAACATGCGTTCAACAAGATGGGCAAGCTCAAGCTGTCCCAGTATTTGGCCGACCTCGAGGAGAAGTACGGCCTCGTAGTCTATGTCGCAGGTAGGCGCTCGCCCTTTTTTTTTTTCCATTTTTGCAACGCGTCCCCTTTTATGATGAACAAACCATGTTTCCCGAGGCAAGACCGCTGAAGGCCAAACATTAACTCTAATTTTTTCCTGATTGGACATGAATCCCTCTTCATTTGTTGGTTACGTTTCGTGAGTACGGCGCTAACCACCATTGTCAGACACCAATGTCAACTCCCCATGGACGCAGACGTGCATTACGCAAGCCGACTGCATCCTCCTCGTCGGCCACGCCGAGGGCTCGCCCGAGATTGGCGAGTATGAACGATTCATGCTGGGAATGAAATCGACGGCGAGGAAGATCCTCGTCCTTCTCCATGGCGAGCGCTACTCTCCCTCAGGCCTGACCAGATCATGGTTGAGAAACCGCATGTGGATCAACGGTGGACACTACCACGTGCAAATGCCCCTCGGTGCCAATATGCTGCCAGTGCATCAGCCGTCCAAGAGGACGCTCAAAGGAACGGTGCAAATCATCCAAGCTGAGATCCAAAAGTACACGTCTAGAAAAGTGCGCCGCAGCCCATTCTATTCTCCAGATGCACGGTACAAGGGCGACTTCCACCGCCTCGCCCGGCGACTCTGCGGCAAGTCGGTCGGACTCGTCCTGGGAGGCGGCGGCGCCCGCGGTCTGACACAGATTGGCATCATCCAAGCCATGGAGGAGGCCGGAATCCCCATTGACGTCGTCGGTGGGACGTCTATCGGGTCCTTCATCGGTGCCCTGTACGCCCGTCATGCTGATTTCGTGCCCATACTTGGACTCACCAAGAAGTTCTCTGGCCGAATGGCCAGCATGTGGAGATTTGCGCTCGATCTGACGTACCCAACGGCGTCGTATACGACGGGCCACGAGTTCAACCGTGGCATCTTCAAGACGTTTGGCAAGACGCAGATTGAAGACTTTTGGCTCGAATACTACTGCAACACGACCAACATCAGTAAGAGTAGGATCGAGTACCATACCAGTGGATACGCTTGGAGGTACATCCGGGCGTCCATGTCGCTTGCGGGGCTGCTCCCGCCGCTCTGTGACGAAGGCAGCATGCTTCTCGACGGTGGTTACATTGACAATCTGACGGTGTCGCACATGAAGCGGCTGGGAGTTGACACCATCTTTGCGGTGGATGTCGGGTCCCTCGATGATGACACGCCGCAGGCGTATGGTGATACGCTGTCGGGAGTGTGGGCGTTCTGGAACCGGTGGAACCCACTGTCTGGGACACCCAATCCTCCGACGTTGGCCGAGATCCAGGCTAGACTGGCGTACGTGTCTAGCGTGGACGCGCTGGAGCGTGCAAAGACGATGCCCGGATGCTTCTACATGCGCCCGCCGATTGATGACTACGGCACTATGGACTTTGGCAAGTTTGACGAGCTGTACCAGATGGGATACAAGTACGGACAGGAATTTTTGCAGAAGCTCCGGGACGAGGGGTCGCTGCCGCTGGTGGAGGAGACGGAAGCGAAGAAGGCGATGCGCAGGACCATGGCGCCGCGCAGAGCCAGCATTTAGCACAAGAAGCGTAGAATCACTGTAGCGTAGGTAGACTTGGAAGGTCAATGATACCACAATAGCGTTCCACTTGTTCTGTACTGCGGGTTCCCCTCTGCCGTCGTCCGTTGATGAGACGGAACCTGACGCATCTGCATCATCCGGGGCCCAACGGGTACTACGGTAAGCTTTCAGGGTCCAATGGCAGATCAGGGGGACCAACCGTTGGACTTTGCCCGCGCGGCCCAAGACCAGACGACCATTTCCCCATCGGCGCCATCGGCCAGTGTTGGTTTGGCATGTCATGTGGTCTCATGATATGCGCCGTTGGGCATTCCAGGGCTGTGCTGGAAGGGCGAGCGACGAGTGGTGCAACGTGCAGCGCGTTCAAAGGGGCGTCGGAATGGGTGACGTCAATGGCTGGGCGGGCGATCGGGGGGGCGATGGGCGGTGGGCGAAGGGCTAGAACGGCATGACATCATGCGGCAGCATGACGACAAGCACCTCCAATGGGGGAATTCCCGCAATCTGCCAACCCTGGGACGCCAGGTCCGTGTTACTCGACGTCGGATGTCAGTTTCGAGGGATGCGCGGGGAAGGTGTTTGCGGCGGTGAAGAAGAAAGGGGTCCTGGGTCCGGGTCCGGGTCTGGGTCTGGGTTTGTTGTTGAGGAATAAAATTCTTGGGTTGTCCGCTTTTTTTTGGGATGGGAGAGAGGTGATGGTGGTTAAGGCGAAGTAGAGAAACACGCACACTTAAACCTGCATCACATATACAGAAGCTACCCTCCATTACGAACGAACGTTGACGGCGCTTGTCCATCTTGCATATCGCGGTTGGAGAAGCAAGCCACCCGCACCTACAATCCTGCGACCATCTTTTGGAGACTAAGGAGAGGGAGGGGATATATATCTGCACTTTCAGCGGCGCAGCGGGTGTTCCTTGCGCTTATCATCACACACACACTTTTCATCCTACATCACCATCGAACAGTGTTTTCGTTTTACATCTCGACGAACATTCGAAAAGAAGCCCGAGGCACGGAAACGCCTTGACAGCAGACACCGGGGAGTACAAGAAACCACCAAAGTACACACACACAATGGTCAAACCCGGCAAACTCCTCCCGCCGGACCCGCGTCCCTGGACGGCCGACCCGGAAAGCCGCAAGACGCGCAAGACCATGGAAAAGGACAGCGGCGGCTTCGACTGGGGCCAGGCCATCGCCCTCGGCATGATTGGGGCGACGGTCGTTTTCGGCATTGACAAGTCGCTGCGCAAGTGCGAGGAGCGGCACGATGAGGAGGAGGAGGACCGCCGCGAGGGAGACCGACGGCGTCGACAGCGGGAGCGGTCGAGGGCCGGAGATGGGGGGAGCAGAAACAGTAGCAGCAGGCGCGGCGCGCAGAGTGTAGCGTCGTATGACCGGAGGAGTCGGCGGTATTACGATGATGAGGTTGAGGAGCGGAGGAGGCATGATGACGGATCGAGATATGTGGAAGATGGGAGGAGGAGGTATGACGAGGATGAGAGGGAGTGGATTGAAAGATACCATGACGCGAGGGAGGCGAGTCGCGCGGCGAGGGATTATAGCCGCGAGCCGGCGCGGAGGCCAGATTCGATTAGGGGGTTGGATGAGGCGTACGTGAGGGATTTGGAAAGGGTTGAGATGGGGTATGGGTATGGAAGGGGTGCCGAGCGGGAGTATGCGGACAAGAGCGACTGGGAGGGGAGGAAGAGGAGTCGGAGCGAGGCTCGGTCGCGGAGGGAGTGGTGAGGGTGTGTGTAGATGTTTGTACGAATAACGACTGTATGAATGCATCGCCGGCGTGGACGAGATTGGATTTGGCGGGTTTGGTGTGACTACGATGCATGGGATGGGGCATAGCATTGTCGTTTATCGTCTATCATCTAGCATATTTACTTTTCAAACTCTTCTACGATGTGGTGTATCGCATCTTCGTAAATCCGAGGACCTACTACTCTCCCAAGTTCCTCTCCGCCGCCGCGACAATGATGTCAAACGCCTTTTGCGTGTACTTATCCTCAATCACCAAGCTGCTCGCCGTGCAGATGCGGATGGCATACACCCCCTGCAACGTCGTGGGCGTCAGGTAAATCTCCCCCCTGCCGTTGACCTCCTCCAGCACCCTCTCCGTAACCGCGTTCCTCCTCTCCGTGTCCCACCCGGGCCGTCCAATCGTAAACACGACCAGCGCGAACCTCGGCCCCGTCACGATATCGAACAAGTCCGCCCTCCCGCGCAGCAGACTCGCGAAGCGCTCGCCCTGGTCGACGCCCTTTTGCAGGTGGTCGCGGATCCCGCTGGCGCCGTAGGCGCGCATGACGAACCACAGTTTGAGCGAGCGGAAGCGCCGGCCGAGGGGGATCTGCCAGTCGCGGTAGTCGGTGACGAGGCCGGCCTCGGAGAACTGGTTGCGCAGGTAGGCGGGCTTGATGGACAGGCTCTCGACGAGCCAGGCGCGGTCGCGGACCCAGAGGGCGGAGCAGTCAAAGTTTGTGAGCATCCACTTGTGCGGGTTGACGTTGAAGGAGTGGAAGCTCGCGAGGGGCGGCGTGAGGTGCTGGTTCGCGGGCAGCGCGAGGGCGGAGCCGGCGTAGGCCGCGTCGACGTGGACCCAGACGCTGTCGGAGGAGGAGGAGGAGGACAGGGTGTCGCGGATGCCGGGGAAATCGTCGACGGCGCACGTGTCGGTTGTGCCGAGGGTGGCGGTGAGGTAGAAGGGTTCGAGGCCGCGGGCGCGGAGGGCCGCGAGGGTGGACGCCAGGGCGGCGCCGGTCATGCTGTAGCCGGCGGACGCTGGGGCCGGCACGGTGGCGAAGCGGACGCCGAGAACCTGGGCCGCCTTCTTGGTGGACGAGTGCGCGGCCTCGCTGCCCAGGGCCACGAGCTTCGACCGCAGGCGCCAGGTTTCGTCCTCCTTTTCGTCAGAGTCGTCGGGGAGGTGGGCGGTGGCGGCGCGGAGGAACTTGTCCCGCGCTGCGACCATGACGGTGAGGATGGCCTCGGACGCGGACCCGTGGAGGACGCCGCCGCCGCGGGAGCTCGAGGTGGACAGGTAGGGTTCCGGCAGCGCGAGGAGCTGGGCCAGCCAGTCGAGCACAATGGTCTCGAGCTCGGTGACGGCGGGGGAGCAGATCCAGTTGAAGTGGGCGCCGTTGAAGGCGTTGGAGTAGAGCTCGGCCAGCATGGCTGGGTAGGAAGACGTGCAGGGGAAGAAGGCGTGGAACGAGGGCGACTGCCAGTGCGTGATGCCCGGCACGATGTGTGCCTGCAGGTCGGCGTGGATGGCGGACCACGGTTCCGGGGCCTCCGGTGCCGAGGTCGGTAGGAGAGGCCGGAGGTAGCCCGGCGTCACGGACGACACGACCTTGGGTTGTGATGCGATGGTGTCGTAATAGTTTGTGACTGTCCGTTATGTTAGTTTCGGTCGTGAGTGACGATATGGGCCAGGTAGGTGCTTACTATCTTCCACGGCCTCCTTGGCCGCGGCGCGGAATTCGGACGAGTCCATGTTGTGTTGGCGATGGCAACTACGAAATGTCTGAAATGCAAAGTGCTAAACGGACCCTGATCGTGCTTGAAGACGGGACGTCGTTACGTCTTTATGCAACAGATCTGGACTGTAGTTGTAGATGGATGAGATGAAGTCAATTAACCTCTCAAGCCAGTCAACTCAACTTCCCCACCCACCCACTACGAGTACAGCAGCTACGTAGTTAAATGTACCTCAAGACGTACTACGTAAGTGCAACCCTCCTCACTTCAATGGTGTCCCCGAAACTCGGAGTGGGTATCTCCTCCAAGGAGCATGGTCAGAGGTAGGGTTGGGGATGGTGCTGGTGCTGGTGCTGCTCGAAAAGTGGCTCCGGAAGTCCTCGGAATAGCCTCGGAACTGGGACTTGAACACCCCGCGCCCCTCCACCGGACGACACTCCGCTGCATCTCGTCAGCCATGCGAATCCATCTGTCGCCAAAAGGCGCACGAGGGCAAAAATCATATAGGTACTTGGGTTGACCTCGACCAAAAGTCTTGGGAAGCAGCGCCTTTTATACGACAAATGGCGTCCGTCAACCGGACTGGCCCTTTGTCACTCCCGTCATCAGGTTTCGGAACACTCATTGGAAGGTGTAGTGCTGCTTTAAAAACTACATCGTGACAATAGTCCCAGACTTGCACTACTCCAAACACCCAATACGCACCTCGTCCAAGATGGTCATCTCAGACTTCAACTATTGCCTTGTCCAGCGTGATGATCCCCTGTGAACTTGCCAGTGACATGCGTTCGTTATCCTTTGCCATGGCTCCTTCAGTCGCACTCAAACATCTTGGTCGTGCTGACATTAATCCGACTCCAGCTCCTCCGGCTCACGATGCAGTCCCAAAACATGAGCGGCCAGTAGACGTGGTAAAGCCACCAGGCCGGCAGCGGATCCCACACCTCAAACGTGCCGTCTTTCCAGTAGGCCACATGCTCGACGTATCTTCGCACCGAGCGGACGTACTCCACCAGCGTGGTCCGCAGCAGCAGCAGCCGCAGGGTGGGAAGCACAAAGAGCGTGAACAGGTCATGGCCGGCCCAGTAATACTTGGCCGGCCTTTTCGGCGTCAACACCTCCGTTGCCGGGGTTCCGTCCACCACGGCGAGGTACTGCGCGACCATCTCCGGCGTATTTGCGAACAATGCGACAGCAGTGTGCGCGCGCGGGTTGCACTCGATGGGATACAAAGACAGCTCCTCCGGCTTGCACGTCTCGGCCTTGGCCACGTCCGTGTCGCTGATCATGAAGTCGAAGCTCAAGTGTCCGGTGAAGCTGCTGCCAAACGAGGCGGCCTGCGTCTTGGTAAATCCGAGCATGGCGAGCGACAGGGCAGAGTCGGCCGGCAGAGCGACGTAGTGCATCAGCAACTCGGCGGAGGGGCACGCGACAAAGGCTCTCACCTCGCCGCGGACCACGAGCGAGTGCGTGCAAAACTCCTGGCCCTTGATGAACTCCTGCAGCAGCCACGGCTCCTGGTCCGACATGCCGAGTCGCTCGAGGTGGTTGATGAAATCACAAGTTTGCTTCTCTGTAGGCAGCGGAAGCAGCGTCATATCGCCGCGACCCCTGTCATTCATACCTACAGCCTTGACGATGAATCGTTTCTGTTTGCCATTCGACTTTTCATCCACGGAATCGTGCGACAGGCCGGCCGCTTTATCCAAGGCTGCGACCATGTCGTCTCTTCTCGTAATGAGGTGCGACTCTGGAACCTCGAGTCCGGCCACGTCCCGCGTGTAGGCCATGAAGGAGTCCTTCTGGTGCAGCGTCTCGGTGCGAGCGACGTCGAACTGCACAGCCTTGCACCCCGTTCTCGCCTCAACGACCTCCTTGACGATACCGTCCTCAATAGCGGAGCCCACGCCGGAGCAGCTGACCCACAGATCGACGCCCTCCGCCTTGACGATCCGCAGCACCGAGTCCAGGTACGGATCCGCGCCGCCGTGGCCCGGTTTCTTCAGCACGTGGTAGGCGGATAAGGCCCGCGACCTGCTCCCGCACGCCCACGGCGAAAAGTCGGCGCCTACGACGCGGTGTCCAGCCTCGTGGAACAGACGCGCCAGGGCGAGGCCCTTTGTCATGCCGACGCCCGTCACGAGGACCGTCCTTTGCTGGCCGTCGGCGGGTCGGGCTGCCTCTCCATCAGCTTGTAGTTGCCGCCACGCGTAGCACAGGGCCAGAAGAGCGGTGTCGACGGGCAGGAAGACGAAGCTCGCGGCGATGAGGGTCAGGTTCTTGAGTACCTGGCCGGAACGATCGGCGGCTGCCATAGCGGTGGTGGTGGTGGTGGTGGTGGTGGTGTGTGTGTGTGTGTGTGTGTGTGTGTGGCTGGTGGTTTGGGGTTGCGCCGCGCCTAGACCGCGTCTCACCAATTGGGACGGTTTTCTCGAGCTGGTTCAACCGAATCTGAAGTCGCGGATGAGACGACCGCCTGAATTTTGGGATGCTCTGGGCGACGAACGTAAGAGTGCGCAAGTTCGTCCCAGAACACAATAGACAATGGTCTTTGTGGAACAGCAACCAAGAGGGGAACGCAGGCGCGCATCATCGACCTTTCGCCGGCACAATGTCCACCCACTTGGGTAAAGGATACGTCATGACTTCAGCCCGCGTCGCGCTGCTGCTGTACCACACAAGAGAGCGAGCGCGTAGAGGAATGTCTCACGACGATGGAGCGAGTGTGCAACGTCTTTGCAGTCTTTCCAGCTGAGCGGTCAAGAACCGCAGAATCTATTCTGGGAGGTTAGTGGACACACGAACACCATTGAAACCGAATACGCGCGTGTGTAGCAATCAATCGGACAAGACATGCAGACGAGTCTGTGGAGGGATGACGATGGAAAAGGTGGGCGGGATGAAATCTGAGGTCCAAGGTGGAGTGGGGCTATGGCGCACCTCGATCTGAGCCCCACACGAGATTAGATTTCTTTTTCTGTGGTATATTTCTTATATGCATACTGTACATCAATATTCTACTATCCGCAGTTGTGGTCCAAACGAATGTGGAAACACCTGACGATGGTCTCCAATTTCAATTTCCCCCGCATAACACGCTTCTTGGGCGATCTTGTCGGGCAATTTAAAGCGGATGCGATCAGCATCGCCACGGAAATAGCTTGGCTTGCTCACGGCCCCGGCGAGTAGTCCACGGTATTCCTACTATATTTCCTACATATAATCTAGTTATTATTAAGTCTAGTAAAGTTAAAGTTGGCAGTGTAAACCTGGTCGATGATCTTTCGGGAGATCTCCTTCAGACTCTTTCAGATCAAATGTTGAGTCAAAGCTTCCGACTCAGCTCAACCAGCTAGACCCTTGCTGATGTCTGCAGTCAACGTCACGACTGCAGACATCAAGTCGACTGCAGGCATCAACGATTCCTTCTTGTGACCAAGGACTGACTGTACGGAGCTGCAATTGCAGAGTCACCTCGGAGTTTCCTTCTTGAAGTATCAGAATAAACTCATGTTCAATACTGCTACCGAGAGACACGCTTGCTCCTGTGCCAACACGAAAGAAGGCTTCTCAAAGAACTGTGGTATCATTACTCATTAGAGTCGTAATCAACAAATAACCCCCAAGCAACCCCGGGTTCTGTTCGCCCAGGCCACCAAAAGAGTGTCCAAGTCAGAGGGTATCCCGTCTCAAGCAAGTCTATGCTTCCCTTAACCTGACGCCGATGAAGAAGGAAAAAGGATATGTATCGCAAATGCGACCCGTGAAGCCAAATTCAAGATCCAAAACTCCCGCCCCCAGTTGTGTGCGGTGTGAGAGCGTCTAACGCAATCATGCGACGGCAATAGCGGCAACAATGGAGTCCAGGGCCGAGCTGTGAGTCGGCCCGGAGACTGCTTGGACGGGACCCGACCAGACGACGCCGAGCTTGTTGTTGCTGTCCCGGTTCTTGGCCCAGTTGCTGTCGGCGTTCTTGATGATGAACGTCCTGAACTCGTCCCGGGGCGCGACAGCGTGGAGGTACCGAAGGTTGCGCACAAAGATGCCCTTGAACTGGTTTCCGTCGGCGCCGCAGCTGGGCTCGCAATTGTCGTGAAGGATGCCGTTGTCGTCGGTCAGGGCCTTGATGGCGGCCTTGGCGATGTTGGTGGCATCCCTCAGTACCGACGTGTCGCCCGTCGCGCGGCTGAGCTCGACGAGAGCGCCGAGAATGACGCCCTGGTTGTACGACCAGACGTTGGCCCCGTTGTTCTTGCAGGTGTCGTCCAGGCCGTCGTTGATGGTGCCCTCGTCGTTGATCATGCCGCTGGCCTCGAACCACTCCCATTGGGACGTGGCAGTGTTGAGGTAGTCCTTGTTGGAAGGGTAGCGGTTGGCGAGCGACGCGGCGACGGCGAGGTAGAGCTCGTTGGCGATGGCGTTGACGTACTTGCGGTCCTTGCTCCAGTAGATGCCACCGTCGCAGTTGGTGTTGCCGCCCGTCTTCATGTCGGCGTAGATGCGCACGGCCATGTTCAGGTACTCCTCGTCGCGTGAGACGTCGTACGCGCGGATCAGGCCGAGCGCCCACCAGCCCTCGTCGTCGTAGTATTCGTTGACGAAGTTGGGGAAGCCCTGAGCGCTGAACTGGCGGCCCGCAATGGGCAACGGCGCCTCGCGCTTGGTGATGGCGTAGGAAGACGTGATGAGCCCTGCGGCGTTCATCGATTTGGCGGCAGTTGCCTGCGCCTTTTGGGCCTGGTTGAACGTATTCTTCAGGATGCCGCCGATGTTGAGCTTGTTGGCCTCATCGCGGTTCAGCGAGGCAAAGTCGGCCAGAGTGGTCAAGGTGTTGGCGCTGTTCCACCAGGCGTTGTCCCAGATTCCGGTGGGGATATTATACCAGGTAGTCTGGAGTGTTTTGATGGCGGCAACGGCGTTGTTGGTGTAAGAGGTGGCATCTGCCCTCTCTGCTATGGGGCGAGCAGACATGAGGAATACTGCGCGGGCAGCCAAGCTTCCAAGGTTGGCGACCATGTTGACGATTATTGAATATACCGATGTGAAGATGTAATCCGAGCTATTCTGTCTTCCGCCTGGTCTTCCGAGAGATGAGTGGATGTGGAAGGCGAATATGTATGTATTAACTGCGATGGCGAGAGCCGTGAGCAACAACAGCTTCCGAGAGAGGAATGTCGAGATGTTAAATATATCGGGAGCAGACGAGGGTTCGGTTTCATGCGCCCCCTGTCGAACTTTCCTCCGAGCCGGCGAGCCAGCACAATGGCAATGGATCGGGCGAGGGTGAAGGCGCGGATGGGGGTTCGGGTGGGATGGAGGGTACAGACAGGGCGACGACAGGAGGCAGCAACGCTGATCCCGGTCAACAAATCAGCGGCGCTGGGAGCAAGGAGTCCGGAGAAGTGGGCGACTGGAGCTGCGTGTAGAGCTGAACAAGTGGTTGAAGCAGGAATTACACGCGAGGGTGAAGTAGGAAGCGCACACGTCGGCGATGGCAACATGGGGACACGCAGAGGATAAGCAATAGTTTGTACAGGAACAGGCGCAGCAACAACGGAAGCAGGGCTCCAAATCCTGCAATGACAACGCCATGATCCTTTTTGGCGTTGTCCTTTCTCGCAGCCTGGAAACGAGCACAAAACGAAACAGGCCTTCATCTGATGTTGGCAACAGGAGCTGTCTTCTCGTCGAGCCAGCGCATCCAATGCATGCACGTACGGCTACGGCTGCGCCCTGACAGGGGCGACCAGCCTGAGAGCAAGGCCGTCGATCACAGTCAGGGGTCGGACTGGCGGGAGAGGATGACATGGTGGTCTGGGTCATGGATTTCTTCGGTTTGGGACGAGGTCAAGGGTCAGCGTGTCAAGCTTGAATGACCGTAGCGTGGACTATGCGTTAAGCATACAGAGTACAGACAGAGTAGAGCAAACAGACGCCAAAAGGGGTGGCATGTCCACCGTGACAAGCCAAGACGACTGCAAATAGATGCTAGTTCCTGGTCTTTAAGCGCCCAGGTAACATGGTCGACAGAAGACGAGAGAAAGCGATGGCTGTTGTATGTAGAGGGAGAGGTTGACTGGTGGTTGATGGCGTTTCATACGAGATTGTACGTTATGCTGCTCAATACGTATAGGTACTCCTTATCGGGCGATAAGGTACATCTGGCGAACCGGACGATCTTAGCCCGGGCTTTACGCGGCGGGCAGCCACGGGCGCTGCACTATGTAGTGGGGCCTCCATGATCCGAACTGGTCTAGTACCTTAATTGGCCCGTAGAGGCTGAGGTCCACTAGTCCGTAAAAGCTGGAAACTGTGCTGCCTCAGCGGACATTGACCAGGGCAAGGCCTCTAACGGCGAGCTCCACCATTCCCTGATCGGCAAGCGGGACTGCGCACTGCCACGTGTGGGTCTGTACTTCTTACCTTACCTAGGAACCTTCTGAGACCGGGCAGGTGCCGTACCCTCCAGTGCTCCTGAGGCTCCTGGAAGCGGGACCTCTCTACACAGTACTCCTTCCTAACCATCGAGAGGTTACACTTGCGCACCTCCAACTTTCGACTACCATGGGCGCACACAGTCACCGTACGTGTAAAACAGCTTGGTCTGGATAATGCACGAACTGCCGATATGGTACTCCGTAGGTACTAACTCAGCACCTTATGCGGTCTTGGCCCCACGCCGTCATCGCACAGCAGCCAAGGCTTGGGCTTCGACTTCAACACCAAACAGACATCCAGGTAGTCGTCACGACGCAACGTGTGACCACCCAAGGGATGGATCATCAAGCTTGTGGTCGGTGACTAATTACTTGCCAGCCCAGAGCCATTCCAGCAACTGTCGACACCAACGCATCAGTTTGTCCCGCAAGCTTGACTGTACCTGACTCTTGTCCCAGGAAAGCCGTGATATTGCGCAGTCAGCAAACGTCAAAGAAGAGCATTCGTATCAACACTACTCACCAAAACGTGTTAGTCGTGGAACTCGACCCAGCTACAGCCCATTATCTCGCTTCCTGATTCGATGCTTGACAGCAGCTTATTCCCCGTGGTAGCGGCTCAGAGGCGGATCCTCAATGCGGTGGGGAGGGAGCCTAGAAGACTTTTCTCTTCTCTTCTTCTCCTGAACGTCACCACGAGACAATGCCAGGGCTCGCTTTGTTTCGAGGACTGAACAGAATTGCCTGGGTATGCACGCTGCCAAAATTGGCACGCTGGGATCCGATTGCCATCTGTGCCATCCTGGCGGCCTGGGTCACCCACGTCTGGCGCTCTCCTGCGACGTATACACGCGTCGGCCCCATCAAGTTCGGATCCATCTCGGATTCCCTCCCAGGCAGCACAGGAAGGAAAACCGGCAACCGTCATTTCGACCGACATTTTTTCGATCTGGACTTGGGGCCATTTCTCGTTGTTTTTCCAAAAGGTCCGATGGCCCGGACAAGGTCACATGATTCGAATAATAAGGTCGCATTGCAGTGCTGGATACCGATCATCTGGGCAGACGGTCAACGATGTGACGCTGGCGAAGATGACGAATAGCTTCAGTGCGACGGTGGCTCGCGTCGTGTCCGGCCTTCTTGACGGAATCCTGCAAGTGTGAAGCGAGGCAAATTCGCGATTTCTGCCTCATGACCAGACTTTGTTCGGAGGCAATCATACGAGGCCTAGGTGCCCACCGCCCTGGCCAGGCAGCCGTGAAAAGACGCCGCTAAATGGCGATTTCGCTCACCGCTGCCGTGCTGACGCTGTCGCTATTCTCGTTTGCATATTCACGTACGACGAAGGATTGGCCGTCGAGGTTACACGATGCAAGAAGTTTGATCAGGGAAGAGGACAAGAATCGCGCCGCTTCAGCCTCAACCGGCGCCGTCGATGATCTTTTCCTCCGTTGAGAGGGTCCACCACGTAGGGCCAGGCACGTGCAGCCGGGTAGCCCTGCTATCCGTCGCCGGGCGCACAAGATTGCACGAGCTGGCGATCCGCCGCTGAGAACGGTGCGGTTGCTGTCCAATTGACGTTCAAACTGGGTTGACGTATTTCCACCTAATGCAGGACAACTCACCAAGCTGGACGGACTACCGACACCTCACTGCACACGGCAGACTGCCTGCGCTAAACCACTTACACACGTCCATACAGGCAGTGTTCCAAGCTCGTTTGCTGCAAACCTTTGGCTGCATTACGCCCAGCCAAGACAGAATCTTCCGACCGGGAACTTCAACCTTGACGAGTCGTATCTCAGCCAAATGACGAAACGTTGGTCAATAGTCGAAGCCAGGCTGTTGCACTGATGCGCTGATGCGGACTATCAGAGTCAACTTCGGTACGAGTTCGCCAACACCTCAAACAGAACCATACAGCCCAAGGTGCAACCCAGCACTCGATTGTCACGATCGCCCTCCCTCGCAGGTGTGTGACGTTGGTCAACGATGTTCAAAAGCTCGTGAGATATCGCAGAATATTGCGAACTGTTGGATCTTCGGAAGCGCCACTCGATTTTGTGTGAATACCCGACTAGTTGAGCTGTTGGAACGCCAATTTCCCGGGTACTCGGTGGACGTGAAGCTGCCAAATTCCACTTCTATGCGACGGCCGCGGTCTGAAGCACATCGCACGCCAAAACATGCCCCTGAACCTCCTGAAAACACTCGTCGCGCGTCTTGGTGCTTCCGGCCACATCACAAGCGCCGTCTGGACAGGACTCGTTTGTGTCTTTGACAGTCGTGAAACAGTCAACTGTCTGATCGCAGGTCGCTCAGCCTCACAACACCGGCTTTTCGGCAGCGCCATCAACAGTTGCACAGCAGTTGCAGAAATGCCATGTCTTTGACGACTCTATTAACAATTACCAGGTTCGTTTACTATACTCGCGATAGCCTTTACATAATCTCCAACCTCAGCGCATCGTACTGCACGTAGATGGCTTCCGTGAGCACCGCGCTCTCGTAGTTCTTGGCCCCGTACGGCAAGCTCAGCACGATCTCGTTCTGTCCGGCCTTGAGAAGCTTCGAGTCGAAGACGAACTTGTTGTCAATGTTGTAGCAGATGACGGATGACCGCACCGCGCAGGAGCTGCTGTGGTGGTAGGGAATCACCCAGGGCTCGAGATCCTTGCCGTTCACGTTTACCGTGTACTTGAGGTTGGAGTGCGGCTCGCTGGCGTTGAACACGTCCGTGTTGCCGGCCGCCGTCTTGGCGCCAGCCAGTTGCACGGTGAAGGTCGCGTACCGCTTCCAGTCGACCTGGGCCGCCTCGAGGTCGAAGACCAGGGTCCAGTTGTTGATGTTGCCGTCGCCGAGCTCCATCTGAGGACGGACGGAGTTGCCCTTGCCGCCGAAAACGGCCCAGTGGACGTAGTTGAGGTCCTTGGCCGGGTCGTCCTCGCCGACGCGGAAGCGGATGCCCTCGGGGAACTCCTCGGGGAAGTCGTACCGCGCCCAGTAGATGCGGTACTCCTCGGGCTTCAGCGGCTTGGTCTCGTCGCGCTCGTATCCGTGGCGGTACTCGCCGGAGCTCTTGTCGGGCGTGCCGATGCGGAAGACCTCGGTGCCGGCCGTCTCCTCGCGCCAGCGCGCATGGGTCGTCTGCACCTTGCCGGCGACAACCTGGACGTCGTCTTTGACGTACTGCCCGAAGATGCCGTCGGCGTAGATGGTTAGGCGGTAGGTGCCCTCCTTGACGCGGGGAATCGTGGCGTAACCGTCGGCGTCGATGTCGGCCCAGTACTGGTAAGCCTTGGTGTCAAAGACGTTGTCCTGGAAGTCGACACCATTCTGTGCAAGCACGGCGATGGGTTTCTTGGCACCCTGGGGGAGGTCGACGTGCATCTTCCACGTGGTGCGCTTGCTGGAGGGCACGTATCCCGGGACGAGGTGGGCAATGTCGTCGTAGAAGTCTGCGTTCCACTCGGGGTTCGCGAGCTTGGCGGCATCGGCTTGGAGGTCGAGGATGCTCGCGCCAGCGGGTCCGCGGTTGAAGTGGTAGTATTGGGGACCAAAGGTTCGGTCGAAGCCGTTTGTGATGTTGGGGGTCTGGTCGCCGTGGTGGTTCGACGAGATGTAGTTGTACACGATGCCGTCGACAGTCAGGTCGGAGTGCAAAGGACCGCCGAAGTAGGTGTCGCGGGTGTTGAAGACCATCCACGCGCCAAAGGTGGAGTTGTCGGCCGTCTTGGATCCGTCGGCGAACATGCCATAGGCGTCAATGTCGCGCCATGTGTCCTGGAAGGTGTACTTGGTGAACCAGTCGGCCTCCTGCTGGACGTAAGGGTCCTCGGGGGTGTTGCCGAGGTACCAAGTGGCATCCTGGACAACGACCTGCTTCGCGACGGCGTCCTTGGAGGGGAGCGGCGCGTACTGGGTGGGGTTCGTCAGGAGGTGAGTCCACATGGGGTCATTGGGACGAAACAGGGTACGCAACTCCTGCAGGTTGCGGAGGAAGGGGTTCGTCTCGTTGTGGTAGGCCACTCTGCTGAACATGTGCAGTCCCGTCTCGCCTTCGCGGAGGAACCAGTACTGCTCCAGCACCTGGCCGGTGGAGGCGTACGTGTCGGACATTTTGACGCCGCCATACTTGACGCCAGAAGAGTCGGTGCCGTTGTACAGCTCAAAGGTCGGGGCGACGTTACCGGGGGTCCAGAAGCCCTCGGGCGTGCAGTAGCAGTCGAGGTAGGGGCCCTGGCCTGTGGCGCCGGACTTGGTGCCGAGGAGGTTCACGCCGTCGAGGGTGAGCTCGACGATGGAACCGCCGGGCTTGGAGATGGAGGCGTACAACCTCTCGTTGGCGATTGTCAGCCTAGAGGATGTTTCTGTCGCGTTGAGGTCTGCGGCGGCTGGGGCGGCGGCGATGGCAGTCGCCAAGACAGCCTTGCGAAGGGAAGAGACGCGCATGGTGATGGATTTCACGGTGACTCGACTCTTGTGAGAGAGTGTGGGGGCTAACGAGAGACAGCTTTGGCTTGCCGGACTCTCCACGTGCCTGACGAGCGAGAAGAATCGAAAGACGTGATAGCTCCGGGTCGCGAGTTGCGAGGCCTCTTTATACCGGGTCGCGAGGCCTCTTCGTACCAGGTCACGACCGTCATCCCAGGGTCTTCTTGGGAGGAGACTTTCGGGCGCCTCACCTCCGTTGAGACAACCTCAGCAAACCCCGGAAAGCTTTCCCCGCACGAACATCTTGGGCCCATGGGGAAGGTCGAACGTGACGGAGCGTCGAGGCTGGGCAAAACAATAGAGATGCGGGGGAAGAAGCGAGGAAACGGGCGGTTCGTCTGGTCTACCGCTCTGCACCGGAAGGTCTGACAGAGACGGCCGTGTTCGCGTGGAGAAATGAGGCCCGGCGAGTCGAGGGCGGTCATTCGTCAACCCGGAGAAGCATCGTCGTCCCCCAGTCTCCCCGGATATTTGTCTCCAATTAGTCTCCCCGGACATGGTTCCCGCGACTTGATTTGGAGACGAATGTCCGGGGATGCTGGGGGACGACGATGCTTCTCTGCACGACGCGAGCAGTACCTAGGCAAGTTGTTGACAAAAAAAGTGATACACACAAAACCCAAAAGTCCCCATGTACCCATATACTTCCCATAGAGATACTCACCAAGTTTACATCAACATATTTCGCTTATATATAGACCAATTATGATACTTCTGACTCTAGTATAATCACTATTAATTAAGAGTATTATAAATCTAAAGTTGATTGAAGAGTAATAGAAGATTATATAGATAATTAGTGGTAAAGTAGAGTGATGCTCTTGATGTGTATCACTTTTTTTGTCAACAACTTGCTAGGCAACTAGGGCACTACGTACGATTACGGATATAAAGTAGTGGTTCACCGCGGACTAGACCCGCATGACCCGATGACACCCTGTCTCGGCGCATCACGCACCGAAGCCGACCGGGATATCTGCAGTTGGGCCAGGAACCCAGCGAGTCACATCCGTTGGCGAGAGCCTGGGCGGAGGTCTCTGGGCCTCTGGGCCTCTGAGAGTCTGGGCGAAAGTCTCTTGGGGGAAGAACGCTGGAGGCGGGGGAAGGGATTTTTTTCTCCATGGTTTGGGAGGGATGGCGAGGGTGAGAAGGCGACCCCACGTTGCAGCGCGTTGCCGGCCTGCCGGCTGAGAGAGCGCGAGAGTGAATGGCGATCTGCCGTGTGGGGTTTCTCTGGTTGCGTCGGTGTAACATAGTATCGAGCGTTCCTCGGTGCGGGACAATTTCCCACGTATTGGGGCCGGGGTGGTGGTCCCTTGCTCACTTACATGCCATGTAGTAGTATGGGCTTTGTGGGAGAACCGGTGAGATGGGCGAGCGGGTTGAGACGAGCCGGGTTCAGGTAGGATCGGATGGATGGTGCCGGATGGGTTGTTGATGTCATGGTCACGGCGACGAGGCAGCTGTGGCAGTGTTGGAGGCTGAGGTTTGTGGGTTGGGTCATCACGATCTGTTTAGCATGGTGGGGGGGCAGATTGGAGAGAAGAGACGACGGGGCTTGGTCTGAGTGAACTCTTTTTGTTTGGTGACTTTCCTGCTAGCAAGCATGTATGCATGTGACTAGCATCGTCACAAAAGTTTCAGGGTCGAAATCGACTTGTTATTCGCCGAGTAGAAGACGATGCGATTTGCTTGTCCGAAACAGCGGGGTCGAGTTCTTTAGGTCGACTGTAACAAGTTCTCAAAGTAGACTTGGTCCAGGAAGTAAATGGCTTTGAGAAGACTGGCTGCCTTGAACAACGTCTAGAAGTGGTGATGTATGCAGAAATAGTGATGAAATGGGGTAACTTCTTGTAACTTGCCGCGTCGCCTCCGTTGCCGCTTGGGGTGATTGATTCACGGTAACTGCTCTGCTGCATGGCCACGGAGGTTGGGAAAACATCAAAGCTCCAACGGGCCCAACGACCACCACCCCGGGGAAGGGGAAGATTCGAACCAAGGTCTGCCAAAACGAGCGTGGAAAGAGTTCTTCTCAGTCGTGTCGAGAGTTGTAGAAAGACTAGGCTATTATATGCCGTGATGGGTTCTGGCTTCGCTTGATCCAAGGTTGTTGTGTTGGACTTCCCGTCAGTAGCAAAAGAATAAAGGTCAACTACGGACGAGAAGAATGGAAAACGCGACGATGATCCTGCTTCGTCAAAGGTTATCACGAACTAAAACCAGAGAACAAATAGGACTCGGGTTCCCAAAACGTGACGGGTATTCGATTAAAACGCCATCTACTACCGCTTACAAAAACACACACACACACACACACACATCTGTTTCCATTCCCTCGCTTCTTCTCTCTTACACCTATTTTCTTCTTTTCCTTCGCCTCTTCAGAACCGCAAACGTACACAAACGTGTCCTCACGTCCTGGGACTCCTCAGGAACGCGACGACGCCGCTGCAGTACCCGACCAGGTCGTCCAACCTGCCCGCCTCGCGCTCCTGCAGCGCCTTCCACTCGCCCAGGGCCTCGAGCAGTTGGGCATCCGCCATGACGAGGTCAAAGTGCAGGCGAAGGAATACCGTCATCCACGCCTGGACGAGCTCGTAGTCGCGGCGGGCGGCGAGGCGGCCGGACAGGGCGCGGATGAAGTGCAGCAGGCCGCCGTCCGGGTCGGGGGTGAGGGAGCGGAGTTCGAGGTCGGCGTGCGAGGGGGAGAGGGACTTGAGGTGGGTGATGAAGTCGTCGACTTTGGGGGCATCTTTGTTAGCTGAGTTTCTCGGAGGGAACGATAGGAAGAGACTTACAATCGCCTGTGGCGGCGCCGGTGGCGAGTTTGCTGGTAAAGACCTCCTGCAACCGCCCGCGTTCGAGTTTGGTGATGCGAGACTTGGGTTCCGCCGCCGCGTCGGCTTCAGAAGCGGCGCCCTCGAGGAGGTTCGCCGCCGCCGTCTGCTTGCTGCCCGCGCCGACGGATGGCAGGAAGAAGGGCGCCTTCTCCGGCATCTTGGGCGCCTCGGTGGGTTTGTTGCGCTGCTTGATGAGGTCGAGGTGCAGCAGCGTCTGCCAGCGGCTCTTGGGCACCAAGCTGAGCGTCGTGAGGTCCTTGCTGAGCTGGTCGACGTCCTGCGCCACGACGTCCCCGTCCTCGTCGTCGGCGGCCTCTGTCGATTCCTCGAACGCGGCCTCGAGCAGGCCCTCGCCGCCCTCGCCTGAGGTCGTCGGCCCGGACAGCAGCGCGGCCTCGCTGTCGGAGACCTGGCGCGTCGGCACGTGGGTGAAGAGGGTTTTGTTGGTCCACACGGCGACGCCGAGCTCGCCCTCGACGCCGGCGGCGAGGTACTCCCCCGTCGCGGACATGGCCAGCGCCACGCAGGGTTTCTCGAGGCGGATGGCGTCGATGAGGTGGCTCGTCGGCAGATCCCACACGCGCAGCACGGAATCCCGCGACGCGGCCACGATCCAGCGCCCGTCGCTCGAGAAGCAAAAGTCGGTGACGGTGTCCCGGCAGCCCCAGAACTCCCTGATGGTGCGGCGGGTTTCGAGGTCGACGACGCGGACCGAGTTGTCGTCGCACGAGAAGGCGGCGAGGTCGTTGGCGGCGTGGTAGCGGACGCCCGTGACGGCCGCCATGGGCGCCCAGTCGATCTGGTGCTCGAGCCGGCCCGTGAGGAAGTCCCAGAACTTGATCTTGCCGTCCAGCGAGCAGGTGATGACGTGCTTGTTCATCGAGTCGACGACGATGCCCGTGACGGCCTTGGTGTGCCTGCCGGTGCCGGGGGCGAAGCGGGAGTCGGGCTGCTGCTGCGTGTGCAGCTGGACGACGTCGTCGGCCTGCTTGAGCTGCTGCAGCCTCAGCTGCCTGGCCTGCGCCGGGGTGAGTTTCGACGGGAAGCGCTGGCGGTGGAGGCCCGACTGCAGGTTGTACATGTCGACGGCGCCCTGCTTGGAGCCGACGAGGGCAAAGGTGCCGCAGGGGCTGATGGCGACGGTGGACACGTGGGACCCGTCGCCCGTCGGGAACGCCCAGCGGCCGGCCCTCTTGCGGCCCCAGAACCACGTGCGCGCGTACGCGTCGTCTCTGTGCGCCGTGACGACGCTCTCCCAGCCCGTCATGCCGCTGATCTCGGCGCCCTGCTGCTTGCGGTTGCTGCTGCTGCTGTCCCTGCTCTTCTGCCAGATGGGCTGGTTGCCGGGCATGGCGCCGATGCCGCCGTCGCGGTTGAGGGAGCTGGCGATGCAGGTGATTTCGGGGGCCTTGAGGTCCTCGAGCGTCGTCGTGGGTCCGCGGGCCAGGGCCTTGGCCGACAGGATGCCCGTCTTCTTGGCCAGCTTGCGTATGTTGCCCTGGCTGAGTTCGGAGCTCTGTCCGTCGCGGCGCATGCTCCAGCCCCAGAGGCTGCGGTCCTGGCCGCCGCTGAGCAGCCACTTGTTGCCGGCGTCGGCGCCGTCAAAGTCGGACTGGAGGAACTGCAGGCACCTGACGGGCGCGGCGTGGCCGCTGCGCTGGTGTAGGATGCGCGGGATGGCCGAGAAGGGCGTCTCGTCAAAGATCCACGTCTTGAGCGCGTTGTCGCGTCCGCTGGTGACGATGACGGGCTGACCGGGCAGGAACTCGACCTTGCTGACGCCGCCGCGGACCATGAGGCCGTCGTTGGAAGGGGGGTTGTGCGCACTGCGCAAGACGCCCATGACTCTGCCTCCGTCGTTCAGGTCCCAGAAGGTGATGTCTCCGGTGGCGGCGGTGGCGGTCGCCATGACACCATCCTTTCGCCCGTCGTGGCCGGCGCCCATGCCGTCGCTTCTGAAGGAGATGGAGGTGACGGGCTCGTCCTCGTAGCCGGCCTTGAGCTGGACCACGGGCTTGTCGGTCAGGATGTTCTGGATGACGAGGGTTCCGTTGGCGTAGGCGATGGCGAGCAGCGACAAGGCGGTGGAGGGTTGCAGGCACGTGACGGCGCCGCAGTCGGGGCTCGGCGGGAGGACGGTGTAGATCAGCTTGCCGGTGCTGACGTTCCAGATCTCGACCCAGCCGTCCTTGCGGCCGACAAAGACCTTGTTGAGGTAGGTGGGCATGTTGGTGACGCCGCCCGTGATCTCGTTGGCGCCCTTCTTGCCGGCCATGGTGTGCAGGGTGGTGTAGTGCTCCAGGGTGGACGACTTCCACACCTCCAGCCGCGTGACGGCGCACCCGACAATCCACGAGCCGAAGATGAGAAGCTGGCGAATGGGCTCGTCCAAGTCGGCCGGCAGCTCGAGGTCGTCGACCTTCTTGCCGCGCTTGTAGGTCCAGAGGCCCTGGGCCTCACCCTTTTTCGCATCGCCCCATGCGGCGAAGACCTTGTCCTTCCACGCAAGAGTGGCGGTTATGTCGGCGGGGGTCTGGGGGCGGGTGACGAAGATGAGGTTCAGACCGCGCTTGAGGTCGTAGGTCTGCAGGGCTCGGCCGACGGAGGTGGTGATTTGGAACGTCGTCTTTCCCATGGGGATCGTCGTGAAGGGCGTGTTGGTGGGCGAGACCAGACCGACGGTCTATGGTATGAAGTCAGCAGCCGCATCGCGAAGGAAGGTTGAGGGGGGGCACCAACTCTGAATGGCGCAAAGATGCGCGACGACTGGCGCGAGGCCGAGGCGGGCTTGGAAGCGACATTGAGCTTCTGCCTCTTGAATAGGGGCCCTTCTGGCTCCGAGTGAGGCATTGTCGTTGCGAGCATTCGGATTGGACTGTGTGGATATGGACAGCGTCGACGCCAGGATCTCTGCTTCGTGCTGCGTTCAATGGTGGTTGCCCAAGTTTTTTCCCTCCTAGTTGCTTATCTTATCGCCGAAGACGCTTGGCCGACGATTAACCGAGGATGCGGGGTCTTAGGACCTCACCTACCTTAACCTTGACGGGAAGTACCCGCTCTTTACCGGCCGTCGCGTCTCCGTTCTCCGTGTCCCCCACGCTCACGCCCGGTCGGAGGTAGGCAGGCACCTTAGGGCACCAATTCGAAAGTGATTTGGCAGTGCATACTGACTCTGAGAGACCACAATTGGATTTGGAAGGTTCTTAGTCATGGACTCATAAGTCATTCAATTTTATCGTCATGTGTGTAATTGACGGAGCAATCAAAGACAAACATTTCCTGACAGTTAAGCAAGGCGTAGAGGGATATTGAAGTCGGAGCACAGCAGATATCCAGGTTGTTGACCCATGACAGAGTGATGCTGGGTAACTACCTTAGAACTACCTTAGGTACCTAAGGTAGTGCATGTCTGGATTAGATAAGGCAGGCCAACCATGTCCGAAGCGATAATCCGGAGTGCCTAGGTACCTACCTACCTACCTTAAGGTACGGGGAGAACCTACCTACGCGGGCAATAGGTGCCTACCCAAGTGTGTAATACTTCAATGACGCCGTCATACTGTGTTTTTCTGCAGTGTGTCGAAAGCTGCGTTAGGTCGTAAGGTAGCTGTAGGCCACGTCGGTCGTCACAACGTGTGGGTACGATCTGTAGGTGTAATCTGCATAGTTCGTCTATCTAAGCTAGTGGGCCTAGTACCCTATCACAGGCGTGGTCACTTAACTACCACCTAAGGTAGTATATATTATAGTTATCCCCATTCCAAAAAATATATTAATATTCTTATTAGTATATAGCTATTATCCTATAAATTCTCTAATCTATTTATTTACTATATTACTCTCTATAATATTAATTTTAGTATTTTATAGTAAGTTTATTATTTATATCTACTATACTATATTATATATATTAATATTATAGATAATATTAAAAATATTATAGAACTCTAAAGTTTAGTAATATATTTCTTCTATTATAAATTCCTTCAGTTTTTTAAGATTACTCTCTCTTATAAAATCTGAGAATTTATATAAATTATTATTCTTAATATAGTTTTCTAGTTATATATTTTTAGATTTAGAGTTACTATTCTTACTTTCTAATTCTAAAATATCTATCTCAGAATCTAAGCTCTTAATATTAATAGGAATTATATTAATTATATTAGGAATTATATTAGTTATATTAGAAACTATATTCTTAGTTTTTATAATTATAAGAATTTCTCTACTAAATCTTAAGAAATTAGTTACTCTATGTAATTCCCTCTAATTAAAATACTCTATATTATCTTCCTTATAAATATTAATTATTATTTTTACTGTTATTTTTAGGATATCCTATTTCCTTCCTAAATTCCTTCTCTATAATATAATAATATTAATTTAGATAATGTAAAAAGTAGCTTATATTTCTAATTTATCTATTTTACTACTTATAAGAAAGTAAGATATTACTTTCTTATATAGTATATAAGAAGATTTAGATTTAGTTATTTTTATAATTAGTAATTTAATGAAGTTAAATATTTTATATTATATTCTTTTAGTTATAATATTACTAATATAGGTAGATTTTATAAGTTATTTAGTATAAATAATTTATTTAGTTTATTCAGTAGACTGAAAATTATTATTTATATTAAATATAAAAGTTTCAGATCTTATTAGTATTTATATAGAATTTCTATTAATATTAATTTTTTAAGATATAGATATTATATTAGTTATATAGTTCTTATCTCTTTTCTTATATTTATTTAGTATATTAATAGTAAATATCGATTTAGATTTATATTTCTTAACTATACTAATATTTTCTATAGAAGTAGATTAGCTTTCAGCTGAATTATTTAGCGTTATTATTCTGAATGTATCTCTACTGACTAATAGCTACTATATTATAATATATCTAGGAAAATATATAATTAGTTAACTACTTAGTATTAATTATATATCTTTACTTAGTTTCTATAGTTATTCTTTATTTACTATATTCATAAAATTATTACTAAATTCAGAGATATTAATATTAAAATAATTAAAGTTTATATTACTAATAATAGAGATTAGTTAATTAATTATATCTCCTAATTAGATATTTTATTTATTAAGTATATAATCTATTTTATTATATAATAAAACTTACTATAGAGAATATAGAAAAATAAAGTATGAAGCTTTTAGGTTATAAGATATATATAAGGAAGAAAAGTTTTCACTCCTAATTTTTTATAAAGTATATATTAAATAGTAGTTTAGTAAAGTTTAGTTAGCTAAATAGAAGGAGTAGATAGTTTTCTATCTCGTGAGGTAGATATAACTTAACATTCTACTTACTAGAGAAAAAAAAGAAAATAATATAGAAGTTATTATAATTATATAATATAATTATTATCTTTATTACTAGATATTAAATTACTAAAATTAGAGAAGGTATTCTAAGATCTGGATTTTAGGTAACTATTTATTATAATTAGAGTCTTAATACTGGAATTTAGCTAAATATTAAGTTATTTTTCCTAATAGGTATTAAGCTATAACTAATTTAACTTTCTTAGATATATTTATAATTAGTAGGATCTATAGTAATATTTATCTATAGGAATTGAGACCTGCAGTTAGCTTAAGATAGTTAATAGAGATAATATTATATATTTTCTATTTAGTTAGAAATTCTAATTAGTATATTAATTACCTAATTTTTTTTAATAATTTAGAGAAATCCTACTATCTAAATATTATATTTTTATCTAACTACTATAGTCTATAGAACTAAGTATCCTTAGTATAACTTCAGTATTATTTTATTTCTAACATTTAAAACTTTATTATATATTAATAATTATAATAATATTTTATTATTATACTTATAATTACTAATATATTATATATATATAACTTATTATTATAAGTCTATTTTTTAGATATAATATTCAGTAAAGCTTCTATAATATTATTAAGTATAAATCTATATATAATAATATTTAGTAATTAACTAGTTACTAAAAATTTTATATTATTATATATAAATTAGATCTATAGGATAACTTAATTTCAGTATTTTAGAGATTATAAACTATAAATATAATATTAAATTATAGAGGAGATTATCTAGATAGTTCTCTCAGATTATCTATCTATCTGGAAGTAATATACTATTATATATAATAATTTTATTTTTATTTCTTTCTATTTAACTATCCAGAATCTAATAAGGAATTTAGAATCTCTATTACTAATAATAATCTTTAGAATTCTCTAGTTAGTAATAAGTAGTCTATTATATAATTAAATACCCTATATATCTACTATATCCTTTAATAATCCTAGTATAAGCTAAATCTCCTTAGAGAATTTATTAACTACTATTAGAATAATATTTTAATTAGGTTTAGAGATAAACAATATTATTATAAAATTAATAATTATTATATAGTATAAGTATAATAATAGTAGAATTAGTTAGAGATTACTATATATTTTATATTTATATATTTAATATACTTAATAGTCTGAATACTTTACTAAATACCTCCTTAATACCTTTAAGCTGTTATATATACAGAATCTCTATAACTATTTACTAATTCTAATATATCCTTAATAATTAGTATTATAGATTACTTTAAAGATATTAGTAAAATAACTTCTTAGAATATAAAGTCTTATAAGTTAATAATTATCTAATACTTTCTAGATAAGTTTATTATGAATTATAAATAGTAAATTAGCTATATTAGTTAGATTAATCTTCACTAGATCTATATTATTTTATATTATCTATAGTATTTTTTTCCAGATAGGGTTACTATTATAATTTTAAATAATCTTATTATAGAAACTGTCGGGTTAACTGGGCACCGATGTGGCAAAAGCTATAGCAGTGGGTGACATATCGAGTGCCCCACTTATTACACTAATTAGATGAGAGGGATCATCCTACGGATTAATCCTAATGGCGTATAGCGTATATACGTGCGCCGTAACGTAGACTTAGACATAACGAAATAGAAACCACTAGTTACAACCTAGTTATGATAAATTGATCGATTACGAACGTTTACCAGTTATAAACTAACACTGATCAGTAGTTTAACTACTACTAGTACCTATTACCACTACTTAACTGCAGATTAGCAAGGAATACCTAAAGAGATAAGATTATAATACCTCCTAAGGGACCCTATAGACAGCTTCTAAGTAGAAACAGGTAACTTAAAGCTATTATAACTATATACTACCCCGAGAGAAATTATTAACACTATACCCATAATAGAAACAGAAGTAAAGACAACCTCATGATAACCTATTTACTTAACGTTATATTATATCCACTATATAATAAAAAGATAATTTAGATTAATATTAAATTAAGGTAGTAAGTATTAAGATAAAATAATAAGATTAATATAACTAAAAGAAAAGAATTTATAATAAAAACTACTATCTCTCACTGCCGCTCTTTAATATCTTATATATATTTAACTAATAAGAGATAAAAAAGTATTTTAATAATAGTAGATATAATATATTAGTAACCAAAAATAATATACTGAGAATACTTCTTCTAATATTATATAGAAGAAGTAAAATATCTTAGTTAATATGTCTGTATTTATAATATAGCTTACCTAGCAGTTAGAACTTAACTATAATAAGAATAATAATAAAAAAGGAGTCTTTATTTTATATAGTAAGGGGATTTTAGGAATAATTATAAAAGTATAATTAATAATATAAACTGATATATAAATATTCTGGATCTAAAACTAGGTAATAGTATTAGCTTATAATCTTTTCTCTTTATGTTTTATAAGTGACTATAGTAGAGAGATATCCTAATTAGGATCCCCCAGGATATAGTGATTTGTTAAGATATTATAACTAACGCTAAGATAAGAGCGTTAAGAAACTACTATCCCTTATTCCTACCTATAAGTTATAAGGAGGAGTAATATTAATATTAATAATATATCTTCCTCTCTGGATCCTATTAATAGCTACTATAAGGATATAAATAATAATAACGTCTCTATAGTTAAAGTTAATAAGTATAAAAAGGTATTCTAACATATAGAAGTAAAAATATTAGTGGGGATATACTAAAAAGTTATACCTCAGTAATAGGGTGAGAATATTAAACTCCAAATAAATATTAATAATAGTATACTTAACGACATCTTTATTTACTATTATATTTATCTGTAGAAAGGATAAAGTGTCTACTTCGATAAAGTATAGGAAGCTTACTATATTAACTTCGAGGGATAGACCCTAGAATACTTTAATAATATAGAGAGAGCGTTAATATAAGCTCTTAAGAACTACCTTATAGGGAAAGATATATACTTCTCTATAGATAAGAATATAATTAGAGAGAAGTTAGTAGAGATCCTTATAAGAGAGATACTAATAAGATAGATAGTAGAGAGTATTAAGACTAACTAATAGGGTTACTTAGTTTTCAGATAAGAAATTACGAAAGATCCTAATTTTATTAATAATCTCCTGAGAGTAGGAGGTTTTATCCCTATTAATTAATAACTCTTAATATCCAGAAGCTTAATAATAGAGATAGCTACTTTATAGTTAATATTAATAATATTAATAATAAGAGTAATACTAATATTAAGCCTGCAGCCTATAGATCTAGATATTTATATAGATATTAACTTACTGAGGACTGAAAAGATAACTAGTACTACTAATAAGGAGGAAAGATATCTAAAGTTAACTAAACTTCTGAGGTTTTATATTTACCTTAGAGGGAAATACTAGTTAATACTGAAATATTATATTCTATTTAACTAACCTCATGAGAAAGTTAAATTATTATTTAGTAAAACTTATAGAATAAATAATAAATATACTAGAGAGAAGTATAATATCTTTAAGGATAAAATATAGATATTTATTACTAAATATGTTAGTTATAATATTAGCTGGGATATAGTAGGGGGAGTGTTTAATAATATACTGGCAGGATAAGTATATTTATACTATAAGATATTGATTTTACTAATTTAAGATAACCTCTCGATCACTCAGATAGCTAGAATAGTTAGAAATAAGTTTAAGATACTTACAGTCTACTTTAATTACTATAGGGAGTAGAAGAATATAAACCTTAAGGTTTTTACTGAAGATTATAAGTATACTAATATAGTTAAGATATTCAGAGTAATAATAATATAGATTAACCTCCTTTAATATATCTATCTGAACTTATAAGATCTATAGGAGAAGATTAATAAGGAGATATATATAACTATATACTAAATATATAATATAATTAATATACTCTATAACGTTATTAATAAAACTAAACTAACTATTAATAAGCTATATAAACAGATAATAGAGATACTTAAGAGTTAAAAGAGATAGTTAAAGTAAAAAGTTAACTATATTTTAGATTATAACTAATTTCTTATAGACTATATATATAATAGCTAAGAGTGGAACTAATATTTTAACTACTTTTAACTACCTTATCTGTAATACTCACAGGATAATAAAGCTATCTCAGGATAATCCCGCGAGAAGATATAGAGTAGAGATATATAAAGTAAGTATTAAGTATACTTAAAACTAGTAAATAAATACTAGTTAATAAAGTATACCTTAGAGGAATATAAAGCTACTACTCTATAATTTAAAAAGGTATTTATTATTAATATTATATTAGTAGAGGAGATTATAATATATTTTAATAATACTAACCCTACGGAGGAGATAATAGAGGAGGTGAAAGATAATATAGAGGAGATATTAGAGGATAACTTTATAGTTATCTATTTTATTATAATAAATAGTAAAGAGGAGACTATTAATACTATATAGCTTATAGAAATCCTTCAGAATTACATTTTTTACTATTTAATAACTACTAATAAATTAGAGACTTTCTTAACCTTATAATATTTAGAAGTTATTTTTAAAAGTATCTTTCTAGATACTAAAGTAAACAGACTCTCCACTAGAAGTATATAATAATTTAGAGCTTTCTAGAGGATCCTCCCTAATATCTTACTAGATAAGATAGCTTTAAAGATAAATATTAGATTTAGAGATAGGTAAGAATTTATAAGTCTCAGCGTCGCTAGGATACTTATACTTTTTAGAGATATTAACTTTAATATTATACTTATAGCTACACTATTTCTACTAAGCTTCCTTAATATAAATTACCTTAGAATATACCTTAATAATTTTAATAATAAAATTAAGTAAGAGGGAGTATTACTACCTATAGAGAGATATAATAGATACTTATAGTTTTTAATATAAGAAGATCCCTATAATAAAGTTATTAACTTCCTTATAGAGATAGAGATATAGTAACTTTATAAGAGATTTAGCTACTTTAGTATCTGTAAGTTAAATAATATACTTAAGAGAGCGGGCGAAGCTGTAACTACTAATAAGATTATAGTGATTATGAAAAACTGCCACTAATGTTAGATAAATAGTAAGATACTATATTAGTTTAAGTTCAGCCTTAAGGATAACTATAAGTTTAATATAGAGATTATTATTAATATTATATACTTTAATAGTAATAAGCTGGTACTATATACTGTTAATATCTTAATAGTATTTATAGCTGTAAGGTTTATAAGAAGTATCTCTGTAGAGGATATATAGTATACACTGAAAATATACTAAATTGATATATATTAAGGACCTCCAGACAGAATTATTATTAATATAGAATATAACTTTACAGCTAAAAACTTCAAGAAAGAAGCTAACAGTATAAGTAGTAAAGTTAAGATTATGCTAGTTGAAGCTTATAATAGTATCAGTAAGGTTAAATATTACTATACCCCCCTATAGAGGGTATATAAGATTATTTAAAATAAGATACTAGAAATTAGTAGAGAGGAGGCACTATAAAGTGCCGTTAAGACTATTAATAATATAAGTAGTCTAAATAGCTTTATACTAACTCTGCTAGTTTTTAAAGTATACTTATATTTTAACCTAATATCACTACTATCTCTAGATATAACGAGATATATAGTAGCTATCTAGAAGGTAATAGAGGAGGTATATAAGATCTATACTTAACAGTAAGTTTCTAATATCCTGAGTGTATATAATAGTCCCTCAATAGCTACTATTTACTACTTACTACTATAATCAGAAGTATATATCTACTATAAACACTAAGGATAGATAGAACCTTTCAGATTCCTCTTAATTAATAGTAAAATATATATTATAAAGACGGACAGTAAACCTAGTATCTTCAGATCCATAATAGTTAAGCTATATTATTAGCTATATAATAAAGAGGTAGAGGATTAAAATTAATAAGATAACTAACTGCTAGATAGATATCCAGAAGAGAAGGTATTAATAATAATACTAGATAAAGAGAGACTAAGGAGATAAAGATAACTATATAAGAATATAAACTTTATTATAAAAGCTGACTTTATAGATAATATTTACTATAATATCTATTTAATAATAAAAGAGGTAGAGATACTCACTAAAGCTATTAACTTTTACTAATATAGCTTTATTTAAACACTAGGAAGCTTTTTTGAGAGATTATATACTATAGAGTGGGAGACTTTACTAGTGAAAGGTATAATCTACCTTAAACGCTTCGACACCCAAAAACATAATAGTATAAAGATCTTCAGCCTCCACTTTATTAATGAAATTAAAGGAATAGATAATACACTATATAAGAAGTTATAGTTAGTTGTTAAGAGTTTTAACAATTAGGGGAAGACTAATATTCTCACGTAGTTACTAATAATCTAATAGATTAGTTACTACCTAATATTAATATTATTAATAATATTTAAAGAGGTTACTTCTATAGAAATCTACCTCTAGGATATTATATAAATATATATATAAGTAGAAATAATACTGAATTACTTTATATTAGTAAGACTACTTCTAAGCCTATAAGGTTTATATCTAGAGGGTATTATTATTATTATTATTTAACTATTATATAGCCTCGTGGAGTTAGGTACCTATTAGTATATAATATACTTTAGCTACTATAAGGACTAGCTGTAAATAGAGACCTTATTGTATAATTTATACTTTATAATCTCCAGGCCTAATAATTTACATTTTGGGATTATAGATATATAAATAGATGATATTCTTGGAATCTGCTTATTTAAGTTTAATAATAAAGAAGAAGAGGAACTCTAGTAAGTGGAATTTGCAGCTAAACTGAAGTTAATATTTATATAATGTAAACTCTTTATATTTAACAGTAAAGTAATTACCCTAAAGGATAATAGTAATATTATCCTCACTTAAAAGAGATAAGGTAAAAAGATTAAGCTTATTGATTATATATCTAAGACTGTAAAGTTAATATATATTAAATAATAGGTATAAGGAGTATATATTACCTCTATATACTAACTAGAGGTATACTTTAACCTCTCTGTTGCAGCTTAATATTAAGAACTAATAGAGGAGGATATTAAGAGACTTAATAAATATCTAGTATAGTAGATAAAAAACTATAAGAGAGGCCTAATGTTTATCCCCACTAATATTAGGATAATAAAGCTATATATTTTTATTAATAGATTTTTTACTAATAATAATGATATAATATCCCAGTTGGGGTTTATTATTATCCTAGGGATAGAAGAAATTAGTGAGGATAATAATATTTTTAAACTTAGAGGTAATATTATCTATTTCTCCTCTACTAAGTTAAAGAGAGTTATATATAGTATATTAGTATCTAAGGTCTATAGTATAACTATAGAAGTTAATATAGAATATATAATATCTATAACTATTAAGTAAGTAATTAAATACCTTAAGATACTAATAATACTAATAGTAGTCTATACTAACTCCTACTCCCTCTATAAATACTTTGTTAAGTTAAATATTACTAAAGAGAAGTATCTTATAATTAATATTATAGCGTTATAATAATTATATAAGAAAAAGGAGATCTGTAAGATCCAATAGATTAACAGTAAAGATAACCTTACTGATAGTATAACTAAGGTATCTAATAACTAAGCTCTTAAAGTATTTATCACTATAAATAAGGTAATTATAAGGATAGAAAGATAAGTTATAAGGGCGACAGAGAGTAATAAGAGAAGGATATAAAAGTAAAGAGGATAAATAGAGAATATTATTACGAGAGAGCCCTAAGGTATCTAAGTGGCAATAATTAAAAAACGCATTTTTACGAGTAAATACTATTTGTAGCGTTTAATCAGTTTTTAGCGTACCTAAAAAGATATACGTAACTAGTAGCTATTTTTACGCTTTACACTATTTTGCGTTTTTTACGCTGTTTTTACGCTTTACGCTGTTTTGCGTTTTACGCTGTTTTTGCGTTTAACGATGTTTTGCGTTTTTGCCACAAAAGAGAGTACTACTAGTGTCGGGTTAACTAGACACTAATATGGCAAAAGCTATAGTAGTAAGTGACACACCGAGTGCCCCACTTTTTACACCAATTAGATGAGAGATATCATCCTACAGATTGATCCCAACGGCAAATAGCGTATACGCATACGCCATAATGTAGACTTAGATATAACGAAATAGAAACTACCAGTTGCGACCCAGTTACGTTAAATCGATCGATTACGAACGTTTACCAGTTGTAAACCAACAATATCCAACAACTAAGCCCTTAAAATATTTATCACTATAAATAAAGTAATTATAAGGATAGAAAGATAGGTTATAAGGGTAATAAAAAGTAATAAGAGGAGGATATAAAAGTAAAGAGGATAAACGGAAAATATCACCACAAGAGGGCCCCGAAGTATCTAAATAGTAATAATTAAAAAGTATACTTTTATAAGTAAACACTATTTGCAGCATTTAATTAGTTTTTAGCATACCTAAAAAGACGTACGTAACTAGTAGCTATTTTTACACTTTACACTATTTTACGTTTTTACGCTATTTTTACGCTTTACGCTATTTTGCGTTTTACACTATTTTTGCATTTAACGCTATTTTGCGCTTTTGCCACAAAAGAGAGTATTGCTAGTGTCGGATTAACTGGGCACCGATATGGCAAAAGCTATAGCAGTGGGTGACACACTGAGTGCCCCACTTTTTACACTAATTAGATAAGAGGTATTATCCTACGGATTGATCCCAACGGCGTATGGTGCGTACGCGTGCGCCGTAACGTAGACTTAGATATAACGAAATAGAAACCACCAGTTACGACCCAGTTACGTTAAATCGATCGATTACGAACGTTTACCAGTTGTAAACCAACAAATATACTAAGATAGCTTACCTTCAGAGAGAGACTTTAGATACTAAATAGTAAAGAAAGTAATAACTTCCTCAATAAACTTAAAACTAAGTTAGTATAGAAATTATATAACTCCTCCCCTACAGGCTACTTAGGATATAATAGTATACTAAAGATTATAAGCTAATAGTTCTACTAGTCTGAATAATTATAAAATATCCACTAATTTATATATAATTATAATATATATAGAGATATTTATATCTAAAGGTAAGCTAAGAAAGAATTCCTAAAATCCCTACTAGTATCTAACTAGTTACACTCTAATCTATTAATAGACTTTATTATTAACTTACCTCCTATAAAAAAATAAAGTAGCTATTACCTCTAAGTTATTATTAATTAACTAAGTAAAATCCCTATATTAAAAGAAATAGATATAATAGAGACAGAGATATATACCTAGTAGTTTCTTAGTTACTACTATAAATTCTATAGAATATTATATTCTATTATAAATAATAGAGAATCTAACTAGATAAGTTACTTCTAGAAGGAATTCTACAGATTAATAAGTATTATATACCTATTAAATATTAGTTACTATCTACAGACTAACGAGATTATAAAATAATATAATCAGGAGATTTAAGTAGTTTTAAAAGTATTTACCTATGTGAAGGGCTGGCCCCGACCGGGGGGCGTAGCGTTGCAGCTAATAACGTCTCAGCCTTCAGTATCTATATGCGCGGGCGCACGTATACGAACAGTACTACTAATTAAGCTATCTCGTCAAAAGGTATGTAATAATAAGTTGTCTACTTGTTGTCTGGCTGCACTTAAGTAGGGTATTCTGTAGCGTGTTCCGTACGGGGCTGGCCCGTAATACTACCTCCCCTCTCCCGCTCCTGCCGCGCCACGCTACCTGCCTGTTGTGGCCTCACAGTAGGGGCTTCCGAGCGCTTAAGTAACATACCCCCAGCGTTGCTGTTAGCTAGGGAATATCTATACGTAAATCTATACGTAACCCGGATCGAACCCTAGACTATTGGGGTGACTTGTTGTATATGAAGGGCTGGCCCCGACCGGGGGGCGTAGCGTTGCAGCCAATAACGTCTCAGCCTTCAGTACCCATATGCGCGGGCGCGCGCACACGAACAGTACTACCAATTGAGCTATCTCATCAAAAGGTACGTAATAATAAGTCGTCCACTCGTTGTCTGGCTGCACTTAAGTAGGGTGTTCTGTAGCGTGTTCCGTACGGAGCTGGCCTGTAATAACCTACTAGTCTTAAGATAATTAGGGTAACCTACTACCTATTATATAGTTAGCTTTCTATAACTAGCAGTATAATATAATAGAGACTATATCTTTTTTTATAGATTATAAATATTATATTAACTTTATCCTAATTACTAAGAAGTATATAGAACTACCTAGTAGTAGTAAAACTACAGCCTACTAGCTAATTAAGAGAATATAGTTAATAATAATATATATCTATATAGAAATAACTACTATTCAGTAGAAATTAGAAACTTAGATAAATAGGATCTAGTTCCCTACAGATTAGTATTAAGTTAATAATAAGATATAGTTAAATATATCTAACTATATATCACTAAAGTTAAGCTGAAAGCTAATCTAGCTACACTATAAATATATAATAATAAAGATCTTCTTACTATATATTATAAAGCTGGATACCCTAAAATCTATTTACTTATAATTCTATATAGATTTACTCCAGAAAGCTACTAATAATCCACTACCTAAATAAGTTATAATTAATAGCTAGCTGCTACTACTAATAGATAATAATAAGGAAGTTAAATAACTAGTTAAAAATATTCTTACTATAAGAATATACTAAATAGGGAGAGAATACTAATAAGAGGCTCTTATTAAATAAGAAGAATATATAAACCTTATATAGAAGCTTATTAACATTATTATAGATATAGTAGCCCTAGAGTAGTATAAAATAATATATAGACTAATTATAGATAATAATAGAGATCCAGCCTACAGCCTCCAGCTGAGTAGCAGCTAGAGAGGAGGGAAGTAATATTATAAACTATATCTAGATATCCAGCCAGAACTATACCTAGGTATCTAAAGCTAACCCTCTCGCCCGGGTGGGGCTCCAGTAGACTCTATATAGTATTATATATACAGACTTTTCTATATACTTATGAAAGCTTCTCTTTTACTCCTTAGTTCTAAATAAATAGTATTTTACGCCACTTTCCGGTTAAACAAACCCAGATCCAGCTCTTCACAATAATATACTAATAGGAGTTAAAAATATTAATATTTATAGTATATAGTCTATAGGCTATATATAGGCTAGATCTAGATACCTTAAGTAATTAGTTACTAATTACCTAGCGAGTAGTGATAACTAGTAGTTAGTTATCACTAGTAGCTAGTTTCCGCTACTAAGCTACACTATATAGTTAGTATACTATAAAACCCTAATAGCTTTATAGCTATAATATTACTAATATTTTTATTAGGTAAATAATCTAGAGAAATAAAAAATACAATAATTAGAGATAAATATATATAATATAATCTATATATAAGTATTCTTTCCTAAAACGAAGTAATAATTTAAATTATATTTTGAAATTTATTATAAGATATATTTATATATATTATAGTTTAAATAATATTAATTTTATATTTTTATTCTTTAAAATAGCTAAAATATTAAAATTTTAATATTTACTAATTTACTCCTTATCTTTTAAGATAGTTACAAAAAATATTCACTACTTCTACTTAATATATTAATATATAAACCTTATAATAATAATATTACTTATATTACCACTTAGTAGTATAAGTTTACTTATTATTTATATTTTAATTTAAATAATTAAATATTACTTATAGATAACTTACTAAAAAAATAACGTAAATATAATATTATTATTACAGCTAAATAGGCTATAGTAAAAACCTTAACCTCAGCTACTTCAGCTACTAATAAAAACCTTACTACTTAGAAAACCTTAGTAGCTTAGAAAATCTTACCTAGAAAAACTTCAGCCAGAAAATCTATCTAGTGAAAACTATATAAATATTATCCTAATAGTAAATTTATACTTAATTACTATAAATAATTACTATAAATCTAATTATCTATAGCTATAACTATTTAGGAAATTTATTACTACTGATATAATGTTAAGTTTTTAATTCCTAAAGCTTCCTTCTAATGTCTTATCAGGAAATTAATGATATAGATTTCCAGTAAAAAAGATCTCTATTATTAATTATCAGTTATTAATATTCTTTAAGAAGTAACTTAATAGTATCTCACAAAAATATTTAAGTATTAATAATATCACTAAATTACCTACTACTTTCTATTTTACTTACTTTTTTCTAATAACTAACCTAGCAGCTATATATATAAAGTAAATTATAATTATATAGAAAGATATTATCTTTACCTACTAATTTCTATATACTACTAGTAGTCTAAATCTTAATCTTTTTACTTATATACTAATTTACCTAATTATTTCCTATTCCTTATTATTTAAACTTAATATTAGTAACTATTTAGCTAAAAAATAGTTTAACTTTTATTATTGCTAGAATATACTATTATAGTAGTAAAAAAAGATATATAAAATATAAAAGTAAAAGGAAATTATTAATAGCTAGACTATTTATAGTAATAAAAATAATAGAGAAGATAAAAATAAGGAATAATAATAATAATTAGCTTAAGAGTGTTATAGGCTATATCTAGATATCTAGTTAGAGCTATACCTAGGTATCTAAAATTAACTTCCTCACTTAAGTGGGACCCTAGTGGATCCTATATAATACTATATATTATTATAGGCTATATTTGGATATCTAGCTAGGGCTGTGTCTAGGTATCTGAAGCTAACTCCCTCCTTCGGGTGGGGCCCTAGTGGGCTCTATATAGTACTATATATACAGACTTTTCTATATACTCGTGAAGGTTTCTTTTTTACTCCTTAGTTCTAAATAAATAGTATTTTACGCTACCTTCCGGTTGAATAAACTTAGGTCCAGCTTTTTATATATTTAGAATTTAGTTTTATTTACTATATAGATAATACTGGGTAGAGTGTAGCTCCCTACTGGTTAAGTATATAATCTAGTTAAGTGTAGCTCCTAGGATATAATACTGTATAATAGGTAACTAATATAAAGAATAATAGAGAGTACTGGAGCCCCTTAGGATATTCCTATAGGTAGTAACCCTGTAAGTAAACTACTTTAGTAGTAGTTACAGTATATTTTAAGCTCTCTCTATTAGAGGATTAATAAGCTTTCATATAAGTTAGTAAAATAAGATACTATAGTAAGTAGTAACCCTTAGGTAGCTACTATAATAGATACCTCTAGCTTACATTAGGATATTCTAGTAACCTCCAGAATAATATCTATTAGGATAATAGCTTTTAGGGTTAATAATATTATTACACTCCCACTAGTAGCTAACTACTAGAGGAAGCCTCTTTCTCTATCTCTAAAGTTTTTAGGTAAGTAGAAGGAATATTAAGTGTGGACCTAATAGATAAAAATTAAGTTTGAGATTAATTATTACTTTTTTAATAATAATTAAGAATACTGGTATTTAATTTACTCCTATTTAGACTTTAGTCTTCAGTAAGTAATTAAAATTTTCTATATAGTAGGAGAACTAAAGAATTTTTATAATCTAAATAATTTTATAGGTTATCTAGATAGAATTTATCTGGATCCTAATAGTTAACTCTATATTATTATCTAGCTATAAAGTTTCAGATAGAAGGAAAATAAATATCTAACTATCTTTCTATCCTGATTTAAAAAGATTCTAGCTAATACTAGAGGGTATATATAGCTGAATATAGTCTAGATTTTCTCACTAAAAATTACTCTACTTTCCTACTTTAAGGAGCTATTTATTATAATTAACTTTCCTATAGAGTATAGGTTTTAGTTATCTAAGGTTTAAGATATAGCTTAGAAGCTTAAATATATAAAGAGGATACTAATATACTACTAACTGCCTCACTAGAGACCTGCTGCCTGTAATATAGAGGGTAATATTATAATAACTAAGGTAGTTAAGGAATAATAATAATACTGGAGCTTTAGTAGCTTCTCTTCTGCCTCTAAGGAATACTCTAGAGACTACTGAGATATCTACTGATATTTTAAATATAGTAAGAAAAGCTATATCTGCAGAAACTACAGATCCTGAGAGTATAAGAAGATTAGTATAAAGGTTATAAAAACTATAGCTACTCTAGATTATACTGGGGATAACTAGAGGGATAATACTACTCTACTTAGTAATAGTGAGGATTTAGGAAAAAAGTAACTCTAGAGTGAAGTTAGGCTCTAGAGCTAACTGAGGCAGAAGTAATAGGATAAGGGAAATAACAGGAAAAGAAACAGGTAAGTAACTAGTAGTTAGCTACTATTTAAGCTAAAATTAATAGAGATTACTCTATTAATATACTTATTAATATAGACTGTAATACTTATATTATTATTAATATCTTTTTTATAAAGAAGCTTTACCTCTTACTAGTTAATAAGTTAAAAAGATAGATAAGGAGATATATTACTAGGTTATTACTTAGTAATATTTAGAGGGTAGTTATTCTAGCTTTAGAAGTTAGTAGTTATATACAGAAAATCTATATTTATGTTATAGAGGGTCTGTAGTTATTCTTATATCTTAAGTAGCTGTGGATAGAGGATAATTATGTTATTTATAATATTGAAGCCTAATAGATAATATATAGGAAGGATAGTATAATAATATATCTAGAATATTAGGATAAGTTAGTATAGCTTAAGGAGATCCAGTTAGTTTAGCTACTTAGTGCTAACTTATTTATATTTATCTGCCAGTATACTGTATAGTATACTAGTGAAGTATTAAGTTCCTACTAGGTTATATCTATTAGTTTAGCGGATATTGAGAAAGTGTTAGCTCTGAAAGTGGAGGTAGATCTAAGGGATTATATCTCTACGAACGTTTTAAAGGAATTCCCAGATTTTTTCTATTTAGGTTTAGTATATTAGCTACTTCTTAGTTAACTAGAGATAAATTACTATATCTTATTAATTCCTAATAAGAAGGAATAGAAATTAGACTTTCTATAGGAACCCCTCTATAGTATATTATAGGAGGAGCTTCTAATACTTAAGAAAACTCTAGAGGATTTACTTAATAAGAAATTTATTAAGGTAAGTAGCTTCTCTACTAGTATTTTAGTTTTCTTTATAAGAAAGTTAGGTAGAGGAATATACTTCTATATAGATTATAGAGCTTTTAACGTTATTATAAAGAAGGATTATTACTTCCTCCTCTTAATATTAGAGACCCTCTGGAGGGTTACTGCTGCCTACTAATATACTAAGCTTAATATTATTACTATATTCTATAAGATCAGAATCAATAAAGTAGATCAGGAGAAAACAGCTTTTCAGATATATTATAGTTTTTTTAAATAGGTAGTATGCTTTTTTAGATTTACTAATACTCCTACTATATTTTAATAGTATATTAATAGCTACTTACAACAGTTTCTAGATAACTTTATTATAATATATATTAATAATATTCTTATTTATATTAGTAGCTTATAAAAGGAGTATAAGGAGAAGGTTTATTAGGTGTTTAATTACCTTACTGATGTGAGCTTTAAGTTAGATTTTAAGAAGTGTAAGTTTTCAGTTATTATAGTTAAGTATATTAGGTATATTATAATAGTTAGAAAGAGTCTCTCTTATGATTCTGAGAAGTTAGAGGCTATTACTAACTGGCTCCCCCCTAGTTTACTAAAGAGTATTTATAGTTTCCTTAGGTTTGTAAATTACTATAAGGTTTTTATACTTCAGTATAATATTATTATAGAGCTTTTAAACTACCTAACTTAGAAGTTAGTTTCTTTTAACTAGAGACTAGAGTAGTAGGAAGCTTTCCTTATACTGAAATAACTCTTTATTATAGAACTGATTCTGCGGATATTTAACCTTAACGCTCTAATAATAGTAGAGATAGACTGTTTAGAGTATACTCTGGGAGGTATATTAACCTAAGCTGATAAAATTAGAGTGAGGTATCTAGTAGCTTTCTACTCTTAATATCTAACCCCTGTAGAGTTTAATTACCTAATCTATAATAAGGAATTTCTTATAGTATTAGAATATTTATAGGTGTAGAGGGTGGAGCTATAGAGTACTAGGAGGTTTAAGGTTCTTACTAACTATAAAGACTTTAAGTATTTTATAAAGAAATAATAGTTTACAGAGAGGTAAAGCTAGTAAGTGGAGAAGTTATCTTAGTATGATTTTTACTTTAAGTACTAACTGGATATTTAAGTAGTAGTTTCTAATATCCTCTCCTAGAGGGAATAAGATACCTCTAAAAAGTAGGATAATAAAAAGTAATAAGAATAAATAATATAGATTATTCTAAATACTACTATCTTTATAGAGCTCCAGGTAGGATATATAGGTATTATTAGTGTCTAGGTTTTTAAAGGAAGATTAGATCTGTAAGAGATATAGAATTATACTGCTAAGAGAGATTTTTTATATTAATAGATCTTTATAGTAATTTAGTAGGGGGAGCGTAACTTTCCTCCTAAGTTCTATATTAAAATCCAGATTACTAAGTATATTATTAATATATTAAGATAGTTTACTTTTAGAGAGAGGTTTTAAATACTAAGTAGTAAAGAGAGTAATAGCTTCTTTAATAAATTTAGAATTAAGCTAGTATAGAAGTTATATAACTCCTCCCCTATAGGTTATTTAGGATATAATAGTATACTAGAGATTATAAGTTAATAGTTCTATTAGTCTGGATAGTTATAAAATGTCTACTGATTTATATGTAACTGTAATATATATAGAGGTATTTATATCTAGAGGTAGACTAAGAAAGGATTCCTAAAGCTCCTACTAGTGCCTAACTGGTTATATTCTAATCTATTAATAGATTTTATTACTAACTTACTTCCTACGAAAAGATAAGGTAGCTATTACCTCTGGATTATTATTAATTAACTAGGTAAAGCTTCTATATTAGAGGAGATAGATATAATAGAGGTATAAGTGTATGTTTAGTGGTTCCTTAGTTATTACTATAGGTTCTATAGAATACTATATTTTATTGTGAGTAATAAAGAGTCTAACTGGGTAAGTTACTTCTAGAAGGAATTCTGTAGGTTAATAGGTATTATATACCTACTAAGTACTAGTTACTACTTACAGACTGATAGGATTATAGAATAGTATAACTAGGAGATCTAAATGGTTTTAAAGGTATTTACCTACTAATCCCAGGATGACTAGGGTAACTTACTACTTATTATATAGTTAGCTTTCTGTAATTAGTAGTATAGTATAATAGAGATTATACTTTTCTTTATAGATTATAAATATTATATTAACTTTATTCTAATTACTAAGGAGTATATAGAACTACCTAATAATAGTAAAACTATAGTTTACTAGCTAGTTAAGAGAATATAGTTAGTAATAATATATATTTATATAGAGATAGCTACTACTTAGTAGAAGTTAGAAGTTTAGGTGAATAAGATCTAATTCCCTGCAGATTAATATTAAGTTAGTAATAAGATATAGTTAAATATATCTAACTATAAGTTACTAAAGCTAAGCTAAAAGCTAGCTTAATTATATTATATGTATATAATAATAAAGATCCTCTTACTATATATTATAAAGCTGGATACTTTAGAGTCTATTTACTTACAGTTCTATATAGATTTACTTTAGAAAGCTACTACTAATCCGCTACCTAGGTAGGTTATAGTTAATAGCTAGCTACTATTACTAGTGGATAATAATAAAGAAGTTAAATAGCTAGTTAAAAGTATTCTTACTATAAGGATATATTAAGTGGGGAGAGGATACTAATAAGAGGCTCTCGTTAAATAGGAAGAGTATATAAACTCTATATAGGAGCCTATTAATATTATTATAGATATAGTAGCCTTAGAGTAGTATAAGGTAATATATAAGCTAATTATAGATAATAATAAAGACCTAGCTTATAGCCTCCAGCTGAGTGGCAGCTGGGGAGGAGGGAGGTAATATTATAAGCTATATCTGGATATCCAGCTAGGGTTATACCTAAGTATCTGAAGCTAACCCCCTCCCTCAGGTGGAGCTCCAGTAGGCTCTATATAGTATTATATATACAGACTTTTCCACGCACTTATGAAAGCTTCTCTTTTACTCCTTAGTTCTAAATAAATAGTATTTTACGCTACCTTCCAGTTAAATAAGCCTAGGTCCAGCCCTTCACATATATATAGACTTTTCTATATACCTATAAAAACTTCTTTTTTACTCCTTAGTTCTAAATAAATAGTATTTTATATTACCTTCTAGTTAAATAAGCTCAGATTCAGTTTTTTATATATTTAGAATTCAGTTTTATTTACTATATAGATAATACTAAGTAGAGTATAACTCCCCACTAGTTAAGTATATAATCTAGTTAAGTATAGCTTCTAGAATATAAGACTATATAATAGGTAACTAATATAAAGAATAATAAAAAACACTAGAGCCCCCCAGGATACTCCCACAGATAGTAATCCTATAAGTAAACTACTTCAGTAGCAGTTATAGTATATTTTAAACTTTCTCTACTAGAGAATTAATAAGTTTTTGTATAAGTTAGTAAAATAAGATACTATAGTAGGTAGTAACCTCCAGGTGGCTACCATAATAGATACTTCTAGTCTACACTAGAATGCTCTAGTAACCTCCAGAATAATATCTATTAGGATAACAACCTTTAGGGTTAATAATACTACTATATTTCTACTAGTAGCTAACTACTAGAGAAAACCTCTTCCCCTACCCCTAAAGTTTTCAGATAAGTAGAAGAAATACTAAATATAAGCCTAATAGATAAAAGCTAAACTTAAAATTAACTACTATTCCTTTAATAGTAACTAGGAATATTAGTATCTAATTTACTTCTATTTAGATTCTAGTCCTCAGTAAGTAGTTAAAATTTTCTATATAGTGAGAGAACTAGAGAACTTCTATAATCTAAATAATTTTATAGATTATCTAGATAGAATTTACCTAGATCCTAACAGTCAGCTCCACACTATTACCTAACTATAAAGTTTCAGACAGAAAGAAAATAAACACCTAACTACCTTTCTATTCTAATTTAAAAAGACTCTAGTTAATACTAAAGAATATATATAGCTAGATATAATCTAGATCTCCCTACTAGAGGCTACTTTACTTTCTTATTTTAAGGAGCTACTTATTATAGTTAACCTTCCTATAAAGTATAGACCTTAGTTATCTAAAGTTTAAGATATAGTTTAGAAGCTTAAATATATAAAGAGGTTATTAGTATACTACTAGCTGTCCTACTAGAGACTTACTATTTATAATATAGAGGGTAATATTATAATAAATAGAGTAGTTAAGAAGTAATAATAATATTGAAGCTTTAGTAGCTCCTCCTCTGCCTCTAAGGAATACTCTAAGGACTACTAGGATACTTACTAATATTTTAAATACAGTAAGAAAAACTATATCTATAGAAACTATAAAACTTAAAAATATAAGAAAATTAGTATAAAGGTTATAAAAGCTATAGTCACTCCAGATTACATTAGGAATAACTAGGGGGATAATATTATCCTACTTAATAATAGTAAGGATTAAGGAAAAAAATAACTCTAGAGTAAAGTTAGGCTCTAAAGTTAACTGAGGCGGAAGTAACAGAATAAGAGAAATAATAGGAAAAGGAATAAGTAAGTAACTAGTAGTTAGCTACTATTTAGATTAGAATTAATAAAGATTACTCTATTAATATATTTATTAATATAGACTATAATATCTATATTATTATTAATACCTTCCTTATAAAGAAACTTTACCTCCCACTAGTTAATAAGTTAAAAAAACAGATAAGGAGATATACTACTAAGTTATTACTTAGTAACACCCAGAAAGTAACTATCCTAACTTTAGAAGTTAGTAATTATATATAGAAGATCTATATCTATATTATAGAGAGCCTACAGTTACTTTTATATCTTAAGTAGCTATAAATAGAGGATAATTATATTATCTATAACACTGAAGCCTAATAGATAATATATAGGAAAAGCAGTATAATAGTATACCTAAAACACTAAGATAAACTAGTATAGCTTAAGGAGATTCAGTCAGCTTAGCTACTTAGTATTAATTTATTTATATTTATCTATAAGTATGCTATATAGTATACTAGTGAGATATTAAGCTCCTACTAAATTATATCTATTAATCTAGTGGATATTAAGAAAATATTAACTCTAAAAATAGAGGTAAACCTAAGGGATTATATCCCTATAAATATCTTAAAAGGATTTTTAGATCTTTTCTATCTAAATTTAGTATACTAGCTGCCTTCTAGCTAATTAGGGATAAACTACTATATCCTATGAATTTCTAATAATAAGAAATAGGAACTAAACCTCCTATAGAGACCCCTCTATAGTATATTATAGGAGGAGCTTCTAATACTTAAGAAAACCCTAGAGAATTTACTTAATAAGGAATTTATTAAAGTAAGTAGCTTCTCCACTAGTATCCTAATCCTCTTTATAAGAAAACTAAATAGAGGAATATACTTCTATATAGATTATAGAACCTTGAATATAATTATAAAGAAGGATTATTACCCCCTCCCCCTTATATTAGAAACCCTCTAGAGGATTACTACTATTTATTAGTATACTAAGTTTAATATTATTACTATATTCTATAAGATTAGAATTAATAAAGTAGATTAGGAAAAAATAGCTTTTTAGATATATTATAGCCTCTTTAAATAGATAGTATATCCCTTCAGACTTACTAATATCCCTACTATATTTTAATAATATATTAATAATTACCTATAATAGTTTCTAGATAACTTTATTATAGTATATATTAATAATATCCTTATTTATACTAATAACTTATAAAAAAAATATAAAGAGAAAATCTACTAAATATTCGGCTACCTTACTAATATAAGCCTTAAGTTAGATCCTAAGAAATATAAGTTTTTAGTTACTATAGTTAAGTATATTAAGTATATTATAATAACTAGAAAGAGCCTCTCTTATAATCCTAAGAAGTTAGAAACTATTACTAACTAACTTCCTCCTAGCTTACTAAAAAGTATCTACAGTTTCCTTAGATTTATAAACTACTATAAAGTTTTTATACCTTAATATAATATTATTATAAAACTTTTAAACTATCTAACTTAGAAATTAGTTCCCTTTAACTAGAAACTAAAGTAGTAGGAAGTCTTCCTTACACTAAAATAACTTTTTACTATAAAACTAATTTTATAGATATTTAATCCTGATATTCTAATAATAGTAGAGATAGACTATTTAGAATATATTCTAAGAAGTATATTAACCTAAGCTAATAAAACTAAAGTAAGATACCTAATAACTTTCTACTCCTAATATCTAACCCCTATAGAGTTTAATTACCTAATCTATAATAAGGAACTCCTTATAATACTAGAATATTTATAGGTATGGAAAGTAAAGCTATAGAGCACCAGGAAGTTTAAGATCCTTACTAACTATAAGAACTTTAAATACTTTATAAAGAAATAATAACTTACAGAGAGGTAGAACTAGTAGGTAGAAGAGTTATCTTAGTATAACTTTTACCTTAAATACTAACTAGGTATCCAGATAATAACCTCTAATATTCTCTCCCAGAGAGAATAGAATACCCCTAAAAAGTAAAATAATAAGAAGTAATAAGAATAGGTAATAGAGATTATCCCAGACGCTACTATCCCTATAGAACCCTAAGTAGGATATATAGGTATTACTAATACCTAGGTTTTTAAAGGAAAACCAGACTTACAAGAGATATAAAACTATATTACTGAGAGAGACTCTTTATACTAATAGATTTTCACAGTAGTCTAGTAGGAGGAGTATAACTTCCCCCCTAATCTCTATATTAAGATCCAGATTACTAAATATACTATTAATATACTAAGATAACTTACCTTTAGAGAGAAACTTTAGATACTAAGTAGTAAAAAAAGTAATAACCTCCTTAATAAACTTAGGATTAAGTTAGTATAGAAGTTATATAACTCCTCCCCTATAAGCTACCCAGAGCGTAATAATATACTAGAGATTATAAGCTAATAATTCTACTAGTCTGGATAGTTATAGAGTATCCACTAATTTATATATAACTGTAATATATATAGAAATATTTATATCTAGAGGCAGGCTAAAAAGAAATTCCTAAAACTCCTACTAATATCTAACTAGTTACACTCTAATCTATTAATAGACTTTATTACTAACTTACCCCCTATAAAAGAATAAGGTAGCTATTACCTCTAAGTTATTATTAATTAACTAGGTAAAACTCCTATATTAGAGGAGATAAATATAATAAAGGCAGAAATATATACTTAATAGTTCCTTAGTTACTACTATAGATTCTATAGAATACTATACTCTATTATAAATAATAGAGAATCTAACTAAGAAAGTTACTTCTAGAAGAAGTACTATAAGTTAATAAATATTATATACCTATTAAATACTAATTACTACCTATAGACTAATGAAATTATAAAATAGTATATTTAGGAGATCTAAGTAGTTTAAAAAATATTTACCTACTAGTTTTAAGATAACTAAAGTAACTTACTATTTATTATATAGTTAACTCTCTATAATTAGTAGTATAATATAATAGAAACTATATTTTTCTTTATAAACTATAAATATTATATTAACTTTATCTTAATTACTAAGGGGTATATAGAACTACCCAGTAATAGTGAAACTATAGCTTACTAGCTAGTTGAGAGAATATAGTTAGTAATAATATATATCTATATAGAGATAGCTACTATCTAGTAGAAGTTAGAAATTTAGATAAATAGAATTTAGTTCCCTATAGATTAATACTAAATTAGTAATAAAATATAATTAAATATATTTAACTATAAGTTACTAAAACTAAGCTGAAAACTAACCTAACTATATTATAAATATATAATAGTAAAGATCCTCTCACTATATATTATAAAGTTAGATACCTTAAAGTCTATTTACTTACAGTTCTATATAAATTTACTCTAGAGAGCTACTACTAATCTACTATCTAAATAAGTTATAGTTAATAGCTGGCCACTACTACTAATAGATAATAACAGAGAGGTTAAATAGTTAGTTAAAAATATTCTTACTATAAGGATATACTAGATAGAGAGAAAGTACTAATAAGAAATCCTTATTAAATAGGAAAAATATATAAACTTTATATAGAAGCTTATTAATATTATTATAGATGTAGTAGCCCTAGAGTAATATAAGGTAATATATAAGCTAATTATAGATAATAATAAAGACCTAGCTTACAGTTTCCAGCTGGGCGGCAGCTGGAGAGGAGGGAAGTAATATTACAGGCTATATCTAGATATCCAGCTAGGACTATACCTAGGTATCTAAAGCTAACCCCCTCGCCCGAGTGGGGCCCTAGTAAGCTCTATATAGTATTATATATATAGACTTTTCTATATACTTATAAAAATTTCTCTTTTACTTCTTAGTTCTAAATAAATAGTATTTTATATTACTTTCCAGTTAAATAAACTTAGATCTAACCTTTCATAAAAAGAAATTATTAATTACTATAAATAATTACTATAAATAATAATAATAATATATTTATTTATCTTAATTTTTATAAATAAATAAGAAAATTAAATTTAGTTATTATTACAAGCTATAGCTGGATATCCAGCTAGGGCTATACCCAGGCATCCGAAGCTAACCCCCTCACTCGAGTGGGGCCCCAGTGGACCCCATATAGCATTATATATACAGACTTTTCCACACACTCGTGAAAGCTTCTCTTTTACTTCTTAGTTCTAAATAAACAGTATTTATACTACTTTCCGGTTAAATAAGCTTAAGTCTAGCTTTTTATATATTTAGAACTTAGTTTTATTCACTATACAGATAATATTAGGTAGAGTGTAGCTCCCTACTAGTTAAGTATACTATCTAGTTAAGCGTAGCTCCTAGGATATAACACTATATAATAAGTAACTAATATAAAGAATAATAGAGAGTATTAGAGCCTCCCAGGATACTCCTATAGATAGTAACCTTATAAGTAAACTACTTCAGTAATAATTATAGTATACTTTAAACTTTCTCTACTAGAGGATTAATAAGCTTTTATATAAGTTAGCGAAATAAGATACTATAGTAGGTAGTAACCCCCAGGTAGCTACTATAATAGACATTTCTAGCCTACACTAGAATGCTCTAGTAACCTCCAGAATAATATCTATTGGGATAATAGCCTTTAGGGTTAATAATATTATTATACTCCCACTAATAACTAACCACTAGAGGAAACCTCTTTCCTTACTTCTGAAGTTTTCAGATAAGTAGAAGGAATACTAAGTGTGGGCCTAATAGATAAAAACTAAACTTAAGATTAACTACCACTTCTTTAATAGTAATTAGGAACGTTAGTATCTAATTTACTCCTACTTAAACTCCAGTCCTCAGTAGATAGTTAAAATTTTCTATATAGTAGGAAGGCTAGAGAACTCCTATAATCTAAACAATTTTATAAGTTACCTAGATAGAACTTACCTAAACCCTAATAGCTAGCTTTATGCTATTACCTAGCTACAGAGCTTCAGACAGAAAGAAAATAAATACCTAACTACCTTTCTGCCTTAATTTAAAAAAGCTCTAGCTAATACTAGAGGATATATATAATTAGATATAATCCAGATTATCCTACTGGAAACTACCTTACTTCCCCACTTTAAGAAGCTACTTATTATAGTTAACTTTCCTATAGAATATAGACTTCAATTATCTAAAATTCAAAATATAACTTAGAAGCTTAAATATATAAAGGGGATGTTAGTATACTACTAGCTACCCTACTAAAAACTTACCGCCTGTAATATAAAGAGTGATATTATAATAACTAAAGTAGTTAAGAAGTAATAATAACGCTAAAGTTCTAGCAGTTTCTCCTCTGCCCCTAAGGAACGCTCTAGAGACCGCTAAGATACCTATTAATACTTTAAATACAGTAAGAAAGACTATATCTGTAGAAACTATAGAACCTAAAAGTATAAAAAAACTAGCATAAAGGTTATAAAAGTTACAGCTACTCCAGATTACACTAGGGATAACCAGGGGGATAATACTACCCTACCTAGTGATAGTAAGAATTTAGGAAAAAAGTAACTCTAGAGCGAAGTTAGACCCTAAAGCTAACTAAGATAGAAGTAATAGAATAGGGGAAATAACAGAAAAAGGAATAAGTAAGTAACTAGTAGTTAGCTACTATTCAGACCAGAATTAATAGAGATTACTCTATTAATATACTTATTAATATAGATTATAATATTTACACTATTATTAATATCTCCCTTATAAAGAAACTTCACCTCCTACTAGTTAATAAGTTAAAGAGACAGATAAGGGAATATACTACTAAGCTGTCACTTAGTAATATCTAGAGGGTAGCTATTCTAACTTTAGAAGTTAGTAGCTATATATAGAAGATCTATACTTATATTATAGAGAGTCTGTAGCTACTCTTATATCTCAGGCAGCTATAGATAGAGGATAATTATATTATCTATAATATTAAAACCTAATAGATAATATATAGGAAGGATAGTATAATAATATACTTAGAATATTAGGATAAGCTAGTATAGCTTAAGGAGATCTAGTTAGCTTAGCTACTTAATACTAACTTATTTATATTTATCTATCAGTATACTATATAACTCACTAGTGAGGTACTAAGCTCCTACTAGGTTATATCTATTAGTCTAGTGGATATTAAGAAAATATTAACCCTAAAAGTAAAGATAAACCTAAAAGACTATATCCCTATAAATATCTTAAAGGAATTTCTAGATCTTTTCTATCTAAATTCAGTATACTAACTGCCCCCCAGTTAACCAGAAATAGATTATTATATCCTATTAATCCCTAATAAGAAAGAATAGAAACCAGACCTCCTATAGGGACCTCTCTATAGTATATTATGGGAGAAGCTTCTAGTGCTTAAGAAGACCCTAGAGGATTTACTTAATAAGGAATTTATTAAAGTAAGTAACTTCTCTACTAATATTCTAATCCTCTTTATAAGAAAGCTAGATAGAGAAATACACTTCTATATAAATTATAAAATTCTTAATATTATCATAAAGAAAGATTATTACCCCCTCCTCCTTATATTAGAAACCCTCTAGAGAGTTACTACTACCTACTAATATACTAAACTTAATATTATTACTATATTCTATAAGATCAGAATTAATAAAATAGATTAGGAGAAAATAGTTTTTCAGATATATTATAGCCTCTTTAAATAGGTAGTATACCCCTTCAGACTTACTAATATCCCCACTATATTTCAATAGTATATTAATAACTACTTATAATAGTTCCTAAATAACTTCATTATAGTATATATTAATAATATTCTTTTTTACACTAGTAACTCACAAAAGGAGTATAAAGAGAAAATCCACTAAATACTTAGCTACCTTACTAACGTAAACTTTAAGTTAGATCCTAAGAAGTGTAAATTCTCAGTTATTATAGTTAAATATATCAAATATATTATAACAGCTAAAAAAAACCTCTCTTATAATCCTGAGAAACTAGAAACTATTACTAACTAGCTTCCTCCTAACTTACTAAAGAATATCTATAGTTTCTTTAAATTTATAAACTATTATAAGGTTTTTATACTTCAGTATAATATTATTATAGAGCTTTTAAACTGCCTGACTTAGAAGTTAGTTCCCTTTAACTAAAGATTAAAGCAGTAGGAAGCTTTCCTTATACTGAAATAACTCTTCACTATAGAATTAGTCCTACAGATATTTAACCCTAATACTCTAATAATAATAGAGACAGACTATTCTAAATATACCCTAGGAGGTATATTAACCTAAGCTGATAAAACTAAAATAAGGTATTTAATAGCCTTCTACTCTTAATACCTAACCTCCATAGAGTTTAATTACCTAATCTATAATAAGAAACTCCTTATAATACTAAAATATTTATAAGTATAGAAAGTAGAGCTACAGAGCATCAGGAAATTCAAGGTCCTCACTAACTATAAAAGCCTTAAATACTTCATAAAGAAATAATAGCTTACAGAGAGGTAGAGCTAGTAAGTAGAGAAGTTATCTTAATATAACTTTTACCTTAAATACTAACTGGACGCCTAAATAGTAGCTCCTAATACCCTCTCCTAAAGGAAATAGAATATTTCTAAAAGGTAAAATAATAAGAAGTAATAGGAATAGATAATATAGATTATTCCAGATACTACTATCCCCACAGAGCCCTAAGTAGGGTATATAAGTATTACTAATATCTAGATTTTCAAAGGAAAACTAAACCTATAAGAGATATAAAACTATACTACTAAGAGAGACTCCTTATATTAACAGATCTTTATAGTAGTCTAGTAGGGGGAGTATAACTTCCCTCCTAACCTCTATATTAAGATCCAGATTACTAAGTATACTATTAATATACTGAGATAACTTACCTTCAGAGAGAGACTTTAGATACCAGGCAGTAAAAAGAGTAATAGCCTCCTTAATAAACTTAAGACTAAACTAGTATAGAAGTTATATAACTCCTCCCCTATAAAGCACCCAGAGTATAATAATATACTAGAGATTGTAAGTTAACAGTTCTACTAACCTAGACAGTCATAAAGTATCCACCAATTCATATATAACTATAATATATACAGAAGTATTTATATCTAGAGGCAAACTAAAAAGGAATTCCTAAAACCCTTACTAGTATCTAACTAGTTACACTCTAATCTATTAATAGACTTTATTACTAACTTACTTCCCACAAAAAGATAAAATAACTATTACCTCTAGATTATTATTAATTAACTAAGTAAAACCTCTATATTAGAAGAGATAAATATAATAGAGGTAGAAGTATATACCTAGTAGTTCCTTAGTTACTACTATAGGTTCTATAAAATACTATACTCTATTATAAGTAATAGAGGATCTAACTAAGTAAGTTACTTCTAAAAGAAATTCTGTAAATTAATAGATATTATATGCCTGTTAAGTACTAGTTACCACTTACAGACTAACAGAATCACAGAACAGTATAACTAGGAGATCTAAGTAGTTTTAAAGGTATTTACCTACTAGTCTTAAGATAACTAGAGTAACCTACTACTTATTATATAGTTAGCCTTCTGTAACTAGTAGTATAATATAATAGAGACTATACCTTTCTTTATAGATTATAAATATTATATTAACCCCATTCTAGTTACTAAAAAACCTACAGAATTACTTAGTAGTAGTAAGGCTGTAGCCTACTAGCTAGTTAAGAGAATATAGTCAGTAATAATATATATCTATATAGAGATAGCCGCCACTCAGTAGAAGTTAGAAGTCTAGGTAAATAGAACCTAGTCCCCTACAGATTAATACTAAGTTAGCAATAAGGTATAATTAAATATATCTAACTATAAGTTACTAAAGCTAAGCTAAAAACTAGCCTAACTATATTATAAGTATATAGTAGTGAAGATCCTCTTACTATATATTATAAAGCTAGATACTTTAGGGTCTATTTACCTACAGTTCTATATAGATTTACTTTAGAGAGCTGCTACTAATCCGCTATCTAAATAGATTATAATTAATAGCTAGCCACTACTACTAGTAGATAATAATAAGGAAGTTAAATAGCTAGTTAAAAATATTCTAGCTGTAAAGATATACTAAGTGGAGAGAGGATACTAATAAGAGATCCTTATTAAATAGGAAAAGTATATAAACTCTATATAGAAGCCTATTAACATTATTATAGATATAGTAGCTCTGGAGTAGTATAAAGTAATATATAGGCTAATTACAGATAATAATAGAGACCTAACCTACAGCCTCCAGCCAGGCAGCAGCTAGAGAGGAGGGAGGTAATATTATAAACTATATCTAGATATCTAGCTAGAGCTATATCTAGGTATCCGAAACTAACCTCCTCACTCAAGTGAGGCCCCAGTAGGCTCCATATAATATTATATATACAGACTTTTCCACGCACTCGTGAAAGCTTCTCTTTTACTCCTTAGTTCTAAATAAACAGTATTTACGCTACCTTCCAGTTAAATAAGCCCAGATCCAGCCCTTAATAGTTATTTACCTTTCCTATAATACTTCTAAATAGTTTTTTTAGATATTTATAACTACTTATTACTTAAAATTATATTATTTTAGATACCTATAGCTACCTATAGGTAATATTATAGATATCTAAAATCTTATAAACTATTTAGGCTAGACCTATAGGTAAAGTAATTACCTAACCTATTTTTTAGGTAACTTACAGATACCTATAAGTTAGGTAATTATAAGTTTAGGTGTCCCAAGTATTACATATCATAGCGTTAAACCTCTAGCTATCTTACAACCTTTAATTTAAGTTAGATCTGCATAGTTTAGCTTTTCTTCTTCTTTTGAAAATTTTTACAGGTAAAATCTGTATCCTAATAAGATTTTAGATATTAATAGAGCATAGAAGCGATATACTGGAAGCTTCCTTAACATAACATCAATACCATACTAACGCTACATTTTAGTAGGTTTCATACTATATCTAGGTTATTGTAAACTTTGCCTTTTAATAATGTTAATTCTCTAAAATTATTACCTAGTTAATCTCTCTAATCCTTTAGGTTCTGTCGAATTAATTATATTATATTCTCAGGACTAAAAAATAGCGTACGAGACTACGGATATACTATACACCTCTCGGGAGCGTATAAATAAGATTCCGTGAGGTATATACTAGAAGTATATCTCTCTTAATCTGACGTACCCCCCTAGGGAGAAATCTCCAGAACTTCTCCCTACTAGTATACACCTTATAAATAAACTTAAAAATAAATCTTTTTATTTAGAACTCCTTTAAGATCGCTATAAACACTCTCTATATTCTTTTGTAATTTCTTAAATAATAACTATAAGTTATATAAGTAAGATATTAATTAGTTAGAAGAAAGCTAATTTTATTCCCTAAATTTAGCTTCTTATTAGCTAAGATATTTTAAACCTTAATATAAGTTATTAAACTCATTATATAGCTATATAGCTTATTTTTCTTCTCTTTTTTAGTCCTGATTTTTTATTAAATAGTATATAATTGTCTGAATAGGATCTCTTTACTATTATATTACTAATTTTATATAGAGATTTTAAAATATCTTCTCCCACTTATAATAACTCTCCTAAAGAGATCCCTACTTCTCCCTATATATCTCCTACTGACACTAAATATATTAAGGAAGTAATTAACAGTATAACTAAAACTACTATTAGTAAGACTATTAGTAATAAGACTACTACTTATAATAAAGAGCATTCTAATCGTGAGGAAATTAAGAAGAATACTCCCTACTATTCTAAATATCCAGTAAAATACTTTATACCCACCCCTAAGTTTTCTATACTTACAGCTAAGAAGCTAAAAAGAGCTACTACCTCTAAAAGCTCTCCCACTATAGAGGCTGCTAAGGTAACTCTAACCTTATTAAGTTATAAATATAAATATATTAATAAGAATAATAAGGATAAACTCTATAATTCTTATCTTAGTTACCCCTCTTCTCTCACTGAAAGCTAGAGCTAACTTAGTATTTACTACTAAAATCCCTATTACCACTATAAATACTATATATCTAGTAGCATTTATAAGCTAGATATAAAAATAACTATTCACCTTTATACTAAATTCCTCATTATATATAATAATAAGATAGTTAAACTTATAATAAATACCTCTTTCTAAAATTTCTAATTTAATTTCTAACTTATACATTTTCAGACTAGAGGCATTAAACGCTAAAAACTTCATAATACTATTACTACTACTCATAATAACTATTATACTCCTATTCCTACTACTAAAAGTAACTCTACTCCTCACGCTATCTCTATAATACTTATAGCTCTTATAGCTCCTATTATTACTACTCTATCTCTTACAGACCCTTTTATTAGTAATACTAGTAATATTAGCTTTCTTCCTTTAGCTGAAAGCCTAATCGCTAACTTACATCACTCACTTAAGCTCTACCTTTCTATAATACTGAATAGCTACACTCCTAATATCCCTCTTAAATTTCTTCTCAATATATATAAGCAGGTAACTTATTATAGTAATCCCTCAAGATAGTAATATAGTTTCTAGTTTTCTTATTTTAAGTTTTAATCCTAGAGGATTTATTTTTACTTACACACCTTATACCCTAAATACTTTTTTACTTACAAGCTTCAGCTCTAAATTAAGGAATACTTTACTTTCTTATACTCTCAGTTTATTTAATTATAAACTTATAAAGTTTCTAATTAAGTTATATTCTATATTAATTCTAACTAAGAGAATTTAAGTTATATTTTCTCATCCTTCTTAAAGTTACTAGCGTAGTTTCGCTCGAGGAAGTTCCTTTAGTAATATAAACTAAGTTATTTTTAGAACCTCTCAAACTATTACTTAAGTAATACTTTTATCAGACTATCTACTACAAATTACACTAAGAGAATATAAGTAACTAATAATTTCTTTTTAGAGATCTCTTAACGAAGCTAGTAATTATAAATGTCTATATATTTCAAATAAGTTTAAAGCCTTACAAGCTTCTTTATTACTAAACCTACTATTTAGAAATTATTATATTTAATCTAAATTATCGTTAGTATACTTTTAGAGACAGAGAACCTCATTATTCTCAAGCTCCTTATAGGTAATTAGAATTATAATAAAGTTAGTAGATAACTTATAAATAGCGTCTCTTTAGCTACTAAAAAGAGAGAGAATAACTCTATTTTTATAGTTAATATAGTAACTATAGATTACTTTATAGCTTTCTAAGTAATACTACCTCTAAAAAGTTTTATCATAAAACCTTAAAAACTTTTTTAATTTTATATATTATCTCTAAAACTTATATTAAAAAAAACTACTAAAATATCTTCTAAGCTTCCAGGTTCTATACTATACTTAAGATATAGATATTAAGTTTTATAGATATAATTAAGTATTTAATTTACTACTTCTTAATACCGAAACCCTAAGTTTTAGTTAAAGTAGGTTAGTTAACTAACTGTAAATATTAAATCTAGCTTTATTATTACTACTGTTGTGAAGGGCTGGATCTGGGCTTATTTAACTGGAAGGTGGCGTAAAATACTGTTTATTTAGAACTAAGAAGTAAAAGAGAAGCTTTCATAAGTGTGTGGAAAAGTCTGTATATATAATGCTATATAGAGCCTACTAGGGCCCCACTTGAGGGAGGAGGTTAGCTTTAGATATTTAGGTATAGCTCTAGCTGGATATCTAGATATAGTCTATAATATTACCTCCCTCCTCCCTAGCTGCCGCCCAGCTAGAGGCTATAGGCTGGGTCTCTATTATTATCTGTAATTAGCTTATATATTACCTTATACTATTTTAGGGCTGCTATATTTATAATAGTGTTAATAGGCTTCTATATAGAGTTTATATATTTTTCCTATTTAATAAGAGCCTCTCGTTAGTATCCTCTCTCCACTTAGTATATCTTTACAGTAAGAATACTTTTAACTAGCTATTTAACCTCTCTGTTATTATCTACTAGTGGTAGCAGCTAGCTATTAACTATAATCTGCCTAGGTAGTAGATTAGTAATAGCTTTCTAGAGTAAATCTATATAGAACTATAAGTAAATAGACTCTAAGGTATCTAACTTTATAATATATAGCGAGAGGATTTTCACTACTATATATTTATAGTGTAGCTAAGCTAGCTTTTAGCTTAGTTTTAGTAACTTATAGTTAGATATATTTAATTATACCTTATTACTAACTTAATATTAATCTACGGGGGATTAGATCTTATTTACCTAAGCTTCTAATCTCTACTGAGTGGCAGCTATCTCTATATAGATATATATTATTACTAACTATATTCTCTTGACTAGCTAGTAGGCTGTAGCTTTACTACTGTTAGGTAGTTCTATATACTTCTTAGTAATTAGGATAGAGTTAATATAATATCTATAATTTATAAAGAAAGATATAGTCTCTATTATATTATACTGCTAGTTATAGAGGGTTAACTGTATAATAGGTAGCAAGTTACCTTAATTATCTTAGGACTAGTAGGTGAATACCCTTAAAACTATTTAGATCTCTTAGTTATATTATTCTGTGATCCTATCAGTCTGTAGGTAGTAATTAGTACTTAGTAGGTATATAATATCTGTTAATCTGTAGAATTTCTTTTAGAAGTAACTTACCTAGTTAGATTTTTTATTATTTATAATAGAGTATAGTATTCTATAGAATCTATAGTAGTAACTGAGGAACTACTAAGTATATATCTCTATCTCTATTATATCTATCTTTTCTAATATAGAGGCTTTACCTAGTTGATTGATAATAACCTAAAGGTAATAGCTACTTTATCTTTTTGTGGGAGGTAAGTTAGTAATAAAGTCTATTAATAGATTAGAATATAACTAGTTAAGTATTAGTAGAGGTTTTAGAAATTCCTTCTTAGTCTGCCTCTAGATATGAATACTTTTGTATATATTATAGTTATATATAAATTAGTGGATACTCTGTAACTATTTAAATTAGTAGAACTATTAGCTTATAATCTCCAGTATATTATTATACTTTAGGTGGCCTATAGGGGAGGAGTTATATAACTTCTATATTAGCTTAGTCCTAAGCTTATTAAGGAGGCTATTACTCTTTTTGCTATTTAGTATTTAAAGCTTCTCTCTAAAGGTAAACTATCTTAGTGTATTAATAGTATACTTAGTAATCTGGATCTTAATATAGAGGTTAGGGGGGAAGCTATATTTCCCCTACTGGACCACTATAAAGATCTGTTAGTATAAGGAGTCTCTCTTAGTAGTATAGTCTTATATCTCTTATAAGTTTAGTTTTCTTTTGAAAACCTAGGTATTAGTGATATCTATATATTCTACCTGGGGTTCTGTAGGAATAGTAGTATTCAGAATAACCTATATTACTTATTTCTATTATTTCTTATTATTCTACCTTTTAGGGGTATCCTATTCTCTCTGGGAGAGGATATTGGAAGCTACTATCTGGGTGTCCAGCTGGTATTTAAGGTAAAAGTTATATTAAGATAATTTCTCTACCTACTGGCTCTACCTCTCTGTAAGCTATTATTTCTTTATGAAGTACTTAAGGCTCTTATAGTTAGTAAGGATTTTGAATTTTCTGGTGTTCTGTAGTTCTACCTTCTATATCTATAAATATTCTAATACTGTAAGGAGTTTCTTATTGTGGATTAGGTAATTAAATTCTGTGGAGGTTAAGTATTAGGAATAGAAAGCTACTGGGTGCCTCACTCTAGCCTTATTAGCTTAGGTTAATATACTTCCTAGGGTATACTCTAAATAGTCTGTCTCTACTATTATTAGAATATTAGGGTTAAATATCTGTAGGATTAGTTTTATAGTAAAAAGTTATTTTAGTGTGAGGAAAGCTTCCTATTGCTTCAGTCTCCAGTTAAAAGAAACTAACTTCTAAGTTAGGCAGTTTAAAGGCTCTATAATAGCGTTATACTGAAGTATAAAGATCTTATAGTAGTTTATAAACTTAAGGAAATTATAGATACTTTTTAGTAAGCTAGGGGGGAGCTAGTTAGTAATAGTTTCTAATTTCTTAGGATTATAAGAGAGGCTTTTTCTAGCTATTATAATATACTTAATATACTTAACTGTAGTAACTAAGAATTTATATTTCTTAGAATCTAACTTAAGGTCTATATTAGTAAGATAGTTAAGTATCTAATGGACTTTCTCCTTATACTCCTTTTGTAAGTTACTAGTGTAAATAAGGATATTATTAATATATACTATAATAAAGTTATCTAGAAACTGTTACAGGCAGCTGTTAATATACTATTGAAATATAGTGGGGGTATTAGTAAGTCTGAAGGGGTATATTATCTATTTAAAGAGGCTGTAATATATTTGAAAAGCTGTTTTCTCCTGATTTATTTTATTAATTCTGATTTTATAGAATATAGTAATAATGTTAAGCTTAGTATATTAATAGGTAGTAGTAACCTTCTAGAGGGTTTCTAATATTAGGAGGAGGGGGTAATAGTCCTTCTTTATAATAATATTAAGGGTTTTATAATCTATATAGAAGTATATTCCTCTATCTGGCTTTCTTATAAAGAGGATTAGGATACTAGTGGAGGAGCTACTTACCTTAATAAATTCCTTATTAAGTAAATCCTCTAGGGTTTTCTTAAGTATTAGAAGCTCCTCCTATAATATACTATAGAGAGATCCTTATAGGAGGTTTAGTTTCTATTCTTTCTTATTAGAGATTAATAGGATATAGTAGTTTATCTTTAGTTAGCTGGGAGGCAGTTAGTATACTGAATCTAGATAGAAAAGATCTAGAAATTCCTTTAAGATATTTATAGGGATATAGTTCCTTAGGTCTATCTCTATTTTTAGAGCTAATATTTTCTTAATATCTACTAGACTAATAGATATAACTTAGTAGAGGCTTAGTGCCTCACTAGTGTGTTGCATAGTATACTGACAGATAAATATAAATAAGTTAGTATTAAGTAGCTAAGCTAACTAGATCTCTTTAAGCTATACTAGCTTATCCTAATATTCTAAGTATATTATTATACTACTTTTTCTGTATATTATTTATTAGGTTTCAGTATTATAAATAATATAATTATTTTCTATTTATAGCTGCCTGAGATATAAGAGTAACTATAGGTTCTCTATAATATAAGTATAGATCTTCTATATATAGTTACTAATTTCTAAAATTAGGATAGTTACCCTCTGGGTGTTACTAGGTGATAGCTTAGTAGTATATCTCCTTATTTATCTCTTTAACTTATTAACTAGTAGGAGGTAAAGTTTCTTTATAAGGGAGATATTAATAATAGTGTAGATATTATAGTCTATATTAATAAGTATATTAATAGAGTAACCTCTATTAATTCTAGCTTAAATAGTAGTTAACTATTAGTTACTTGCTTATTCTTTTTCCTGTTATTTCCTCTATCTTATTATTTCTATTTTAGTTAACTTTAGGGTCTAACTTCACTCTGGAGTTACTTTTTTCCTAAATCCTTATTATTACTAGGTAGGGTAGTATTATCCCCCTAGTTATTCCCAGTGTGATTTAGAGTAGCTGTAGCTTTTACGATTTTTATACTAGTTTTTTTATACTCTCAGGATCTACAGTTTCTGTAAATATAGCCTTTCTTGCTGCATTTAAAGTATTAGTAAGTATCCTAATAGTCTCTGGAGCGTTCCTTAGAAGTAGAGGAGGAGCTACTAAAACTTCAGTATTATTATTATTTCTTAACTACTCCAGTTATTATAATATTACTCTCTATATTATAGGCAGTAGGTCTCTAGTGGGGTAGCTAGTAGTATATTAATACTCCTTTTATATATTTAAGTTTCTAAGCTATATCTTAAATTTTAGATAATTAAGGTTTATATTTTATAGGAAGGTTAATTATAATAAGTAGTTTCTTAAGGTAGGGGAGTAGGGTAGCCTCTAGTAGGGAGATCTAGACTATATCCAGCTATATATATTCTTTAGTGTTAGCTAGAGTTTTTTTAAATTGGGGTAGAAAGGTAGTTAGGTGTTTATTTTCCTTCTATCTGAAGTTTTATAGCTAGGTAATAGTGTGGAGCTAACTGTTAGGGTTCAGGTAAGTTCTATCTAGATAACCTATAAAATTATTTAGATTATAGGAATTCTCTAGTCCTCCTACTATATAGAAGGTTTTAACTACTTACTGAGGATTAAAGTTTAAGTAGGAGTAAATTAGGTATTAATATTCCTAATTACTATTAAAAAAATAGTAGTTAATCTTAAGTTTAGTTTTTATCTGTTAAGCTTATACTTAATATTCTTTCTACTTACCTAAAAACTTTAGGGGTAGGGGAAGAAGCTTCCTCTAGTAGTTAGCTACTAGTGGAAATATAATAATATTATTAACTTTAAGGGCTATTATCCTAATAGATATTATTCCGGGGGTTACTAGAGTATCCTAATGTAAGTTAGAAATGTCTATTATAGTAGCCACCTGGGAATTACTATCTGCTATAATATCTCATTTCGCTAACTTATACGAAAGCTTATTAATCCTCTAGTAGAGAGAGTTGAAAGTATATTATAACTACTACTAAAGTAGTTTACTTATAGAGTTACTACCTGTGGGAGTATCCTGGGGAACTTTAGTACCCTCTATTATTCTTTATATTAGTTACTTATTATATAGTATCATATCCTAGGAGCTATATTTAACTAGATTATATACTTAACTAGTAGGAAGCTGCACTCTACTTAGTATTATCTATATAGTAAATAAAACTAAGTTCTAAATATATAAAAAGCTAGATCTAAACTTATTTAACTGGAAGGTAGCGTAAAATACTATTTATTTAGAACTAAGGAGTAAAAGAGAAACTTTCATAAGTATATAGAAAAGTCTGTATATATAATGCTATATAGGGCCCACTGGGGCTCCACCTGAGGGAGGGAGTTAGCTTCGGATACCTAGGCACAGCCCTAGCCGGACATCCGGACATAGCCCGTAACAACTGTATACAGTATAGTATTAACTTTCTTCTAGTAGAGATTAATTTCTTAATATAAAGTCTCTCTATTATATAGGAGAAGTTTTAAGTATACTATTAGAGAGTAATCTCTCTCTTTAAGTTTATAACTTTCTAATAGGAATCTATAAGTCTTCTCTATATATATAGCTTATAAGAGCTATAACTTTTAAGCTTCTTAATTGTATAGTATCTTAATATCTAGAAACTACTATAAGTTCTCTCCTCCCTTAAAGTAGTATTATAATTAAAAACCTCTAATAATCTCCCTCACGAGATTTTTATATACTTTTAGATATACTAGGATATAGTTATTAATATAAAAGAAAAACAGAATTTAGCTTTTTCGCTAGTAGTAATCTTCTCTAGAAATATAAGAGAACTATAAATCCCTTAGATCTTTCTTAAGATATTACTACTAAAAGATAAGTAATTAGTAGAGATTATATAGTATCTTCTAGAGTTTTAGAACTTTCCTCTATCTCTTATACCCTAGAGGTCTTCTTATATAGATCTCTTTATTAATATCTATATAGATAAAAGTGTTAACTGTATTATACTGAAGAAGCTTGAGGTTAAACTACACTATAATTACTATAAGTATCTAAAATAATATTCCCGCGAGCGTTACTATATAGATATTATATATATCTTTTAGTTACTAGTCTCCTTATATTACTAGGTAAGCTTTTAACTTAAGTAGTTACTTATACTTATTAAGCTTATATATATAAACTTAGTGGTAACTGAGAATTATTTAACTTCTCGTGGTTAGCTTATTAACCTTATCCTACAACCTCGAGACTTAGTAACCTTATAAGTATATTTCTTCAGTCTCTCTGAAACTCTATACTAATAGGTAAAAACCTTAAGAGCTTATATTCTTCTTAGTGTAGTTTAAATACTTTTCTTTACTTATAAGCTACTAGTAAGATATTAAGAGAGAAAGTAACTTTCGCTAGTATATACCTTAAAAGCTTGAGGATTTTATATTATATAATAGTAGCTAGAATCTTTCTGAAAGTATATAAGGTTCCTCTTAGCTTTATTTTCAGTTTTTCAGACTGCTTAAGAGTGGTAGGTATCTCTATAAATACCTTAGAGGCTTTTTGTAGATCTCATTACTTACCTTATCTAGTAGCTTTTCTACTATATACTCTAAATTATCTACCTTATTGGGACTCTCAGGCTAGCTAGACTTTAAGTATCTATTAGATATAGTAATTAGTTTTATATAAACTTTAAGATATTTATATATTTTATATTCTACTAGAAAAATAACTTAAAAAGGTATTTATAATATTATTCTTATTATTCTAGAATTATATTATATCTACTTCTCTACTTCACGCTAAGTAATAAATACCTCCTAGAGTATTATTATAAGGTTTGTAGGTTCTAGGGAGGTTAGTAATATTAGCTAGAGTTTAAATTTAGTTTCAGTAAAACATAGTCTCTCTTAAGGATCTAATTTATCTTAAGGATCTTAAGTATTTATTTACTTAGTATTTAGAGTAGTTAAGAAAAGTTTTATAATTTTATCTGCTTCCTTATTAGTATCTTACCTTATAACTATATTTTTTAACTATTCTATAAGTTTAGTAATCTTCTTCTGGATTTCTTTAAAGTTTATCTAAGAGATTTCTAATATAAAATCTTTTAGGTTACTATTAAAAAACTCTTTCTTATTAAAAATTATATTTCTTATTATAAAAACTTCCTTCTAAAGAAGATTCTAAATCCTAAAGGAGTTACTTAAGGTATAGCTAACTAGAAACTCTAAGAATACTCTCAGTATAAGCTTCTAGTAGTAATATTATTTAAGCTAAGTTTCTTAAGTTATTATATATATTTAGTATCTGTGAGAATATAGTGGAGGCTCCTAGTAGGGACCTTTTTGCATCGTATGGAGGGTTTGTGAGAAAGTAAAATAGCTTATATTCTTATAGCTGAAATACGGAATATGTGGGGTATTTAAACTCTTGAAATATAGTTTTTAGGCTGTAGCTTATAGCTTAGTTATGTAGCCTATATAGCTACATATTTTATTATATACCTCTCCAGGCGTAAGGATTACCTTACGTCTGAATAAAAGTATTCCCAGTAGTTTATCTAAATATAAAAGCGTTTAAATAACTATTTTTAGAGTGAAGATAATAGGATGTTAAGCTATAGGTGAGGAAGGCTTTAAGCTAAGGTAAGAGTAATAAAGCTTTTAAGCTTTCTAATGTTTATATAAAAGTAATGATTCTAAATAGTCTCTACTATCTGAAAATAGCTTTCTCTAGCTTTTTTAAACGCTCTAAAAGGTAGAGAGACTCTAGATATAGCCCTCAAGCGTCTCTAGCTGTGAAGGGCTGGATCTGGGTTTATTTAACTGGAAGGTGGTGTAAATACTGTTTATTTAGAACTAAGGAGTAAAAGAGAAGTTTTCATGAGTGTGTGGAAAAGTCTGTATATATAGTACTATATGGAGCTTATTGGGACCCTACTTAAGGGAGGAAGTTAGCTTTAAATACTTAGGTATAGCTCTAGCTGGATATCTAGATATAGCCTATAATATTACCTCCCTCCTCTCTAGCTGCTGCCTAGCTGGAGGCTATAGGCTAGGTCTCTATTATTATCTATAATTAGCTTATATATTACCTTATATTACTCTAGGGCTACTGTATCTATAATAGTGTTAATAGGCTTCTATATAGGGTTTATATATCCTTCCTATTTAATAAGGATCTCTTATTAGTATCCTCTTTCCACCTGGTGTATCCTTATAGTAAGAATATTTTTAACTAGCTATTTAACCTTCTTATTATTATCTATTAGTAATAGCAGCTAGCTATTAATTATAACCTACCTAGGTAGTAAATTAGTAGCGGCTTTCTAGAGTAAATCTATATAGAACTATAGGTAAATAGACTCTGGAGTATCTAGCTCTATAATATATAGCGAGAGGATTTTTACTATTATATACTTATAGTGTAGTTAGGCTAGCTTTCAGCTTGGTTTTAGTAACTTATAGTTAGATATATTTAATTATATTTTATTACTAACTTAGTATTAAACTGTAGGGGATTAGGTTTTATTTATCTGAGTTTCTAATTTCTGCTGGGTAGTAGCTATCTCTATATAAATATATATTATTATTAACTATATTCTCTCAACTAATTAGTAGGCTATAGTTTTATTATTAGTAGGTAGTTCTATATACTTCTTAGTCACTAGAATAAGGTTAATATAATATTTATAATTTATAAAGAAAGATATAGTTTTTATTATATTATATTATTAGTTATAAAGGGTTAACTATATAATAGGTAGTAGGTTATCTTAGTTATTTTAGGATTAGTAGGTAAATACTTTTAAAATTATTTAGATATTTTAGTTATATTATTTTATGATTTTATTAGTTTATGGGTAGTAATTAATATTTAGTAGGTATGTAATATCTGTTAATCTGTAGAATTCCTTCTAGAAGTAATTTACCTAATTGGATTCTCTATTATTTATAATAGAGTGTAGTATTCTATAGAATCTGTAGTAATAACTGAGGAACTACTAAGTATATATTTCTGTTTCTATTATATTTATCTTTTTTAATATAAGGATTTTATTTAGTTAATTAATAATAACTTAGAGGTAATAGCTATTTTTTTTTTTTATAAGGGGTAAGTTAGTAATAAAGTCTATTAATAGATTAGAGTGTAACTAGTTAAGTATCAGTAGGGATTTTAGGAATTTCTTTTTAGTCTGCCTCTAGATATAAATACTTCTATATATATTATAGTTATATATAAATTAGTAGATACTCTATAACTATTTAGGTTAGTAGAATTATTAGTTTATGATTTCTAGTATATTATTACGTTTTAGGTAGCTTATAGGGGAGAAGTTATATAACTTCTATATTAACTTAGTCTTAAGTTTATTAAGGGGGCTATTATTCTCTTTACTGCTTAGTATTTAAAGTCTCTCTCTGAAGGTAAGCTATCTTAGTGTATTAATAGTATACTTAGTAATCTGGATCTTGATATGGAGGTTAGGGGGGAAGCTATATTCTCTCTGCTAGATTACTGTGAAGATTTATTAGTATAAGGAGTCTCTCTTAGTAGTGTGGTTTTATATCTCTTATAAGTCTGGTTTTCCTTTGAAAATCTAGATACTAATAATATTTATATATCCTATTTGGGGTCTTGTGGGGATAGTGGTGTTTGGGATAATCTATATTATCTGTTTTTTTTACCTCTTATTATTCTACTTTTTAGGGGTATTCTATTTCTTCTGGGAGAGGGTATTAGGGGTTACTACTTAGGTGTCTGGTTGGTATTTAAGGTAAAAGTTATATTAAGATAATTCTTCTGCTTACTGGTTCTGCCTCTCTGTAAGTTATTATTTCTTTATAAAATACTTAAGGTTTTTATAGTTAGTGAGGATCTTAAATCTCTTAGTGCTCTATAGCTTTACTTTCTATACCTATAAATATTCTAGTATTATAAGGAGTTCCTTATTATAGATTGGGTAATTAAACTCTGTGGGGGTTAGGTATTAGGAGTGGAAAGTTACTAAATACCTTACTTTAGTTTTATTAGTTTAGATTAATATACCTCCTAGGGTATACTTTAAATAGTCTGTTTTTATTGTTATTAGAACGTTAGGGTTAAATATCTATAAAATTAGTTCTATAGTGAAAAGTCATTTTAGTATGAGGAAGGTTTCCTACTGCTTTAGTTTCTAGTTAAAGGAAACTAATTTTTAAGTTAGGTAGTTTAAAGATTCTATAATAATATTATATTAAGATATAAAGACTTTATAGTAATTTATAAACTTAAGGAAACTATAAATATTTTTTAGTAAGCTAGGGGAAAGCTAGTTAGTAATAGTTTCTAACTTTTCAGGATTATAAGAGAGGTTTTTTCTAGCTATTATAATATATTTAATATACTTAACTATAGTAACTGAGAATTTATATTTTTTGGAATCTAACTTAAGGTTTACATTAGTAAAGTAGCTGAGTATCTAGTGGACTTTCTCTTTATACTTTTTTTGTAAGCTACTAGTGTAAATAAGGATATTATTAATATATACTGTAATAAAGTTATCTAGGAACTGTTGTAGGTAGTTATTAATATACTGTTAAAATATAGTAGGGATACTAGTGAGTCTGAAGGGGTATACTATCTATTTGAAGAGGCTGTAATATATCTGAAAAGCTATTTTCTCCTGATCTACTTTATTAATTCTAATTTTATAGAATATAGTAATAATATTAAGTTTAGTATACTAATAGATAATAGTAACTCTCTAGAGGGTTTCTAATATAAGGGGGAGGAGGTAATAGTCCTTTTTTATGATAATATTAAGAATTCTGTAATTTATATAGAAATATATTCCTCTATCTGACTTTCTTATAAAGAGGACTAGAGTATTAGTAGAGAAACTACTTATTTTAATAAATTCTTTATTAAGTAAATTCTCTAGGGTTTTCTTAAGTATTAGAAGTTTTTTTTATAATATACTATAGAGGGGTCTCTATAGGAGGTCTAGTTTCTATTCCTTCTTATTAGGAATTAATAGAATATAGTAGTCTATCCTTAGTTAGCTGGGGGGTAGCTAGTATACTGAATCTGGATAGAAAAAATCTGGGAATTCCTTTAAGATATTTATAGGGATATAGTTTTTTAGGTTCACTTCTGCTTTTAAGGTTAATATTTTCTTAATATCTACTAGATTAATAGATATAATCTAGTAGGGGTTTAGTGTTTTATTAGTATACTATATAGCATACTGATAGATAAATATAAATAAGTTAGTATTAAGTAGCTAAGTTAACTGGATCTCCTTAAGTTATACTAGCTTATCTTAGTGTTCTAGGTATGCTATTATACTACTTTTTCTATATATTATCTATTAGGTTTTAGTGTTATAGATAATATAATTATCTTCTATTTATAGCTGTTTAAGATATAAAAGTAGCTGTAAGCTCTCTATAATATAGATATAGATTTTCTATATATAATTATTAATTTTTAAAGTTAGGATAGTTACCTTCTAGATGTTACTAAGTGATAGCTTAGTAGTATATCTCCTTATTTATCTCTTTAACTTATTAATTAGCAGGAGGTAAAGTTTTTTTATAAGGAAGATATTAATAATAATATAGATATTATAGTTTATATTAATAAGTATATTAATAGAGTAACTTCTATTAATTCTGGTCTGAATAGTAGCTAATTACTAGTTACTTACTTATTCCTTTTCCTGTTGTTTCTCCTATCTTGTTACTTCTGCTTTAGTTAGCTTTAGAGTCTAACTTTACTCTGGAGTTATTTTTTTTCTGAATTTTTACTGTTACTAAGTAGGGTAATATTATCCCCCTAGTTATCTCCAGTGTGATCTGGAGCAGCTGTAGCTTTTGCGACTTTTATACTAGTTTTGTTATACTTTTAGACTTTATAGTTTCTATAGATATAGTTTTTCTTACTATATTTAAAGTATTAGTGGATATTCTAGTGGTCTCTGGAGTGTTCCTTGGGGGTAGAGGAGAAACTATTAGAGCTCTAATATTATTATCGCTCCTTAACCACTCTAGTTATTATAATATTACCTTCTATATTATAAGTAGTGGATCTCTAGTAGGGTAGCTAGTAGTATACTAGCGTCCCCTTTATATATTTAAGCTTCTAAGCTATATTTTAAACTTTAGATAACTAAAATCTATATTCTGTGGGAAGGTTAATTATAATAAGTAGCTTTTTAAGGTCGGGAAGTAAAGTAGCTTTTAGTAGAGAGATCTAGATTATATCTAGCTATATATACTCTCTAATATTAACTAGAGTTTTCTTAAATTAGGATAGAAAAGTAGTTAAATGTTTATTTTCTTTCTATTTAAGGTTTTATAGCTGGATAATAGTGTGAAGCTGGCTATTAGAGTTTAGGTAAGTTCTATCTAAGTAATTTATAAAATTATTTAGATTATAGGAATTCTCTAGTTCTCCTACTGTATAGAAAATTTTAATTACTTACTGAGGACTAGAATCTAAGTAGGAGTAAATTAGATATTAATATTCCTAATTACTATTAAAGAAGTAGTAGTTAATCTTAAGTTTAGCTTTTATCTATTAGGTTTATATTTAGTATTTCTTCTGTTTACCTAAAAACTTTAGGAGTAGGGAAAGAGGTTTCCTCTAGTAGTTAGCTACTAGTGGGAATATAGTAATGTTATTAACCCTAAAGGCTATTATCCTAATAGATATTATTCTGGAGGTTACTAGAGCACCCTAGTATAAGCTAGAGGTATCTATTACAGTAGCCACCTGGGGGTTACTACCTACTATAGTATCTTATTTTACTAATTTATATAAAAGCTTATTAATCATCTAGTAGAGAGAACTTAAGGTATATTATAACTACTACTAAAGTAGTTTACTCACGAAGTTACTACCTATAGGGATATCCTAGGGGGCTCTAATACTTTCTATTATTCTTTATATTAGTTACTTATTATATAGTGTTATATCCTAGAAGCTACACTTAATTAGATTATATACTTAACTAGTGGGGAGCTACATTCTACCTAGTGTTATCTATATAGTGAATAAAACTGAGTTCTAAATATATAAAAAGCTGGACTTAAGCTTATTTAACTAGAAAATAGTATAAATACTATTTATTTAGAACTAAGGAGTAAAAGAGAAGCCTTCACGAATGCGTAGAAAAGTCTGCATATATGGTGCTATATGGGGCCCACCGGGGCCCCACCCGAGGGAGGGGGTTGGCTTCGGATACCTAGGCACAGCCCTAGCCGGACATCCAGGCATAGCCCGTAACACTAACGCTCTTAATACTACTACCTTCTTATTTATTACTTAGAGACATATAGCTACTTAAGATTAAAATATATAAAATATAAGCTTGAGAGTATACTATATAAAATATAGCCTTCTAAGCTAAATAAGATTACTAGAGATATCCTCTTTAGAGTAGCTCCTACTCACTATAACCTTTACACTCTATATACTCTATCCCACTAGTAGTAATAAGGACGCTATTCTGAGTGTTTAATCCTAATAGAGCCAAAACCCTACTAAGTATTTATAACACTTTATATATAAAACCTATTCTCATAATAGTCTAGAAGGTATACTTAAATATTAACTACTTATTAAAGCTATCACAAAAGGGAAGAACTTTTAAACTCTTTCTAGGCTGTTAGAATAACTACTTTTAAAGTTAGTATTTTAACCGCCTTAGATATACAGCCTAAATAATATTATTTTAAATATTAACTTCACTCTATAGCCTAGCTTCACTGAGGCTCCTTATCCAGACTTTTCAGTCTTCTCCACCCCCCCAGACATATTAAATACTTAAGATATAAAGTATATCTAAAAAGAAGTTTATTAGATATAACTACTATAGGCTGAATCTATTAATATTACTGAAGGAACGCCTTTTTATAGGCAGCTAATCTAAACGTAATAGAGGCAGAGAGGTAAAAAGTAGAGTAAAGTTAAAAGAGGGAGAGGTTACTAGTTAAAAATAGTATAGCAAGGATACCTGAAAGATACCCTCGAGAGGTTAACTATAATATTAAAAAGTCGACTATAATATCGAAAGGTAATATAGAGGCACCTTAAGATAGGTAGCACTATATATACATCAAAAAGAAGGGTCGAATAGAGGTTCTCATAAGTATAGACTGCATGCAAATTAACAATAAAAGAAAGTAGAGGTTATTAAAAGCGTCTGAAAACACTATAAACCAGGCTAAACTAGGCTCATAACTGTAAGAACACAGTAGAGGCCCCTAGTAGGGACCTTTTTGCACCATACGGAGGGTTTATGAGGAAGCAAAATAGCTTATATTCTTATAGCTGAAATGCGGAATATACAGAGTATTTAAACCCTTGAAACGTAGTCTTTAAGCCATAGCCTGTAGCCTAGTTACGTAGCCTACGTAGCTACATATTTCATCACAGTATCTATATACCCTCAGGTGGGAGAGATCTAAAGTTACTATATATATATTTTTATCCTTCTAGAAATAATAATAAAACTACTTATATAATGTCTTTTAATCTTAAGAGGCTAAGAGTATATAGTTATAAATATATATAATAATTTTTAGGATTTTAGACTATAAGATAGAAAGAAGACATATCCTAATTACTATAAACCTTATATACTCTTTAATTACTACTACTACTTTCTCTACTTTACTATTTTAAATCTGAATATTTAATATAGAAAGTTTAAACTTAATACCTCTCTCTTAAATCTCTATCTAGATTACTCTATACTTCCAGATTTTATTATCCACTTTAATCTTTTTAACTAATATCTTATATATAGTTTTTAGGAAGTTAAGAAACTTTCTAATTATATTTAGAAACTTCTCTATCTTCCTTATATAAAAGTAGAAATTCCACACTAAGCTTATTACTTAATCCATAAAAATTACAGTAGATATATAATCTTTATAATTCTCTTTAAAATTATAACAATCTATTATAATTCTCTCCTCCAGGTTAATATACTATATTACTTCCTTTTAAGCTTTTCACACTATTTAATATATCTTACTTTTTATATATATATTATAATCTACTATATAGACTACTTATAAATTCCTATTTATTCTAACGTCTCTTATAGTAGTTAATAAATAGTTTATTACTTCAGATTCTAAATATTCTAACCTTAAATACTAGAGCTTCTAAGACCCAGCTATTAGCTACCTTTATAAAAATATAGTATACTTATATAATTTATAGAATTTAGAAAGTTTATCCTTAAATAGTAATACTCACTCTATAGACACCTAGAAGGATACTTCCTTAAGAAAATTATACTCTAGTATGTATTACTTATTTATAATCTTAAGAAAGTAAAAATAGCTTCTATCTACCTTTTAAATATAATTATTATCTAAACTCTAATTCCACTATAATTTACATTTATAAAGTTTTCTAAGTAATACTAAATTACTTATAAGATTAGGATATAATATAATATTAAATAAATATAGTTTTATAAAACCTTAAAAACTTTATACTTTTATCTTTATATTATTATAACTTTCTATAGTGATCTTCTAAGTATTAACTTAAAAATAGTTACTTATTATAACTTCTAAAAATATTTAAAATTATTCAATACTATTAAAAATATATATTATTAATTCTGAATTTATAATTATGAATCTCGCGAGGACGTAAAACTTATTTAAAATTATTAAAATTATAGTAGTCTTTCTATAAGAGTATCTATATAATTAAAACCTTAAAATTAAGTTTATAACCTTCCTTATATACTTTATAAATTCTTTATTAAACTTTATCCTTCTGTCTATAACCTCCTAGATATCTAAATTAAACTTCTAGGTAGAATATCTAAATTACTTATTAATATAGAAGTATTTTAAGAGAGAATATTATAGCTAGTATATCTTACAGCTAGAACTTCCCTTTAACTTATAATTTTTATTATTATTAAATTCTTATTTATAGTATTTACCTATATATTAATTAGAAATTTCTCTACCTTATTAAGTTTAGTTTCTATTTCAGTCTCTTAATATAGTAGGGAAACTCTCTTAAGTTTCTTTATTATTATTAGGAGTATCTATAAAGCTAAAGACTCCTCTCGTAAGTCTACTTTAAGTTAGAGTAACTTCTAATTCTAGAAGAAAAAACTAAATATAATTTACAACTTTAGCTACTATTAGGATATTATTATAAACTCTAGAGGAGACTGAAACTAATTATAAGAAAATCTATAATTTAATATAGTTACCTCTAAATCCTCTAGTATATTCTAGAAACTAAATTAAGAGCTTATAAAAGTTTAGTATTCTTATATTAAGATATTTATAAATTACTTTCTCCCAGTAAGTAACTTATACTTCTATATTACTCCTTAAATCTAACTTCTTTCTTATAAATTTAGTAAGAATTACTATATATTCTATAATTATTTCTATTTATCTCTTAATTTCACTATAGCTTATATAGCTCTTAAGTTTAAATAGCTAGATATTAAGACCTCCTATAGTATTATAAGAATATTTTAAGAAGTTAGGAGAGATAATATCTCTAATACACTCTTATACTACCTATATTCCTTTCATTCTCTTATAATATATCTTTATCTAAAAAGTATATTTAAAATATTTTTTCTTATATAAAACTATATTTTCAGTTAAGAGGTACTTAAAAGCTATAGCCTACAGGATATTACTTTCTATATTCAGGATTATTATATTATCTCCCTCCTCAGAAGTTACAGTTTAAGATAAGCTTAGAGTATATATAAAATATCTAGACCTTAACGGATAATTAGAAATCTCTAGAATTACTAGTTTAGTAGTAAGCTATTTATATTTAACGTTTAAAATACTTAAGATTACTTTACTATAGATCTTAAGGTTTATAAGATCCTAAAAGCTATAGGAATAGTATAAAGATTTAATTTAGTTAATCTAGAGGATCTAGTCCTTAAAGCTACTTAGAATAATCTTTCTAATAGAGGTAAATATTACTTCTTAGGTTCTCAAGAGATTTCAAATAGTTATAAAATAGTTAGTATAGTATATAAGATTCTTAATTATTAAATTAATTATATTATATTCTCAGGACCAAAAAATAACGCATGAGACTATAGATATACTATATACCTCTCGGGAGCGTATAAACGAGATTCCGTAAGGTATATACTAGAGGTACGTCTCTCTCAATCTGACAGGTTCCCTGTAAGTCTGGTTACAAAAGACGTACACTGGGTAATGTCCTACCACCTTGATATCTCAGCTGATGGGCTATGAGAACCTTGTTGAGCACCACAAATTCGGAGCTATAGAAAGACCAACTGATGAATACAAAGTGCCCTCCAGGTAGCTGCCCCCTAGAAATTTTGACAAAGTCGATTTCCCTCGTCAGTATTTCTTCCATCCCATCATCAAGCATACATCTCCAACGTCGACAACCCCAATAGATAATCGCGTTTCACACGACCGTATCAAGTTTCTCAATCTTACAGAATGGGATCTCCAAGCTCCCAGGCAGCCGTAGCAGTGGGGAACTCGCCGCGCTGCATTACTCCTGACGGCTTGGAGGATGCATCTCGAGGGCTCCAGATTGAGAGCCCTCCACGCACCGCAGTTACCTTCAACGATCTTCCGTATGAAATCCTGTTGATGGTCTTTGGCCACTATCTCGACATCGGCACTGGGATGGAAGGTTTTGGAACAACTGCAATCAACTTCCCGTCACGAGATGGCGAGAAGGCTCTATCTTATATACCGTGGAGCCAGCATCTTGAAACGGTCGTACCGGTCCGGAGGATGTGGAACAACACACCAGCGTCACGCGCCCATCATGTGTCCAAATGGCACCAAAGACAAAACGCCAAAGAGCTGTTGAGCATATCGTCGACGAGCAAGATAATTTCGGAAGCCTGCATGGAAGTGCTCTTTCGCCACCCACAAATCGGCGAGTTGGAAATCCCGGTGTCCTGCTTTTGGGACTCCTCAAGAAGCCATCTACACCGAAGAACCAAGACATTGTCGGTGGTAAGCGACATGGACGCCACAAATGGCAGTTTTCGGCGAAACCATTACAGTCGTGGATATTTCGACCGCCTCTACAAGTTAATCAACTCTGGGCCCGATTTCAGGACGCTGAGATCTTTAGAACTGAACATATGTTCCTGCAATAACGACTATTCAGTTCAAAAGGCCTGGGTCGGTCTATTACCCTCTTTCCCAGCGTTGAAGAAGCTGGTGATAAGGAGTTTCCAAACTCTGGAATTCCAATTCTCGCCATTGCTACCGCAAGTCGAGGAAGCACACTTCTACCAATGCCGTTTCTTTGACGAGGTCAACCGCGACGCCGCAGTGCCGGCGGCCCAAGTTCTCAGACGGTTCCCGTCTCTGCGCACGCTCGTAAACTGCGATTCCTTCGTCGACCTTGCCGTGGACGCGTTCGAGCCCATGAAGAACACTCTCGAGACGCTCGTATGGGTCGACACGTGGACGAAGCCCATAGAGCACCAGCTCGTCGGGACTTGCGAGGCTATGATGACGTTGACCGGCGTGAAGCATCTGTCGCTCGGCGCGGGCCAGATGCACATCTTGGGCCGCGGAGACAAGGGCACGTTTCTCAATTTTCACAACACGCTCGAGACGCTGGAAATTGTGCCCTTGTTGCAAAGGGACGACGACGACCTCTGGGGTCGTCGCCAGCGCCGTCTCAACCCCCACCAGCTATCCTCGTACCTGCTACGGCTTTACGAAATTTGCGTGCTTCCGTCGTCGAAGATGCGAGTCATCGACCTGCGCAGCTTCATGCCGCAAGATGTAGAGCTGAAACGCATCCTGGCCTCCAAGATCGACATGCCGTTCTTCCTACTTGCGAGGAAGTTCTTCAGAGCGCTCGGGGTCTTGATGTTATTCCAGAGTCTGGACAAATCACTCGAGATCTATTTCATGGAAGGGGTCCCGCCAGAGATACTACCGGAGCGGAGGGCGGAGTTGAAGACATCCTTCTCCGAGGGTGACAGGGGGGTTTCTCGCTGATTTCTTGGGAGCACGCTGCAGAGTCATCATACTCATTCACGTCTAGGAGAGAGTGTGTTCAATTAGGCTGGCTCAAAGCTGGACAATTTGAAAAAAAAAAAAAAAAAAAAAAAAACGGTCATATGACTCGAGTAGTAACGTTTCTGTCATACCCTTATTCAGCTTCAGGGAAGATTATGTTCGTTCGTCGTCATCCACAATACTCGTATAAGTTGATGTAGCATGTACTTTTTGATTACTCAATCACAACTGGTAAACTTGAGCAACTAGAAAAGTCCAAGCTACCTTGCTCCTATTGACTTGGAGGCCACGAACTGACTTCTTACAACAAGGCGAAGATGCATTGGAAACATAAAAAATGATCAGTGGGAGGCTTGAACTCCCGGCCTTGGCATTACCATATATGTCAGGTGACATATTAGTACCACGCTCTAACCAACTGAGCTAACCGACCTGTTGGATGGTGTCGTCGTCAAAAGTTCCATCTATATCACAATGAGGGAGATCTGTGAGTCAGGGCCCCAAACTTTGACAGCATCAGATCCTGGCGCAACTGCCTGGGTCCGTCTAAATGCTTGCAAGGACCGAACAAATCCGACAAATGAGTCTTGTCGTCTGGGACCGGGTGTCGGCACGAGTTGCTCCCAGTCCATTACAGACGCCGAAGCTTAAACAAATATGGTCTCGTTTTCCGGGGCACTACACAGTAATAGTGTAGGGTGTCCTACCTATCCGTAGGTAGGTGCAATAGCTTGGATTGCCCCACTCCGTAGATGGGGTGGATCCAAGCATATAGCATTATCGTACAGACGGTGCCACTTGATAATTATCAGGTGGTTCGTGTGACAAATATGGTCTTCGCAGATATTTTCGTTCGTCATCAGACGGCATTGCGGATGACACTCTCCCTCCCCCAAGTTGAGAACGCGGCGTCTGATTACGGCTGACACAATCGTCCCGTTCATGGTATGCGGATCAAGTGCTCCTTCATCACATGGTAGCCGAGAGGTTGGATGGATTCTGCCATACACCAGCCAGAGGAGAGTTCGCGTCGTCCCTGGTCATAACCGTCAAGATGCAGACGCAAGGCGCTTCGAAAGGCTGCATTGGGTCTTCACCGAGTCAACTCGACTCCAAGGCTTGCAGCACGGAGACGACCAACGGGTATAACTTTATCCTGAGGACTTGTTTGAAGTGACGAGCAAAACAAGGGTCACCGCAACTGACTGCTTTAAAGTGGGAGAGCTCGGCCGCCTCACGATCGCATCTTGGTCTCTCGTAACGTTTGAACTCACGACATCCCACATCCCACATCCCAGCAAAACCCTATCCTCCCGCGGCCCCAGCTTTGGGCCATGGGCCACGATGAGACTCAAGAATTGGGCCCCAAGGTCGGACTCTGTCTTCGTTTCCTTTAGTCATCCAACAGTTCCGCGTCTACCTACGTAGTAGACTCGAACCCACAACACCACCCCTCACCGTCTCCATCCCCGGCTCTCTCCCCGGAATCCTTTCCCGACTCCATGTCAGGACCCATCGCTCAGTCCACTCTTCAGTCCCATTAGCATTGTGATCCAGGACCCCTTCCGGTGCTTCGATGGTCACGTCGACACACTGTCGTTGCGCCGATATTCCTACTCGTTGCTATTTGCTACTTGCTTCTGCTGCTGTTACTAGCTGCTACTGCTACTGCTGCTGCTCTCTGCCCAGATGCCACGCAGACGAGACCCCTCGAAGCAGGTTGCTCGCCGGAGCCATCGCGGCTGCCACAGGTGCCGTCTCCACAAGATACGCTGCGACGAAGCGAAGCCTCACTGCGGACCGTGTATCACTCGCGGGTACGCAGACTGCGTTTACGTCCAGATCCTCAAGTGGGAAACAGATTATGTCGGCCGCGCCTTTGGCAGGGCCGGAGTCTGGTCAAAATCAGGCACCGCTGGCGGACGAGGGGGAGGCACCGTCAGCAGTAATAAGAAGACGGTTCCGCCATCTATCCCGGATGCCGCGTACTGCAGTCAGCCCAGCCACGTCCATCCCTTTGGATTCTTAAACACATTCATCTCCGATTTTGAAGGCGACGAGTCCTCGTCGTCGTTGTCGTCGTCCAGCGAGGAGACTTCTGGCGACGACAAGAAGACGGCGGCGCTCGCTCTGCGACGCAACATCAACCACCTCAGCAGACCAGTAACTTATATCAAACTCGACACCAACGCCGAATCCCATCTGCTCCGCTACTACCTCGACCGCATCTGCCCCATGACGGTCCCCTGCGCGAAGAGCGAGTCCCCGTTCTCGGCCCTCATCTTCCCCTTTGCAGTCTCTTCGGCCTCGCCGGCCCTCATGCACGCCCTCCTCGGCCTCGCCGCCTCGCACCGCGCGCGGTCAGACGCCTCCTACCACCCCGTGGCCCTCAGCTACTCGGCAAAGGTGATCCGCTCGCTGCGCCTGACGCTGGACAGCAGGCCGTCCGTCGACATCGCCGCCAACTCGGAGATCCTCGTGCTCATGATGCTCCTCTGCCAGCTCGAAATCATCGCCGAGTGCGACAAGCGCTGGGTCACCCACCTCCGCGGCGCGCGCGACCTCATCCGCTTCCGGCGCCAGGGCGTGCAGTCGTCCGACCTCGCGCGGCAGGCCGCCCGCCAGCAGAGCCCGTGGGAGCGCATCATCAACTTCGCGGAGCGGTACTTCGCCTTTTACGACGTCATGGGCCGCACCGCCTGCGGCGAGGAGCCCATCTTCGGCAACGACTTCTGGTCCGCGCAGGAGGACGAGCTGGACCTGTGGATGGGGTGCTCGCCGCGGCTCGTCAGCGTCATTGGCGAGATCACCGAGCTCAGCTGGCGCTACCACAGGTTGTCGTCGACGACGGCCGAGGAGTGCTGGCGGGCCCTCGAGCGCCAGCGCGCGCGGCTCGTTGCGCGCCTGCAGCGGCCGGAGCTCGGGTCCGACAGCGAGGACGAGGTGATGCGCACGTCCGTGGAGCTGAAGCGCGTGACGGTCGAACTGTACCTCCACTCGGCGCTCAACGACACCACCCCCGCGACGCCGGTCATCAGGCAGGGCGTGAAGAAGATCCTGCGTCTGGCGGCCGTGTTGCTGCGCGCCGACGTCAAGGCCGGCCTCACTTGGCCGCTGTTCATGGCCGCGTGTCAGTTGGATCCGACGGAGGAGCTGGAGTGGACGTCGGAGGGTGCCGCAGACGAAGAAGAGGTGGTCCCCCGCCACGCGCGGCCGTTTGTGCTGTATGCCCTGGACAAGCTGTCGGATTCGCTCTCCAACGTCACGAGGACGCGGTCCGTCATTGAAAAAGTCTGGAAGCAGCGCGAGGCCGCGTCTTTCCTGGCCTCGGACCGGCAGCTCTCGCCGAGTCCAAAGGCCTTTAACGACTGGGCTCGGTTCGTGGCGCCGCTCTGTCATAACATCAGTCTGGCTTGAGCTTACGTGACTAACTCGATCCTGGGTTTTTCCTTGTTGTCTGTTTTCCACGTGAAAGAATGGCTGCGGGAACGGTGTTCAAGCGGTAAAAAAAAAAAAAAGGGCGGCGAATTTGTGTGGGATTCTCATCAAGGGGCTTCAACGGACTTTTGTTATGTTTCGAGGTTGCTCGCAACACGGGGAGTATTTGGGCTTTCTCAGCACCCGCAATTATAGGAACCTAGTCAGACTAAATCGGAAATCGAGAGAGACCTTCATCAAGACCAAGTGGCTGGTCCAAATGTGCCGTTGGGAGGAATTGGTTTCCAAGGAATGCCTCGTCCGTCAACCGTGGTCTTCTGGATGTTGTTACCCCACCAGCTGAGGTTGACTCCCGGAAAGACGAGCGCAAAAAACATAACAATAGCGGATATGGCGAGGCCCGAGTCGAGCGCAGCAGATAAGACGTAGTTGTACTGTTGAAATGCAGTCAGTGAACATGGCCTGGTATCGACCAAGTCGTTGCGACTTTGGGGAACCAACCTTTGCCCACCACTGGGGGTATTTGCCCTTGAGCCACTTGTTAAAGATGAAAGATACGGCAAAGGCGGAGGTGTAATTAAGGCCTGTTGCTGGAGGCACGTTACCTGTTCCCGCGAAGACCAAGGGCCAGTGAAGATGCCGCAGGAATCTATTGTTTGGGAACCGCTTCTTGAGGAAGAAGGTGACGACCGGCAACAGAGCGCCGATCCAGAAGAAGTGTAACAGCCCAGAGTACATCTTGCCAACGCTGTACAGTCGCGCAGGGCCGATGGCGCCCCAGACAACGCTGGAAGAGAAGTTGACGCGTCCCTGCGGACACGTGTATCCGTTCGGCTGCTTCTCCGAGCAGATGCCGCGGACGTGGTTCAGCATCCACAGAAGCACCGCGTTCTGGGTGAGCGAGCCGACGATGCATGCCGTCAGCTGCGCCGCGAACAGCGTCCGCCGCGGGATCTTCATGTAGAGGCCCAGTTTCATGTCCGAGGCGAAGATCATGGCCTGGCTGAGCCCCGTGTAGGCGTAGAACTTGAAGATGAGCATGACGATGGGTTTCCCGGGAATCAGGTACCCCGAGATGATCTCGCCGAGCACCGTCAGGACGTTGCTGTTGAGGTTGGCGACGGCGTAGACGCTGCCTGTCGGGATGAGGTAGACGAGGGCCAGGCCGAAGGCGACGAAGATGCCCCAGACTGGCATCTGTGTCTCGTAGACCACCTGCACGACGACGGAGAGGACGAGGACGACGACGGTGAGGATTCCGTACCACCACCATGGCGTGTCTGGATACCGCTCGATCAAGCGGGAGTGGATGTCCTTCTTCCGGCTCGGGTTGAAGGCGCCGATGATCTCTCTGTAGTGGTTGATGAAGATGTACGTCGGGACGCAGGTCATGACGGCGAAGGAGATGCCATAGCTGAGCGCAAAGGTGACTGGCATGAACAGCGGGCTGTATTTCTCGTACTCTTTGACGATGAAATTGCCGTCTCTGCCTACAACTCTGGTTGCGTTGTAGATGCGTCCGGTGTTGTCGTATGTGTCGGCGCCTGAGAAGGGGAGATGTGCCGTGTACCAGGTGTTGGTGTAGTACAGGATGGGAGTGACAATCGCGAAGAGAATCACCCACCCAGCAAAGACATTAGCTTGCGCCCAGAACGGGACGACCAACGGCGAGCCGTTGTAGGCGATCTGAGACCAGTCAAAGGTTGTCGGTAGATACGCGAGGCCGGTGGACATGCCGAACAAGTTGTTGACCACCACGTTGTCTAGGTTCGTCAGCTTCAACAGTCGATTCATCACGGACGCTGCGACGTACTTGGCGCAGCCCAGCAGATGAAGGCGAAAGTGCTGAGCCCGGTGAAGATGTAACCCGGAAACCAGTACCACAAGAAGCCACCTACAAACACGCACATGAAGAATCTGTACCTGGAGATGCTCCAGCCATCAGCAAGCGGGTTCGCCCTTCCATGCAACGTCTGGAACAAGGCAGCGTTGGCCAGGGTCGACGGCCAAATCATGTTGGGCGGCTCCACGATGAAGCGGTAAGCAAGCCCAGCCATACCAAGACCGAACATCTGCATCGACAGCCCGAGGAGAAACTGGTAGGGTACAGGTGTGTCGAGCCCGTAGAAGGCGGTGGCCTTTTGCGCCTGGATGATGTCGGTAGCCCAGGAGGGACCGAAAGACAAGTTGGACATGACGGTGACGACGGCGTGCTCTTTGATGTTGAAGTAGTGATCTGGATTGATGACAAGATCCCATTTGCCAAACACGCGCATCTTCCTCACCGGCAGCAACCGAGCCACGACGCAGCCGACGGGGTACGCGACGAGCTGGGCCACGAGCGACGAGATGGTCACGCCCGGATAGCGCATGGAAAAGAACTGGTTGATGCCAGACCCGACCATGGTGAAGACGACACCCAGCACCCACATGCGCAGCGTGTTGACCGGCATCGACGCGTCGTCCGTGTTGGGCACGTTTGCGCGGACCTCGGGGAACGGCGAGTTGTCCGATGCGATGTCGAAGTGCTCCTGGATGTCGCCGATGGCGCACGTCGCGGCCTTGTCGAGGTCTTCGGGGTCGCGGGCTTCGACATCTTGGGTGAGCTCTTGTCGTAGCGGCGACACTGGGAGTGCGCCGGCCACCTTCTCGCCGGACTTTTCGGCGGCCATGGTGGACGTCTGCGAAAAGGCAGAAGAGAGAGAGAGAGAGGGCCGACACCCAAACTGTCAAAAACTTTGTGTGGCAGTTGTGGGTGCTGGCGGAACGGAGTTGGTAATGGCCCGGACGACGAGGCTTCTTTGTGTCGTGATATTATGGCATGCTACGTGTACGCCAAGGTCACGCAGACAAGAGCCAATCGTGTTGTATTCTTGTCTCATAAACGACCTTCCTCAGATTCTTGGTACCGAAAGGTGTCCATCACGGCTACCGAACACGAACCACCCCAAAGACCCAACCCCCTGCAGTCTAGATAGGCTTTTCGTCGACCGTTTCTTCGTGATACAGTCCCTGAAATCCTTCGCCGTCGGGGCCTGAGGAAGGCCCAAGCTATCTGAATCGAGGTCTGCAGTGGATGGCTTCCGAGGCGACAGAAGTCAATCGTGAGGAGAGTCGCGAGTAATGGCGAGGGTTGAAAAGCTTGTTTGCAAGTCAGGGCTTCCTAGTCACATCTCGAGCCGATGAGGTGATCAGAAGATGGGCCAGAGGGGAAGGTCCAACCCTTCGATAGCTTATGGTTATGTGTGTGACTGACAGCCAGATGTTCCAATGTGCCAATGATGCACACTGCGAGACTGTGCGTGAGGGGTCAAAGTGACGAGCCAATCATCATCTCACGTATCGACGTGGTTGACCCTTTCACGATCAGGGAGGGAGTTCGCCAAGTTGTCGCTGACTTGAAGATTACAACCATCTTCGCAAACCGCCAGTTCACGTTGAATCAGACAACGGTATGACGAGTTGCCATTCAATCGACAATTTAACCTGTTTCTAGCCTGCGGTAACTGTAATCGCCGATAACCATGGCCAATGACGGCCTCTCACTCACAAAGACCTCGAATATTGTCATTATCGGGGCGTAAGTCCGCCAAGGCTCATGAGGTGGACAGATTAGTCTTTAACATGAGGTAAAACAGGGGTACCTTTGGCATCAGCACAGCATATCACCTTGCGAGGCGCGGATTCACCAACGTCAGATGCATAGACCGTCACCCGGTTCCCAGTCTTGACTCTGCGGCGTATGACTTGAACAAGATCATCAGAACCGAGTACGACGAACCTTTGTACACGGAGCTAGCACTAGAGGCGCTCAGAGCATGGAGAGATCCAGAGTGGGAAGGCGTCTTTCACGAGACTGTGAGTATATTCAGCGGATGCCAAGCCAGCACGCACTCCGAACTCCTTTCTCGATACAACTCACTCAACTCCTCCACCAGGGCAGACTTACGACAACAACAGGCGATTCGGCAGCTGAGAGGCACCTCAAAGAGTCTTACGAGAACTTGAAAAGAGCGGGACAGGCCGGCGGCATCGAGCTGATGGAAGGAAAGGAGCAGATCGTCAAGCGCGTCCCACAGCTTGCCAACGCCCATGGCATCGAGAAATGGAAGGGCTTGTGGAACAGCCAGGCTGGCTGGGCGCACTCACGAAGAGCCCTGGAAAGATGGGGAAAGGCTGCCGAAGACCTGGGTGTCAGCTTCATCTCGGGTCCGGAGGGGACCATGACCGGACTGAACTTGGACACCTCGGGCAAGCTGGACGGCATCGAGGTCGCCTCTGGAGACGTCGTCCGCGCAGACAGATACATACTCTGCACCGGCGCGGCGTCACCCGAGCTTCTCCCCGAGCTCTCTCGCGAGATGTGGTCAAAGTGCTGGACCCTGGGCCACATCGAACTCACCGACGACGAGGTTGCGCAGTGGAAGGGCATCCCAGTTGTCGACAACTTTGAGCTGGGCTTCACCTTTGAGCCCGACCCCGAGACGAGTAAGTCTTGCCGCTCTCATTGTCTCGTGTTTCTCGAGAGAAATACTGACACCGTCGAAGAGTGGATGAAGATCTGCGATAACAACCCTGGCTACCAATACCGCCTCGGCACTTACATCGACCCTTCAGGCAGAGAGGAAGCCTACTCCATCCCCCGATACGCCAGCGCGCACCCCGAAGACGGAATCCCGGACGAAGCTGCAAAGGCCATCCAGCGCTTCGTGGACGTCGTCATGCCGCAGTTCTCCGGCCGTCCTCTCCTCGGCGCGCGAGTCTGCTGGTGCACCGACTCGCCAGACGCGCACTGGCTGGTTGACAACCATCCCAAGCACCCGTCGCTGTTGCTGGCTACCGGCGACTCCGGCCATGCCTTCAAGATGTTCCCCATCATCGGCGACTACATTGCCGACGCGCTAGAGGGACGTCCCCGGGGCTTGAAGAAGGAGTGGAAGTACGGCAACAGGAAGCCGAAGCCAGTCGCCACGCGGCCGGACGCTGAGATCAAGGATCTGAGAGACGTGTTGAACTTGGAAGATTAAAAGTATACACTTTGGTATATCGCTAGGAAGAAAAGAAACCACACGCGGCACATGTGCCCTATCACGAGGAGCGCTCGTAGACAACCATCGTCTCCGTCGTGACCGTGATCCCACCCGACGCCCGCACACTCGACATCCTCGCCGGCGGCCTCAACCCAGCCCCGTGACTACCCCCAGCCACCGGTGCAATCTCTCCCACGGTGTCGACGCCGCTCGTGTCCGAATCCTTTGGTTTCGACTCGATAATGGTCTGCCTGTGGCCCGTGGGGTCGCTCCGGAAAGCGTTCCCCGTCCACAGCTGCGCAACGTCCTCCCTGGATCCGCTCTTTGGCATCTCGTTGGACGACGACAGCGAGAGCTCGTCGTGCGAGTGCAGCTCGTAGGCCTCGGACTGCACGTTGCGGCGCTTCTTGTTGTTCTCGACCGTGGTCGAGTAGGGCACCGACGTCTGGTAGTTGTGGTTCGACTTCTTGGTCGAACCCGTGATGCGCGAGCTGACGACCATGGGCAGGTACCGCACGAAGAAGGGCTTGAGGGCGGGCACCGACGCGCAGATGATGCCGGCGTTGACCTCGACGCAGGCCCAGTTGAGCTGCTTCTCGACGTCGTGCGTGAAGTCGGTGCTTCCGAAGAGTGGCGGGAGGAGGGCGGTTCGTCTGACGGCGCAGAAGCAGACACTGGAAGGTGGAAAGACGTGAGCTATTGTTTCTCTCACCGGGATGTAGGCAACTCGGGCGGTAGGCGTGTCAACTCACAAGAATCCCGTGGCGAAGAGCGCGATGAGGGACCACTTCTGTCTGTTGGGCATCTGGAGCGGGATGATGATCTTGAGCGGCAGAACCAGACAGACGATGTCCATGGCAATGTTGGTGGCGCTTAGGACCAGGTAGACGGTGTTCTTGTCGATGCAGGTTGCGCCAGGCCTCGCCGTGACATCCCACGAAGCTTGGATCGGTCTGCAACTGAAGACAATAGCAAGCAGATATGCCATTGCGTAGGCTGCGGTGAAGGCAATGAATGAAATGACCACGATGCGGAATGCGCGGTCCGGCGAAAGACGTAGATAGAGGATAAGGAGCGACATCTTGGCCGTCGTGACGCTGAGAGAGTAGACTACGATGACTGCCAAGCTATGCTGAGATGCTGTTAGCACGTAGGCGCGGTTGAACCAACTCATGGCATCTCTTGAACTTACAAGAAGAAACGGTGGCGAGTAGTCGATGCGTTTGACCTGCCAGAGATGTACGCCGACACCGAGCTGGCACACTGAAGTCGTCAGCCATGAGTAGGAAGAGTCGGAAGCATGACTGCTCACATTTGATGGACAATCCAAAGAAGGCAATGGCGAGTGCCAGTGAGAGACCGATGCAGTCTGTGAAGGTGTCAGAATTCGCATCAAGACGAGGTGACCAGGACAGGCACCGTACAATCTTCCGGACCAAGTGGCCGCTTCACGATGTGCAGTCTGGTGAAAACGCGCAAGGTGACGAAGATGATGGATATCGACACCAGCACTCCACCCAGCGCCATGGCACCGACAGTGATGGTCCCAGCATCGAAACGTCCTTGTCCTTCTGGCGGCTCGGCCATGTACTCGGATTCAACGGAAACCATCTCCTCGTTCCAGTCTCCAGACACGACCAGCCCCAGATGTTCAGGTCCGACAAGAAACAGGAGGAAACTGTCCAACGAAAAGAATGTGTCAAGGAAGACGAGTCAAGCCACCTTCATATTCCAGTACCAAGTAGCTTCCCTTGGGGCCTCGCTCGATTTATCTGTCGCATACATCCCTCAACGACACGAGTGGGCATGTCTCACGGGCATCGTTTGGAATGTGTCACTCCACCCAAGGATGAACACCAACTTGGGGAAAGGGGCTCCCACGGTGACAGGAGATTCGACAAGCAAACATTGCCCTGGCGCCGTGTTCGACCGTGGACAGGACCGACTTCAGCCAGCATCTCGTGCGTAAAGGCCGTTGACATGATTCGCCACATTCGCCCGTCGCCCTGCGTCGGCCATGCAGAGGGCTCCGCCGACCAGCCTGCGCGTAATGGATGGGGGAGAAAGAAGAAACTGTTGGTAGTAAAAAAAAAACAAAGTTGTCAACCAACCCCATGTGGTTTGCCTCGTGGGTGACAAGTGAGAGTTGACAGAGACGAGTAGGTTCATTCGCCCGCCCACTTGGTTTGACTGTTTGACAGATTCGAGGGCCTGGCAACGTGGCCATCTACAAGGTATGGCTAGCCGGTTTACGACTTGTAATCCGTACGGAAACACCATGATAAGTGCGGTTTTGACTTTTGGTCACGATAGAAAGGCAAAGCGGAGAGGAATTCTTTCTCCGTAGGCCGGCTTTTCCAGCGTCTTGGCCAACATATCAGCCCTTGTCGAGTCCGGGGTTAGGCTTGCTCCCTCGAGACATTAGACACTTGGCCCTAGTCGGCTCTCCACAATCGTTTGAACGGTCGAATCAGAACCATGGGGAGGTACGGCAGGAATAAGAAAGCATCGTGAACTTGAGATGCCCCTCGACAGGCGGCTTACTACGTACATAGCTTCTGCCCACTTATGTAGCCCTGTACGTGCCCTGGTACGAGTCTAGGCATGCACTCGTCGTCTGATGGGATTTGTCTGTCCATCGAGAAGAGTTTTCTTTGGAGATATGCCTTGAGTTTAACGTGTCACGTGAGGTTCTAAACCCCAATTTCGCCTCATGTCTTCATGTCTAGATGGTTTGCTGAGGTGTCAGATGGTTGTTAGCCGGCACGCCCTGTACGACTTCCATCCGTCTCCAGGTGATCTAACATAAAACTGATGTAGCAGCTAGGCTGTAAGCCGTGAAGACATCTGTTGCGGGACTAAAGTATGAGAATCGCTCTCAATGAGTCAATGTGATTTATTAGCCTGGAGCCAGATGAGATAAGTACATGCCAACACGCAGTGCGGCAGCCACTAGATGCAATATATTCGAATCACCAAGCCACCATAATTCTTTGTGAGTCCATTATTATATCTCTATCATAGTCCAAAGGTAATTCTAGAAAACGATACTTTATCTGCTATCCCATTCGCGCCCCTAAGGCTTATCACATGCATTCATGACCTGAAGTTGGTCGTCTCAAGCGCCGATGTAGCTGAGGATCCGTTGCTCGAGAGGTTCAATCAACGCTGCCTGGGTGCTCATCCCGGTTTCATTGAGCATTTTCATGTAAATGTACAAGAGCCGTTTCCGGTCTTGTCGGACTCGTTGGCGATTGCGAGGGCAGCGTAGATGACACCACGCCAGTCGCAGCAGCTTTGTCCGTGTCTTTGGACAGCGGCATTCGAGATCCTTGTGTCGAGCCGCGGTATTTCCCCAGGCAAGGGATCAGGGGGCGTAAAATGGGTACACAGACGCAAATGTTGGCCGAGGTGACTTCTGCCAGGCCCAAGAGAACGAGCGGCACGGATTCGTAAAATGGATCCTCGGAGCGCAAACCGATACCGAGAGTGGCGATTCTCACTATCGATATACCCCCAGTGCTGGGCTCTGTCAGTCGAAGCTCTCGATATCTTTTGGGGGACTCGCTGGCAGACACTTACAATATCCCAACGCCGAAACTAGCAATAAGACCTGCTTTCTGAAACCGTGACACTTGAAGCCGGCCTACGAGTGGCAGTGGCAGGATGAAGATGACGATATCGGTAACGAGCTGGACGGAGGCGTTTGCATACGACCATGTCAGGAAAGATTGCTGAACAGTATCGGAAAGTCCAAACTTTAGCAGTGGACGCATTACGATGCCGCCAGAGATCATGAATATGCACATGGTGATGAACACCACAACAAGAAGCGTGTCGCAGAAAACCCTCATGAAGCGAACTGCAAAGGCGCGCCGGTATTGCAGGAGATACGTCGCTTTGATGGCAGCAAAAGAAGCATGGTAGATGAGCACGGCTGCAACTATATACTATGACAGTTAGTCGAGTAATCTATCGGTTTTGGGAGGGGGCGCTTGCGTGGACGTTGGTGGCTATCTCATGGACCGGAGTGTTCCAGATGTGCTGACCGAGGGTTGAGTTTGAAGCATCTGAGAAGCCAGTGCGGTCAGCGGACGGTCGTCTAGGTATCAAACACCAGCTTGCTCTCTTCCTACTTACTCAGAAGGATCGTCAAACACTGGGCGGTGGAGAATAGCTGCTCACATTAGTCACCGCAGCGACGGTGGGTAGGTTTGAGGAAGACGACTCACTCCAGACAGCATGAAAAACCAATCGTCCGGGCCCCAGCCCTTGAGGAGATAGCCTCGAACGTAGCACCTGATACCCATGAAGATGACGTTGATTGCCATGAACATGGCCGCGATGCCTATCACCAAGGGCCCGCGACTATGATTGTCGACCGGCCGAGTGTTCATCAGTCCAGGGGCTGGCCCTGTCGAAGTTGCGTTCCCATCCATTACCGCGCGGTCTCGGCCAGAACAGCTCAGGCTAGCTGGGACACGAGGCCTTGGACAGGACGAGGTTGTATCCGAGGTTTCTGACGCGAGCTTAACTGGCGATGTCGTGCAGTTTGCAATGTGACATGGCGTGAGGTCAACATGCGACGTGCGACTCCCGTCGATGGCAGCTCTCTGCAGGAAAAGTGTTTGGCAAAAGTGCGAAGAAAAGGAAGATGCTGCGCATGAGCAGTTCGGATTTGCTATCTGTGACCTGTCTGGAATGCCTGGAGCCCATCTTTATCGGCGCCACGCGCGTCGGACTGGCCGCGTTCGGGACTAGTTTGCTCGACATTGTCAATGATGTCGACGCCCCGTCGTCCCGCTGACCGTTTGCGGAACGCAGATGGAGGTCTAGATGTGATTCATGAACGAAGCTTTCGCCACATATCACAGTCCGACTGCCCGGGACGATCTGGCCCTAGTTGCGATTGCTCACCTGCCAGACTCGGCCCGATCGGTTGAGTCGATCGGAGTAATCATGATCTAGTCCCTAGTGGCTGTGCTAGCATTAGTTAAAAGGGTATTGGGAATGCGACAAGCTTTACATTATTGAGGGGAAATATTTCAAGCCCGGTGATACAATGTGAAGAAGTGAAAGTACTGATCTCGAACCAGGTCTGGTCTTCAACCTCGTCTTGGAAAATGAAGCTTGTTTTCTGTAGCATCGCAGAACAAGATGGTGGCCATTTCGAAAGAATTGGGTTGGAATCCCAAAGTGAACGGCAGCTCCTTCGACCCAGCACCTCGACAAATATTGTTCACTCGGTAGTGAGAGAAGGCTTCTAGCTGCGCGATGGCGAGGTGTCCCTCGAATGCGTTTGGAGAACATTTGAACCATCTCGTAGCGGAAATGACAGATACGAAGGCGAAGCAATGAAACCAAAAGTCACCCAATGTGATGAAGGAAATTCTACAGCTCAAAACTTTCAAAACCAGGTCCATAAGCACAAACCTACAGCAAACAGACAAAAGAAGCTTCCAAACCAACGGAAACGGGTCCCCAGATGAATATCGGAGCAAAACAAAACAGTCCCATTCCCAAATTCCATTTGTGATTGGATGCTCCAGAGCATGCCTCTCAGCAAAGTCTTCTACGGGCCCTCCTTTGGCCCTCTTCTATTTCGACCGAATCGCTTTCGTCGCCGCTCATCAGTGTGTTGCGTCTTTTCTTCCTGACAGAAGCGCCAATCTTCAGAGGTTGCAAGATGATCGGACCTCGATTGCCTGGGATGAGCTGGAACAAGCCTGGGTTGGATGTCTCGTAAGACTTGATCTCCACCTCCGTCCAAACTGTCCTTCCAGTCTGTTCACAAATTGCATCTTCTCCCCAAACATAATCTGTGCGATTGCGGTAGTGCTGCTTTGCGAGCGCAGCCACATCTCTGGCGAGCGACGTCGTATCCAGGAGTCCGGAGGAAAGGTGGTCGTTCAGGATGTCCGCAAGGATGGACGCAAATGAATAGTTGCTTCCTGACACGGACACTGACTCGAATCCAGAGCTGTAGAGAATCTCCTTGGCAAAAGATCGATCTACAGCGGATACTTTCCGCAATTCTTTCCCGCTCAGGATGGAGGCGCCGGCGTGACAGCAGTTGAGTATGACGAGGGTGTCGCACTTCAACCGAAGAATGGAACGGTAGATCTTTTTCCAGGAAATGGTGACAGCACCTGACTTATGACTGGATGCCTCGTTAGCAGGGATTTGGTCATGGCCCATGGGTAACTTCGCTTCAATGCTTATGCAGTGCGAAATGTCGCTAGCTTTGGCGTTTGGCATATTGGCACTTACCCGGCGAGAATGAGATTTCTGCTTGTCTTCTTGTGCTCAAGACCGTTTTTCTTTTCAATCTTTTCAATCACGGTAAGACCGCCGTGTCCATAGTAATAAAGGATGACAAGCCTGTCTGAGCGAGGGACTTTGTGAGTCGGGTTACATTGCCGAATCATGCGCCGCAAAGAATTGGCTGCATCGCGCGTGGGAATGCGGTAAACTTCGACGTTGTAGTGATAACCAGAAAATGCCCCCTGCAACTTCTGCAGTTCGCTCTCCAGACTACACAAGTCGTGTTCCTCCCACACAATCAAGAGAACGTGTACTCGGCGGTAACGTTGACGCGGAGTCACGAGCTGTCCAGAGCGTTCGAGGTTTGCGTAGTCGACCTTCATTTCCTGACCCCGGGTCGATGTTTCTCTAGACATGCCGTAGTCTCGAGTCTGCCGTAAGATTTCGCCGGCGGTTGAGATGAGCAAGTCGGACATGAGTCCATTCAAGTTGGGTTCCATGAAGGGTTTGGTGCGGAGCTGGTCGGCAAGGGGCGGTAGGATTCGGAAGCTAGTAGCATCACCTACCAATGCTTCAATCTCTTTGACTAGTTCTGCGTCTCGAACCCCGGTATAGCCACCTTTGGTCGTCGGGCTCGGCGTTTCTGCAACACGCATTGATTGAACCCACTGAGGGGCTTGTTGGTCCAAGACATCGTCAACTTCAACGTCGTAGGGGTGCGATCTGGGGAACACAGAGAGAGAAGCTGGATTTTGTGGCTTCGAGATACCCTCGGATGAAGAGACAGCCCCCCTTACCAGACTGTGGCGACTGAAGATGGGCTCATCTTTTGCGGCTCGAGATGACGTATCGTTTGATAGACCGAAATGACGTATGTTGTGCTCCATGATGGGAAATGAGGAGCGAGTTGATGTCCTCGAGATGAGTTGAAGACCGGTGTAGGTACTTTGGAGCCGAATGAGTTCTTATAGTTGTTGTGCGGTATCCGCAACTCCTGCTCGCCAACCTGTAGCTTCGTCACGGCTTCGCTAGTTGCTGATAGAATGTGCACGGTACGGCGACACCCTAGTCCTATACACCCCGGCTGCTGGCATTTCTCGATGTGCAAAGGCTATGAAACACACAAGGAGCTATGGAACAAGCTCACCACGTCTGAGGCTAAATCAGAAAACAGCCTGTGTTGACATCCAACGGAAACAAGGCAGAGGATTGGTTCAGATGCCATCGATAGATCAGCCCAGTAGACGATAGTACAGCCTTAAATAAATATGTTGGACCTGGAAAGACCCACGAAAGAGAAACGAAGCTCGGAAGTTTCAAATATGTCAATCACGGATTCGCGCAAGTCAGAACAGATTACAGATTCGTTATTCTTACTGCACGAGTACCCTTTATTGTCCCTGGTTGATCATGACTTCTAAGTTATAGAGTATGCGGGATGTAACACTTCTGACGTTGTCCATTCTCCGTCAAGTACCGAAACTTCTCCATTGACAAGTTCCTGATGGAGAGTTGCCGAAGCTCATGTCAGCTCAATAGAACATGGTGCTTGGAAACACGTCGAAAATAAACTCCAAAGCTTCACCGATGCACCAATTTCAGACTTATGGCTAGCTCGCTCTGGTAGGCTGCTGATAACATAACTTGTAGCCGTTCGGAGCTGCCCAACATACTCGCTGAAATATTCAGACTGGGTTCCGGGCAAGCAAATCGTCCAGTCTGGCGTACAAGATAGCAACACAACAAGCCTCGAGATGCCTGGACTTGTCTGAGACGCTGAGTGAAGCACACTGAGCCAGAAGTCAGCGAGCCACCCGCAGTGAAGCAACAAGCGTAGTCATCTTTCTCCATCAAACTGATCTAAAGGGCCTTTCCTGCGTTGTTGGATTGATAGATGCGTGTTCGTCCAGATGAATACTTAACTTTCCCGAATCGCCCCGCAGCGTGAAGCAAAGTTGAGATTTGACATGGTTGGAAGGAGGCAGTGCCCTATCTTGATCACCTTGAGCTTCGCTGGTGAGCCTATACGTAACCCAAGATGTCATCGCCGTTGGGTTGTCTTAGGGGTGTTCTACTAACAAACGGCAAGCCACTATCCTTTTGCACCACATTGTCGATATCAGGTAGTGGATAGGTATGAGGATCGCGGAGGGACTGGGGTGTGCCGGTAGTGGAGTTCATATTGGGCCACAAGGTCTAACTAAATCAAACAAAATCCAAAAAAAACACATACAACACCAGGTATTCGCTGGTCGTCACCGACCCAACTACTAATCCGGCCCTTACTGGCTTATCTATGGGAGAGCGGACGGGATCCCGAGTTTTCCAGTAGGTATGGTCGTATGTGCCATGTTCCAGACAGTAAGACGCTAATATCCCCTCTATTTCGTAGGTGGTGATTTTAATGATCCCGGAGCGAAGCGTAACAAGGCGAAGCGTAGCTGTAGACGAGGGGCGCGTGGCGAGGAAGTTGATAAGACCATTACATCAGGCTAGGCTCATAGACAAGCTAGCCTTTTCTTCTCCTGCCACGCGTTCTTGGATGAGCGAGGCCATCACAGCAGGTGATGACAATTAACACCGCTAATAGAGACCATCTAGACTTCAGTTAACGGTTATGTGGCAAGGCACCAAGCCTATCCAATCCCGTCCCGAGAGAGCAGTTAGCCCAGCTCCTGGGCTACTTGCTCAGACTGGTGTGTAAGAGAACGGTAATCCTATACGCAATAATTACTGGTATATTAAGTGTAAGTTATAGTCTCATAAAGATATATTTGGTAAATAGGAAGTAAAGCATATGAAAAGATTGCCCCCGCATGTACGCTCGGTAGTATATGACGTGATATGTATGTATGGGACAGGGCACGATGCTTTTGCAAGGTAAATCAGTGAACAATATGGTCACATATTTTCCTTCGGCTGGCTCTTTAACTTTATACCACATTCTGGGCATATCCCCGGAGTAGCGCGCTTCTGAGGTGAGTTTATAAGTTGATCTCTCCGAGCCTCACCAAGACCTTCTCGATGAACCTCACTCCAACCAGAATTCCATCATCATCTTGCATATCATCGCCCCCAAACTCCTCATTATCTGGATCCAGGCAAGTCAGACAAGTGATTACCACTGAAGTATATCTGTCACCCATTCGAAGTGGTAATTGAGACTTGGCCAGGCGAGTCAACTCATTATTGACTCTCGCTGTCTGCGTGTTGCCCGGTTGAAAGGCAAAGTCGTCTAGATTCAAGCCTAGGCATTTTCCGGGCATCGTTAACACGATCGAGTCATCCCCACGGGCTTCATACTCGACGAAACTCTCCCACAAACCAAGTTCGAGAAGGCACACCCCAAGACTGTACACATCGTGCTGCATGACGTAGACATCTTGGGCCTGAACACCTTGACGCGTGGGGTGCCGATACAGGTTTCGCTCCCAGGCATCGTCTCCAACCCTCATCGTGTGGAAGTTGACGTTGCGGAAAGAATCAAATCCTACCAGATGGGCCGAGCCTAGTTGCGAGGAAGGGTAAACGAGAATCGTCTCTGGGCGTATGTTCTTGTGCACGAAGTCGAGTGAATGTATGTAGCTGACAGCCCGCGCTAGCTGCTTCGCGATGTCAAGGACTGGGCTCAAACTAGACTTCCTTCCGTCGAGGAGCTGCTTTCGCAAGCTGAAGGGGGTGTCCTCCTTGAGGCCGAGCGGCAATCGGAAGGCGAGGTTTATTGAGGCAATGCCTTTCGTCTCCGGATCTTTCCGCTTGATAATGCCTTGGCAGCTTAAGAGGCCAAACTCCGTGATGCCCTCTCCGCCGAGTTTTCTTGCGAGCCCCTCACAATCCTTTTTAACGCGTGAAATATCGAGATTTCCGTGGCAAGTAATGGTGTCAACTGCGGAGGCCTTCCCAGAACCCCGTCGGTAAACCAGCGTGGTGGTCGAGTATTCAATCTTGCGGGTTCTGTTCCAGTCCAGGCCCTCTTCTGGCAGTGTGATGTGTAAACCAGAGACATCTTCGCCTTTCATTGTGCCTCGGAGGTTCTGGGCTGACACCAGGGTCAAACTCGTCGAACGAGAGCTGGACGGCGGCAGCGACGGATGGGCCTGGACGTCCACCTCGCCGGACTGCTTGGCCAACTCTTCGTCTATAAACCTGTTTCCCATGCGCATAATCAGGTACCAACTCGGGTCAAAGATGTTTTGCCACTGCTGGAGCTGAAAAATAGAGTCGTCGATGGTCTCGCGGAGCCGAGCATACTTCCATCGTCTGACGCCAGAGTCGCCATTGACCACCAACTCAATCTTGGAAATTGCAGCCATGAGTTTGCTCTTGAGTGCTTCGAGTACATCCAGGTGAATCCGAGAATGCTCCTCCTCGAGCACTCGTGCGACCCTCTTCACAAACTCCACCTGGATAGCGGTCTTGCTCCAAATGGCCTCAACCATGAGCAACTTGGATTGAACTGCTTCATGGGCTCCTTTGATGTCTCGATATACACTGATAAGGACATTTCCGTACCTGAGAAATCTTGTTAGCCCATGCTTCATGTATAGGGTATGTCGTCTGATTCATCACATCCTGATTTGCATTTATGCTACCTACTTGAGGCACAAGTCGGCGGCCGCGACAGCGGCCAACACCAACTCTACTGACATGGACAGCACAGGCCGATACCGACCGACCGGTTCCAAGTTCGATCCGACGGATTGCCGTTGGTTCGTTTTGCTTGGTCAAGGGATCACCTGGCGACTTGACTCTGTTCAAGAAGCATTTGGCTGGGTTAGCGGAGCTGTGCCTCGCTAATGCAGTCAATGCAGGTGTGATGTGACACCATGTGATCAGGCTGGCAGAGGAGAGCAACCGGCGCGCGGAATTTCCACATTCCCGTGTGGAAGATCGATCATCTTTATCCTCGGAACTAATTAGTGAACCGCAGCCTCGCGACTCCGAATGCCCCGTGTCCTTCCACGTAGCGACCATAAACGCGGCACTCCCTACCGGTTCCAACTATCGAGCTGCGAGTTGACGACAAGCTTAAGACATGCTACGGCCGACTACAAGTCCTTGACGACCCCGCACGGCTCGACATGTTGCTCCAGTCAGACCTCGTACAGGAGTCGAAGCTCGAGACAACCTTTTTCTCGCAACACACCGAGCATACCTTCTACAAGCGAGGAAATTCCGGCCGAGAGAGAAGGATCCGGCTACAAGAGAAATGGGAGCGTCGGAGACGACTTGGCCAAGGTGCCTACGGCATCGTCTGGCTGGAAACATGCGACCGACCAGCAAGACCGGATGGCCCGAAGATTAGGGCGGTCAAAGAAATACCAATCAACTCTACAACGTCCGAGGACATTGATTACAACCAAGAGTTGGAAGCAGCCATGAAGTTCTCACAGAAGCAGGCAGGTCATTAAGCGATGCCAAAAACTGCGGAACATAGCTAATGCCCATTCCACTGGTAGTACACATCGTTCGTCAAGTCCTTTGGCTGGTTCGAGAGCCCCGAAGCGATATACATTACTATGGAACACATTCCGCATGGAGACCTGCAAAAGTTTCTCGTCCGGCCAATTCCCGAGACAGAAGCGAAAATGATTACTTGCCAACTCGCCGAGGGCCTTCACCACATGCACAAGAGCGGGTTTACGCACAGAGATCTCAAACCAGGGGTCCGTAGAAGCAAACTCTACAGTTCTGTTGACAATATCACTCACCCCATCTCTAGAACATCCTGGTAGTCAGCGAAGGCCCGCACTGGCTCGTGCAGATATCCGACTTTGGAATTAGCAAGCGATTGCGGCCAGAACAGGCGACCCTTGGGACCACGGGCAGAGGAACGATGGGCTTCATTGCACCAGAGATGGTCAGTCTAGTGGACGATAAAGGTTGCCCGCATGCCGTCGACATCTGGTCTCTTGGGGCGGTACTTTACAGAATGTTGACCAAAAAGTTCTTCATCGCCGCGAATTTCAACTTGCTTCGAAGATACACCGTCGCCGAGGTTCCCTTTCCTACCGACGACCTCGACTCCCACGCAGCCACGGAGTCCCTGAAAAGGCTTTTACAACATCTTCTAGAGCCATGCCCCGAAGAAGCGTCCCTCAACATCAGAGGTCCTCAGTCACGAATGGATCCGAGATTATGCCGATAGTTCAACGAACGAGGATCTGTCTGAGAAGGGGAACGACGAGAGTGATCGGACCTACCCTGATACTTCAGACCCTGGACGTCCTCCAACCATCGGCGAAACAGGAGATATACCGTCAGCAGTGTGGAGTACAGACATCATACCAGACGGGATGCTGTGTCCATCACTCAATGGCGTTGATGTCACACCAACGGAGGAACTCGATGGAACAACAACGGGGCTGGTTGAGAGAGGGAAGAAAATTGCAGGTCAAGTCTTGACCACCCTGGAGGAAGAAACAATCCCTAAGACAATACCGGGACACCTGGACGTCACGACTCGTTTCATCGTGGATGAGACTGGGCACATAACCGAGATACTGTGGCTTGATCCTTGCGAACCGCCTCCCAAAATTGAGTTCGCGAACAGCCCTGCCAGAGGCTCAACTGAGTTGCCGGACGAAGGAAGAAGCGAAACCCAAGAGGCACCACTGAGGGCCACCAGGGGCAAAGAGCCGATGACCACATACCCGGAAAGCAAGTACATGCCACCTACCGTGGAAGGCTGTTTCGACGACGAGAAACATGCGAACCAGGATGATCGCTCAATCACCTCGTTTGAGACCCTCGGCCAATCTGAAGCACATCGCCAGTCAGAGGAAGAGAAATCAAAGACCATGTTCTCCGGATCAGAGTATACTGTGGCGAAGGCCGGCCAAAATAGAGGCCTGGACCAACGGCGAAGCCATCCTTCCACAGTGTCGTACAAATCACGAGATGTCAAACCTCGGAACGGTTACTCTCAATCCTTGGTGGACGCGATGACCCGTGCCGCCAGCTACATGATAACCACGCGACTAGAACGGAACGCCCAAACGTCGAATACTCCACGACGACCACCTGCAAGATATTGTGGAAAGGTAGAGAAATGGCTGGGTGCGGTATATGATCAAGAGGTTGGCGACATCTTGCCATCACACACGAGTGCAGAGATGTACTACGATCACAAGCAACCCGTCAGTTTGTGGACAGTCAGCGGAAAGAGGATCAGCAGGCAAGTCGCAGTGCAAAGCGACGCCGAAAAATGCAACATCCCTACGTATTACTGTCTGGATGAATGGGATCCAAGTAGATACCCTCTGCTGTTCTTCGATGCCGTTTTCGATGCCATATCGCTCGGTACTTGGATGCTCGACTGGGTCGCCTTCTACGAAGACGAGGGCGTGCCCATTGACAAGCGTGTTTCCGCGACCATCAAGCGCTTTTCATTTCTCTTGGAAGGTCTTGATGACAGAGCAACTTCGGCAAACAAGTACGCAGATGACTCGGATCTGTCAGAAGGAGAGAGTGAAACACTAAAACATTTCGTCGGTGTCCGTGAGCGGCTACTCTACTGGTTGCAGAGTATACTGGTGAATATGACGGGTAACAGCTGGGGCTCACTTGCGAAAAGAGTTGCTGACGCTGAGGAGGGCGTGAGATACACTGACAGAGATACACTAGCTCGGGAGGTGTTTGCTTTTCTATTTGACCCTCATATGAACTTGGGCGAAACGAGAGGGTTGATGCGCGAAATTGACATGTGGAACGATCGATTTGACGTCAACTGCGCGTCGATAATCGAGCGGCACAAGCAAAGACTGGGAAAAGAGCAGGACCAAAAATACCAAGAGAAATCTACTGATACCGATGAGCACAGCCGCTTGGCCACGGCAGCCGCGTACACAGTTGAGGCCAACTCAAGGGGACGTCCTCGTTCGAACCTGCAGCCACGGATTGGTCACGGAGATTTTGGGTCCGCAGAAGATGTCCGCTCTCGCAGCAGGAACTACCTTCACCTTGCGGATCCTAACCCGTTCGATGTTGATTATGCTCGGCGGACTCGATATAATGTGAGCGGCACGCGAGCTATTCCAGTGGCTGAACACTATTATCCAGAGGCGCCTTCTGCCGGAAGGAGATATCACCAAGGAAAATCAATCCCAACTGGACGCTCTGGTATCTCTGCTTGGGGGTGGAGCTACTAAGTTCCCGTTTTCACGATCAACACGACAGGCTTTTTACGACGCCGAAGACGTCTTGTACGGCGAAGCGCCAATATCATTTAGGGAGTTGTTTCGTAGTTGAAACTAGATTGCATAAAACGAGAAGAACTGGTTAAGCATTGGCTTAGGAATATGAGTCGAAGTCTATAAGTATGTAACCAGGTGTAGCCAGGTCAATGCAACCAAAGACGGAGCGTCAAAATGAACCAGTTCTTACTTTCGGTTGAGGGGAGCGAACACGTTAATGTGGCAAGGGTATCCAGTCGGGTATAGCAATGGAACTCCATCACCAGTGTTCCACCTCTGACTCATACAAGGAGTTGTACTCTCAGTTGATCGACGACGAAAACGACGAAGAAGAAGGGGGATCGGAACTTCTGACGTGCTGTGGTACAGACGGACCTGGCAAGAACAAGGACACTTCGGGTGCGTCCGTCAATGGGACATGTCATGGTTCACGACTGCATATCGGCAGTCCACCCGGGCCTGATGAATCTCCGAGAGGATAATGTCCAGGCAAATAATGTTTGGGGAGACAGAAAGCCACGGGACTACGAAAGGCTGGTGATCAATACAATATGCCGCGTTATCATGGACGATGTCGGTCTCTGGTCTTGCCATCGTGTCCAGCGCTGAAAATCAGTAAAACCAAAAATACACGAAACTACTCAAACGCGCCTTGCTGACCGGATGGGGGATTCTGAAGGATACGGCTTATCTGGTTTTCAACACTGACTTTGTAGGACCCCGGGCGAGACAAACTTCATCTCATCCAGGGATCCTGATAGGAATGGGTGAGCTGGTGCCTTGCTCTTTGCTTTAAAAGCCTTGTAATCCTTGGAGTCTACCTTTCTCATGAGGTGAGGATTATCTGGCCCAAGTTTGCTCTTTTTCCAAAAGGCTCCGTCCAGTCAGCCCTCAAGTTCGGTATTCAATATCTGCAGCAACCAGTGCTGAGGTAGAAGTTTACGAGGTCAACACGCAGCTTACATATCAGAACATAGGTCATAGAAAGAAGAGGGATACAGCTCGTTACCAAGCGACCACAGTTTATATCCGTTGCTGTATCGGGTTGTTGTAATAAACACATCTTCCTGAAATACAAGCGGCGTGGGTACAACATCTGACAAAGTTTGCTTCAATGAGTTCATTTGATGCTAAGATATGTGAATATAGTACGCTAAACATATTGCACGCTATTCAGAAATAATACACCAACTAATAATTCAACGCCAAAAAAAAAATCATGACGAGCTCTCGGTATAGCCCATTGAACTGGTAAATGGATGTCGGACTCAGGCCAGCTCTCGTAACACATGGTTTATAAGTCGCCATGGCCTAGAAAAGATTAAATGTCAGCTTTGCGACGTCCAGAATATCAAGCAGGGTGTGTTGTTGGAACTTACGACCGAGCGCCTTGCCGCGCTTCGAGACCTCGCGGGCGTGGTACTGCTTAATCTTTGCGCGGCGCGCCTCCTCCCTCGCCTCCTCCTCCAGACGGCGGACCTCGGCCCTGGCGGCGGCGACGCTCTCGCGCGCGGTCATGAGCGCGCGGTCGGCCTCCTTCTCGGCGGCCTCGGCGCCCATGACGCGCTCGCGGGCGTGGACGATGGAGGGGTCCATCTCGACGGCGCCGCCCGCACCGCCGAATTTGTGGAGAATGCCGCGCTTGCCGGAGGATGCATCGGTCGACCGGCGGAAGATGCCGCCGCCGCCTGCGGAGTTGTGGTGGTTGTCCGGGGATGTGTGGTATGTGGTCGAGGAGAGGGAGGAGCGCGAGGTGGTTGATGTGCGCTGGGTGGGTGTGGGAGAGGGGTCGCGGCGGGAGAAGAGGCCGTGTTTCTTGGGTGGTTCGGCGACGGGGTGGTGGACTGGTTCAGGAGAGGGATCGCGCCGGGAGGAGGAGAAGAAGCCGCGGCGGGGTTCGGGAGGTGGAGTTGGCTGACGGAGGGGCTCCGGAGAGGGATCGCGGCGGCCACCGAACAAAGGCATTTTGGGGGATGGTGGTTTTGGGTATTGGGGTATAGAAAAGGCTTGTTGTTTCTGGGGTGCTAAGATGGGCTAAGAGGCTTGGGATGCTGGATAAGTCGGAAGAGAAAAGTCTCGGCGGGTGTGGAAGGCTTATATTCACACTCGGTCGAGCTTCACCGTCATCTTGGGGTCTACATCAACAGGTAGGCTGGTCTTCTTTCTGCACTGGTGGTCATACACAAACACAGACAACAACATACCCGGTGCCGAGACCTTGTTCCGCGAGTTTTGCTGCACTATGATGCCAAGATGGTCATTCGAGTGTCTTTCTAACCTCTGCCTATTCGTCCGCAACGGCTGGCAAACGGTCGGTAAGCCAGCAGCAACGGCGTCGAGGTCTTGCTGCGGTGTTACGGTAAACCTGTTTTTGCTAGCTGATCGGCAAGCCGAGATCACCGTCTATTGTGACGTCAGGCTGGTCAGGGGTTCGTGAGAATGGGCAGTCTGGCCAATCAGAGACGAGCATGACGGTGAGTTAGCCTCTTTCAGAAGGACCCCTAGATTCCGGGGGATGTTCTGAGAGGTTGATTTTCTCGAGGATGATGCAGGGTCTTGGATAGGAAATTGTCCTCCGTTGGCGAAGGTGAGACGAGACGTCGCTGGATGGGTGTGTATGACACGGTGCTTGTTTCCTGGGGCTGTGCTCGGGGATGCAAGGGGTTGTTGGAGGTGAAGTGGGATGATGAGGTAGTGATCGATGAGTTGTCATTCGCTTGGAGATTTAGCGGTAGCCAGCTGTCACTATTGACGCTGTGGCTTGGTCAGGGGAGCGCTGTTCAGGTTGTCAAGATGTTGGGGCCGATTAGCGAGAGATGTTTGTCTTGTGGGAGGCATGATGTTGACGTCTGAGCCGTGTGCTTCTCCGGAGACTCTACGAGTGGACGTCCATGTCGCACTCGGTGTGGGTCGGATGTGAACTGCAGGATAAATCGTGTGAAGCTTAATCGGCGATAGGTATTCCGTGGAGGAGCATGACAATTGATGAGTTGATGGCCGTTTCCTGCTGAGATGTGAAGGTCTCCTGAATATCTAGGCAGAGATCAGTTTAACAGCTCCCCACAGGATGCTACATTGCTCGGATGCTCGCATGAGCTGGGCAAACACCGCAGGTGAGGATGAATTGGGTTGGCACTCTCATTGGCAGCAGAGCGTAGGTAGCATCTGAACCCTTCAACTGCTGAACAAGTCTGTATGGGGGCCGCAATGTAGGTAGACAGAGACGGGCATCCATCTCAGTCCAACCAAGACAAGACTTGAACCAAAGCCACATGCAGTTCCAGTGTCCATTCATGAGCCCCCATAGGTTACTATGAGTCAAAAGCGTCGCCTACACCTCCGAGCTACACCAAGCAGCTGACTCTGATAGTGAATTCGCCTCATCATCTATCCTGCACTCCAACACTTGGTTGCATGGCCGTCCTGGATCGAGTACAGAATATACCGACGTGCCTGGTTCTCTCTCTTGGGCCATCTTTCTCTACAGTTCCATTGAATGCGGTTTGCGATCATGACCGAAAGGAGGAATCGAGTTTTGGGCGTCAACTAGGCCTTATCCTGCCCTTTAAACTCCAAACACCACGACGAGAGGCCAGCTGCGGCGGGTTGAGGGCCATTACGTCGGACGTACTGTCCAGGTATCTATTCGGCCGTAATAATAGTCGACCGTGACTACAAATGGCGAGCATCTAAATGGGTATCTGCTCACATCTTCGCAACTTCTCTGCACACAGCATGAGACATGGACGGAACATCTCTCTAGGGCTTCGCGTTACCCTTCTCGAGCTTGCTCTCTTCGGGCTCCTTCCTGTCCCAGGCCATCCAGCCGATGGCGATGAGGAGCTTGACGGCGCCCGAGATCCACAGCGCGCCGGGCATACCCGCGCTGCTGCGCTGCAACCACCCACCAATGACACCGCCGAGGATGAGGAGAACGACGGCCAGGAAGCGGCGGTTGCGCTTTGGGTTCTCCTTGAGCGGCGCAAAGAGCTTCGGGTCGGAGAGCAGGTCGCAGTAGACGCTGGTGAGGACGTTGGTGGGCACCTCGTTGAAGCCTAGGATCCTGCTCGTGACGATCTGGCCGCCGAACTGGAAGGCGAGCAGCGCGAGAGGCACCATGACGAGCGGGTTCTCGGACGTCTTGTACTCGTGGTCCGTGTCGACGGACGTCAGGCCAAAGTCGGCAATGAGGCGCGTCTGGGCGAAGGCGGCGGCGAGGAAGACGAAGGCGGCCTGCAGGGTGAAGGACAGGGCGAGGGTGCTGCGGCGCTTGGGGTGGATGTGCCGCGACTTGGAGAAGAAGAAGCAGCCGAGCCAGAAGGCGGCGATGGAGCTGAGGGACTTGAGCCAGAGCAAGGGTTCGCCGGCGGGGAGGCGTGACGCGCCGAGGGCCATGAAGATGGTGTTGCCTGAGATTGTCCGTGTCAGATCGTGTCCTGTCTACGGCATCTTGCGCGTTCGTGGCGTGACTCACCAGTCTGCATACTGACGAAGACGCCGGCAGCGTTCACGGCCACGCTGTCGCAGAGTCCGGAAACCAGGCAGCACGCCAGGACGGGTACGTCGGTGTGTCGGACGTTGACGTCGTCGCGGAGCCATTCAACGAAGCCGCGCTTCGGCGGGGTTTGGGCTACCTGCGCATCGTTTCTGGCGTCTGTGTCGGATGAATCTGCCACGCGCAGACCGGTCTCGTTGCTCATGTCGACGTTGCTGGTGTCGCGAACTGCGAATGAGAGTCCAATTCCTTGGTGAGGCTCGTTGAAGGTGACGTGATGACAAGGAACGTCAGGGGAAAAAGCGCGCGATGGGGGGTCTAGACCAGTATATGAATGTTTTACGGCTGAGAAAATCTCAACGCCTCCCACGAATTCGCCTAGGGGTTTGGCATTGCGTTATCGCGTCTAGGCGTGTCGTTCTGCGCCCAAGAAGGGCAGTCTTTGGCAGACTAATTACGCCTTGGGTAAGGGTTTTGTTTGAGAGAGTCCACTGCCGCGTAACCGGAAGCCCGCCGACGCCGTTGAGTCACTGGTGAGGTTTGGGGACGTGGTGGGTTTCTGACCGGATAGATTGCCGAGATTGGTGTTGGCATTCGTTCTCTTCTATTTGTTGAACTCTGTCTCTAGTCCGATCTTCGTGTTGAAGCAATCTCACGTCTGGTCTTGGTCGTCGGCTTCACGTTTCTCTGTATCGACAAATCGTCGACTCTTGGCACTGTGCGATGAACAGGTCAAACAAGGAAGAATGGCTCCTGGTGGCTTGGCCATCGACCGAAATCGGCGTAAAGCTGTCATGGTGTCAAAAGGGCGGCGGCGGCAATGGCCGAAAATCTTGACGTTTTAGCGGCTGTTCAAATTCATTTAAGAATGCGACCCGGACGCTTGGACCCGTTCTGAGCCGATTACCCGAGGATATTCCCTCACCTGGACATTGCTTACTCACACCTTGCATACTCTTGCTCACCGAACTCTCACCATCGACTCGCACTTGCGTTGCTCAGGTCGCTCTTACCACGGCCTTACCTCCTCCATTCCTCCGATTGACTACATTCGACGAGCCAGTCATTAGGTTCATGTTTGGAATGAAAAAAGTCCAGCTTCAACGACGTTGAGTATCTGTTGAACTCGTACGACAGGATTCAGCTACGTTATCTTCCCATGCTTATTCAGAAAGATGGACAGCATGGGACCTTCGGGGTCGCCGGCTGGTGTCACACGACGCAGCAAACTCCGTCTGCCACAACAACAGACCGCAGGGGATAGGTCACGATCTAGGGGCGAACTGCAGATTTCTCCTCCTCGTTCCAATCCGAAAGTTCTCTTGAACTCTTCACTTCGTAGGGCTGTGTCAACCTTCGCTCAAACCTTCCTTTCCTAGCTTTCCCACAAGATGCCCCGTCACTGCTCACAATCATCTCTTCGCAATCTCAGCGTCCGCGCGCAGTTGGCCCTTTTGTGCTGATCATCTTCCCTCAAGTTCAGCGATTTTCTACCAACAAGGCTGCAGTGGGTTCCTGGCGAGTGCGTGCTTGCATCTCCGGCCTTCATCCGATGATCGTCGTCTTGACAGCCAAACTTGGCGAAACCATGAAGTATTTGTGGCCCAAGCGAGCCTCAACGAACCGAGTCAGGAACACAGCATGAAGCTGCCAGCTGCCACAGTTTGATTCACCAGCGCCTCACCCACAACGAGCTTCACCGTTATAATAGCATTGCTCCCATGGTTCCTGAGCCATCGCAGACGGAGCAGGCTCGTCACCAGACTTGTATGCGACAGTTTCAGACCTCCAACTTTGGCATGTGGCCCCTCTGGATCTACAGGACTGCGACAAGAACGAATTCTCAACCGAGGCTGTTTGCTTAGCACGCTGCCACGATTGGCAAGCTTGTCGTTTCCTCCGAGAGGTGACACGGAGGCAAAGTCTACGCTCCAGACGAACCACACAAACACCACGCATTGCCTTCGGGACATTTTCGTTTGTCCATTCAACCCAACTATGACGCAGCACGAATCCTTGCTCCTGAGGTCTTTTCCGCCTCCCGGGCCACTTGAGCTGCCGCCTTTGACGGGGACGGTCCACCAACAATCTCGGGGATCCTCTAAATACTTGCCCTGTTGGTCATCCACGAAATGTCGGAATAATTTCCTTCGCAATAACCATGAGCTGCCGGTGGTTAGTAGTCGCCTCTGGTTCGACAGACAGTCAAGACGCTAATCCAAGTCGGCTCTGGTGCGGGAACGCTGCCCGTTGCAGATGCAACTCCAAGAACCCAAAGAGGAGCTCTCGACATTGGCACCCCCTTAAATCACCATGTCCTCTTGTCACCTTGTCGGCATCCCCTGGCTTGTCGTACCTGTGCTACTCCGCTTTACCCACGTTAGATGAGGCCGCCTCCTATCATTGCTCGAGTAGAGAGCAACGAACTCGATTCCCCCAGTCTGTGCTTTATTCTCGCAGTTCGGCTTCTTCCAAAGCACAAGTGGTCTTATATCCACTCCTTTTTGAACCCCCACCTTCGCCTTTCTTTTCAGATTCTCGCTATTTCGCGCGAGGTCTCTCGATCCTGTCTTCATTCCTTCCATGAACACTTTTTGTGTGATTCTGTGTGTTTGTACCACTCGTTAGCCCTTCGTCAAGGGCAGACACTCCTTCTCTATCTCCCTATCGTCACTCCTTGAACGATTCACAGGCTTCGTGCGCCGTGTCATTCGACAGTTCTCTTCTTGCAACACTGGGCGTGTGGCTTCTAGTCCCCCCCGACTTTGAGTGAGCGATATTCGACCATCAATCTTTTAACCCGAGACCAAGTCTCTCTCGACAACTTTACATCCCAGTCGCACCGCCAGGACTTACACAGACAGCATGCTGTCGCGATACGCTCTTACGGCAGCGACGCTTTTGGCGTCGCTCGCCCAGCCCGCCCTCGCCCAGACTTCCACAGACTGTAATCCGATGCAAAAGGACTGCCCTGCCGACCCAGCTTTTGGCATGGACTACAACTTCAACTTCAACACGACTCCTTCGACTGATGCCTGGAGGATGAAGGTCGGCCCGATCAAGTACACGGCTGAAAACGGTGCCGAGTTCACCATCAACAAGCAGGGCGACTCCCCCACGCTGCAGTCCAAATTCTACTTCTTTTTCGGCCGCACCGAGGTCCACATGAAGGCAGCCACCGGCAAGGGAATCGTCAGCTCCATGATGTGGCTTAGTGACACACTAGACGAGGTCGACTGGGAGTTCCTGGGGGTCAAGAACGATGCATTGAGCAACTACTTCGGCAAGGGCGTCGAGGACTGGCACAACGGCGCCGAGCACCCCGTTTCCGGTAGCATTCACGACGACTTCCACAACTACACCTGCGTCTGGACCAAGGATCAGCTCGAGTGGTGGGTGGACGGCGCCAAGGTCCGCACCCTCCTCCCCGCCGATGCGAACAACACCAAGGCGTACCCCCAGACTCCCATGAGAATTAGTCTAGGTATCTGGGCCGGTGGCGACCCGCGCATGGCCCAAGGCACCAGGGAATGGGCCGGAGGAGACACCGATTACGCCGCCGGCCCTTACACGATGTACGTCAAGTCCGCTCAGGTGACCGACTACAGCTCGGGCAAGGAGTACGCTTTCGGCGACAGGACCGGTTCTTGGGAGAGCATCAAGGTTGTTTCGTGAGTTGTCTTCATTTTCCCACGCTCTGCACAACAATTGACGCAGGTAACAGTGGCAACTCGACGATCAAGGAGGCCCTCCTGGAGGAGCCCAGCAAGACCATGCGCGAGAGCTTCAGCGGTCTCAGCCCAACCGGCAAGATCGCGGTCGCCGCATCAAGCGTTGGTGTTGGCTGCGCTCTCATTGCCTTTGGTCTCTTCTACTTCATCCGCCAGCGCAGGCGTGGTGCCGCCGAGGCCGCCCTGGCTGCTCGTCGCGCCGAGGAGGAGCGTCTCGAGATGGAGCGCTTCCAGAAGAGCGGCATCGACCCCGACTCGTTCGCCGGCGCGACCGGTACCGAATACCATGCCTCTGAGTTCAACAAGAATGGCACCGTTCAGTCCACTCAGAGCATCGCCGTCAGCCAGGAAGGCGCCTGGGATATGGCTCCTACGGCTGCTGCCGGCGCCGGCGCGGCCGGGGCCGCTGGCATGCACTCATATACCGACTCTCCTCACGGACAGACCCCCGTTCTGCCCCCTTTGAACACCCAGAGTCCCGGTCTGCCTCCGTCCGGTCCCTTGCCCATGGCGCCGAGCCGTAGCGCTTCCCAGGGAGGTTACTCCAGAATCGGTTCGCCCGACCAGCACAGCCCGCCACCCATGAGCCCGCCTCACGGATACAGCGATCAATCTTTCGGTCAACAGCAGGGCTTCAACAACGGCGGCTATGGAGGTGCGAACCAGGGCCAGTGGAATAACGGAAACCCCCAGGGCGGCTTCAGGTGATGCTTGGGTTGTCAGAGACCTCTCACGACCGTATTCGATTCTCTCTATTGTCCCGTCCGTGGTCAAAGTTACTCTTCACAGGTTTCTGTATGTGAATATTTTCGAGCGTTTTCTTATTCCCACCAACCCGCCTCGAGCGAATGAAATGAAAGCAGATGCAAGAAGGATCCCCGATCCTAAGGATATCTCTCTGTACAATACCGATGCCAAGATATTCTGCAGTGTTCTGTCCCGCCGGGGACACCTGACCACTTTCAGTGCCCAATGAACTTATCCGATAAACTATTCCTTCCGCCTCTTGTGCTGCTTATGCCACCTTGGCGACCCCTGATGGAGATTCTCACTACCGTTTAGAGACATCGGGGAGGAAACTTGCTTGTTCCATTTCGCAATATTGACTCTCGAAGGATTCGAACCCATGCGCATCTTCTTTGGGCCTCAAATCGGCTACATGGCTTTCCATGCATAAGTTGCAAGAACCGTATGCATGAAGCTGCGAGCTATTGCATTCTTGCGACAGAAACCTTATGCGAACAACGGGTATGCGAAACAGCTTTTTCGGCCGATCTGCTGTTCGTCCTCATGCGGCACGTGTACGATGATGAACTCACCACACCTAATTTTGAAGAACTAAGCCATGGGCATGTCTAGCTTTTGCCAGAAGTTTAGACGTGGACAAACAAGACCGGCCCATTTTTGTCTCATCCGTCGTTCGCGAATGAAGGGTTACTAATGCGAGTTTTCTAGACCGCCGGGTCGACGTCCGGTCATGCCCAGATGGCGAGTCTAACTTTGCTGATGTCGAATATCAACAAAGAGGGCTGCTTGCCATGCGTTGGGAGCGCGGGACCAGACGCAGGGTCCGTGGCGAGGTTGAAGGGCGATGATGCAAGCTGTCTGGGCGGAGGTTTAGCAAGCTCTATCCCAGTCTGTTGGAATGGTGACGGGTAGACCAGAGAGCTCTTCCGAGCTTGGAGGCAAAGAGAAATCATTGTTTTCCAAGCTGCTTCTTGGTCTACCGGATGCGTTTTATGCAAGACTGCTCCCGATATGCGATGCTGCTAGACTTTTGTCTGGGCTCCTCCTGAGAAATGTTGAAAACCATTGCAACTTTCCGTACGCTTTTATTGTAAGCCGGCCATGTCTCAGTACTCACATCGTGTTCGCAGCCACCAGAATGCGGCCCCTTCGCAACTTGACCAGGGTGCCGAAGACAAGATCGGTGCTGACGGCTAGTTCCAAGCCTGATGCAGGTTGTCGCCTCCGAGCCTGGTATCCCTGGCCAGCGTGTATGCCTTTTCTGCCTGGTCACTTAGTCACCGCCAGCGAGGCTTATATGCTGTTATGCAACGAGCAACGGACTCAAGCATGACGCAGCCATCTCAGGTCGTTTGGAAGGCATTCTCATACCATCTTGGTCTATTCCATGGAGGGAGTTCAGCACCAAGTCTGTTCAGTGGCAATCTATTAGTCTTGCCTTGGAAACACACATGGATGTTGCCGACCGTTCCACGTACGTCAAAGTCGGTGTGGTGCTGTTCAGACAGGATCCTTTCCCTGTAGAGAAAGTGTTCATCCAGTCAGTCCCATGGCGAACACCTCCACCACAGAGAAGATGCATCCGAATTGTCCTGTACGCTTCCGAGTGGTGGTTGCATTGCTTCTCACCCCCCCTTTCGGAAGTGTGCCACACCCACCAAGCTCTTTTCTGCATATTGGCAATGGCAGGAAAGGATATCGAAGCATTCCAATACATGTGGCAGGAACGTTTGCAATCGTTCATCATGTAATTGCATCGTTTTCCTGTTTACTTCCATGCACATCTCTGTTACAGAGGAAGAATAGAGTTGCTCAACACACCATCTTCTACTCCCCAGCACACCATCTTTGAGCTGCCAAGCAAGCCAATTGGTCGTGAAGCTTTGCCAGTTTTCCCATACTCACTGGCTATCAGTTTGATTGTCACTACATGGAGGCATTCTGCTGTTAGGACTTGATTATGCTGCCTGGTATGCGCTTACCAATTCGGCCTTCGGACTCTGCCCTCGACGATGGCATCTCAGCTTCACTCCACACCTTATGCCACAAGACACACCATCTGATTGACCCATGTCAAGGGGGGTATGTAGCTTCTGCGTCGTCGGAGGGAGCGATAGATGTCATCTCGAAGAGAATCGGTCGCTGAGAGCTATCCCGCGGATGCTTCGGTCATAGACTCATACACAGCATTCATGAGCTCTTGCAAGCTGACTACTACTCGCAGGGCTGCGGTAATCTTGGCTCAACTTGAGCATTTGGTCCGAAGTTTCTCGAGTTACAATCCCAGACTCGAGAGAACTGTCGATAGTCACCAATTCGAGTATAAAGAACACAACGCTCTCTCCTCTGTAATCCTTTCCATTCTACTCACCAGGCAGCATCATCAGCAGTTCTTAACTTCTTCCAGCTCAGCACAGTCTTCCTACATACCCCCTTATATCCCTTTTCCGCCAGCAGCTCTTCTTACGTCTTGCCATCTAGCCTGCCAAGATGCATTACACGGGCATCCTCGCCATCGCTTTAGCGGCCGTCTCATCCGTGTCGGCCGTCGCCGTCGCAGCCCCCGCCGAGCAACGCGACCGCGACCGCGACGACGTCTTCTACCGCGGCGAGTGCCGCCTCGCCGGTGATGAGCTCTACTGCGGCAGAGGCGTCCGGGAGTTCACCCGCTACGGTACGTTCAAAACCGCGGACCGCACTACCCAGCCACAGCTAAACAAACCTCAGACGCCGGGAGTAGTTTGTGCCGCCTCAACAACCAGGCCAACAGGCTCTTCTGCGCCGTCCGCAACCAGCAAGAGTTTGCGTTGCAGATCGCCGCCGAGTGGTCCCGCATCCAGCGCTGCGCCGTCGACGAGTACTACGACATTGGCGGGCGACGCTGCGACTGCTACGGCCGCCGCCGAGACGTGAGCGATTCCAATTCCCCTTCGCCAAGTGCTGGGAGACCCGTGACTGATGGCTTCGTGTGTTTTTGTTACAGGGCGAGCGCGACAGGGATCGTGAGTGCAGACGCCGTCGCGGCGACCGCGGCGATCGGGACCGTTACGACTTTGACCGCGACGAGGGCCGCGAGGGCAACCACGGCCGCGAGAGGCCCGACTGCCACGGCGACGACATTGCCTTCTGCGCCGCTAGCGAGGATCTCATCGTCACATACCGTAAGCTTCACTTCTGAAAGAAACGCTGTTGTATGATGCCGGAAGCTGATCTCCCGTTTGCACAGAACGCGAAAATATTCTTTGCGATAGACGCGAGGGTAACTACGTCTTCTGCGCCAAACCTGAGCGTGGCCGAGCCCGCGAGAAGGCCAGGGATCATTTCCGTGACCGCCGCCAGTGAGTTTGAGTGCGGGCTTGGTCGGTTTGCGACGTAATTGGGAGATGCGGTTAGAGCTGGGCTGGGCTGGCCTTGGAGAGCTGCAGTTTGCTTCGGCGATGTCGCAACGCTTAATCAGGGGGTTTAATGTTGGAGTAAGAATACCGTTTCGTTTTGTTTGGTGGAGTTTATACTAGTCTGCCTGATATACCAGAAAGATTGTCAACTATTTGGAGTTGTCGTGATGAGTTTGTGACTATGTTGATGCAAATGACAAAAATACAATTATGTCGTAACTACGTATGTAGTATCAGATGACAAACCTGCTTCACACAGGTTATCGTGGCCAAACCCATAGAACTTAGCGGGTTGCAGTCTAGGAATCTGGGATATCAGTTTACACATCCTGCTGTTCAGCGAGCTTTAAGGGGGGGATAGAATGAGACAGAGGCTGAACCAAGTTAACGTATTGGTGATACGACGTATTGACGTTTGGCCTTGCGCGCGGTGCGACAGGATCGACGTGAGGGCCCAGGTTTGGAACATGAAAGGTACGGAGACCTTCAATGTTATTGTTCTTTGCCTAGTACTCCGTAGTATATTAATCATTCATAAACGGTTTAAGTGATGGCGATAAAATCAAATGAGTCCGAGCACAGCAGGTTGATGCCCAGTGTTCTTACAGGTAATATTCGCCGAAGACTAGCAGGATAACTCGTGCTTAGGCACTTTCTAAATCCGGCTGAGAGGGGTAAAATGGAACGAGTCTTGGTACAATTTAGGACTATCTTTTGTAATCATGTACCTAGTATAATGATGGATAGCTTAGCTGCGCGGCGCCCTTTGCCCTCATATAGGGACGTACCGGCGTTAAACAATACTTCTACTACTACTAAGGACTATCTTTTGCCATGTCTATTTTATACTGTGTCATGGATGAGCTTTAATGACCGTGTTGACATCTGACGTCCTTCATCTACTTGAAATCCATGGCAAGAATTTTGATCATGGCCCGTCTTCACCGGGCCTCACTGTGAACGGGCAGGCAATTCACATTGTGTGCATTGGATAAGAGAGAGAGAAAACTACCAACTTGGACAGTTGAGCGAATTCGCCAAGGTTGAATGTTTAAAGAACGATAGGGTCTCAGCGGCATCTCCGGCGTGTCAGGCCATGCATTCATCATTTTCATCAGCAAACCCCGCCATTTACATATCAGAAGTCGAAGCTCTCGACGTAGATATTGCAATGGGATCCGCAAGCCGGTTCCAGGTCTACCAACTCTACGGTCCATACTTCCCTCCAGCGAAACTGCCAGAGCGTACGTAACATGTAAGAGAAAAGAATACAGATGGGGTAAGTATATAATAAATAGGGTAGGTATGAGGAATAGAGTTATAGCTATATTAAACCTAGCATAAACCTAGATAAGGCTCTTAATTGTTCCGTGATAAAGGAAAAGACGGGAATTTATATACAAAAACAAAAAGTCTGTCCTTTAGTATTCTGCTCCCCTCAATTTCATCACTTCACTCCTTGGTGCTACGCTACGCTCCGCACTCTGGAAGCTACGCTCTGGATGAAGCCAAAGAACAGCCGCTCGTTAACCGTTGCACGTCGTGCCGAGCCTTCTTTCGCCATCCTTACAACTGCCCAATATGTGGTATTTACTGTTGACCCGGCTGCTTCTTATGACGACTTTGATCAATACCCGAGCCGCCGCTGAACGAAGACCAGTCCGAAATGCCTCCAGTCTGGGTCTCCGAATTTTCCCATCCGACGATGGCTACATCCGAGTCGACGGTCCAGGCGATTTTGATGCCGAACTTCGCGTAGACGAGTACGACTACAGAGTCGTGGTCGTAAGCATCTGGAACCTGGGACAGGCGTTCAAGACTCGTGAGGCTTTGTTGAGCGTTTGGGAGGACCGGTCCGGGACCAGCGCATCAAACTTGAGACGGATCAAGTACATCACCATCACCGAGCCATCTGTCGTTGAGGTCCTCGACGCGATTTGGAGGGCCGACGGAGAGGACCCAGACGACGAAGACGATTACAACATTGAAACAATGACTGTGGAAAGGCCAGGCAGTAACGAGAAAGATTGGAGGTACGACTGGCTGCGCAACAAGACCCCCTTTGGATATGGTGCTGTATCCATATGTATCGACTACACCGAGACGGCCAATCACTACATCGAATCCTTCAGCTTTGGACGGAAAGATTCGGATCGCAGATGGCTGGAGATCGAGTTTGGTGTGAACTATAAGCAACCATCGTCTATCAACATAACTGGGCGCTCTTTCACCCATCTACAATAGGCCGGTTTCATCTCAGAAGACTTGTGTTTGAAATGCTTGAAGTCGTCCCGAGGTCGGTGTCACAGGCCCTCGGTTCTTAGTCACATCTTAGGAACCCCGTATGATGTTATGTGAACTTGTGCACGTTAAACACAATGGCGGTCATGGGTAAGAGATATGCTGTGTGTTCTAATCAGGCAGATCTCCTGAACCCTGGGGCTTTTGGTCCATTGTGAACGTCGCACGGCAGAGATAATGCGAGGGGGTCTGGCGGATCGGCACATCGCGAGCGGTTGCGTGCGATGGTGTGATATTAGAGGAACCACCCAAACGTACGCATCCAGATCTATTGGGTCTCTGGTGATGACGTTATCCTACCTTGCGCTGTCGGAATATTTCCAATAAGATGAGACGACGAGGTTCCGACAATAGTCAGAAACTGCAGTACAGCGGTTCGGAACGGGCTTCTGACGCTCTCATTGCACTCCAATACCAGCATTTCCGTCAATACCGAAACGGTGTGAATAGCTACAATCATGGCCAGCAACGAGAACAAGTTCTCAGAACAACATGTGTCGAAGGACAAGAAGCAAATCATTCTCAACGCGTTTGTGATGAATACTCCAGGCCATCTTGCTCCGGGTCTGTGGAAGCATCCGCGCAACAAGACGGACCAGTACAAGAAGCTCTCCTTCTGGACCGAGCTCGCCCAACTCCTGGACAACGCCGGCTTCCACGCCATGTTCATCGCCGACACCCTGGGCCCTTACGACGTGTACAAAGGTCCGGCCAACGTGGTGCCGTCACTGGCTTCCGGCGCCCAGTTCCCCGTCAACGACCCGTTATACCTCGTCCCTGCGCTCGCGGCCGCGACGAAGAATCTCATTTTCGGTGTGACTGCCAGCCTGACGTACGAAAAGCCATATGCGCTGGCGCGGCGGCTCTCAACGGTAGATCACCTCAGCGAGGGCCGTCTGGCCTGGAACATCGTCACGTCCTACCTCGACAGCGCGGCCAGGAACCACGGTTTGCAGGAGCAGATCCCGCATGATGAGCGCTACGCCATCGCGCACGAGTACCTCGAGGTTCTATACAAGCTCTGGGAGGGCAGTTTCCGAGAAGACGCGGTTCTGGCGGATCGCGAGAGCGGCACGTACATCGCGAGCGACGCGGTGAAGCAGATCCACCACAAGGGCAAGTACTTTGATGTGCCGGGGCCCCATTTCGTCGAACCCTCGCCTCAGCGCACGCCGTTTCTTTTCCAAGCGGGCGTGTCCGAGGCCGGTAACGGTTTCGGCGGGAAGCACGGGGAAGCCATCTTCATCGGCGGGCAGACGGCCGAGGGTGTTCGGAAGACGGTGGACAACCTCCGCAGCATTGCGGCCAGGGAGGGCCGGAAACCCGGCCACATCAAGATCATTGTCGGCATCAATGTCATCGTGGCACCGACGGACGAGGAAGCCGAGGCGAAGAGGCAAGAGTATCTGAAGTACGCCGACACGGAGGGTGCGCTCGCGTTGTTCGGTGGCTGGACGGGCATCGATTTGTCCGGCTACCCCGATGATGAGAACTTCCTCGTGACGGATTCTCCTCGGATTCAGTCGATTGTGAGACGTTGGTCTGAGACTGTTCCGGGGACGAACAACCTCCCCTGGACGAAGCGCCGGATCGTGGAGTATCTCAGCATCGGCGGACTGGGCGCCAAGATCGTTGGTAGCCCTATGACCGTTGCCGATGAACTGGAGCGATGGGTAGATGTTGCCGACGTCGATGGGTTCAACTTGGCCCATATCACCAATCCCGGAACCTTTGAGGACATTATTGAGTATCTGCTGCCCGAACTGCGCAGTCGTGGAATATTCAGATCCGAGGTTGAGAAAGAGGGCGCAACAGCCAGAGAGGTGTTCATTGGCTCAAAGTCACTGCCTGAAGACCACCCAGGAAGCAAGTACAAGTGGCGATCTGGCGAACAGTTGCCTCCTTTCCTCGATGTACAGGCAGAAGAGCCTGTGGAGAACAAGTAGGCCTAAATATCAGTCAAGCATGTGAAAATTGACGTGGACGAAACACACATTACCGACACTCCGATTTCTTTCCTTCTCAACCTACGCGATTTGCCTCTCTTTGAGACTGTGTACAACTATAAGTTTCAAGTCTGTTTACACCAAAGCTTCATATGAAAGATTATTCTACTTCTCGCTAATTCTTCAATATAAGTTATAATCTTTAGGAATTTATATGTAAGACTATTTATGGACTTTAATAAAAGATGTTCTTAAAGGTTTCCTGGTATATTTATAATAATCAGCTATTCTTTATTAACTAAATATTAAGCAGATTTGGGTTCATTATAGAAAGTGGTAGTTAGGATAGGTTTAATCTAATTTATACTTCTAGTATATCTTTTGCGCTGTATAATTCAATACCCTGTACTACTAGTTCTCTTATATAACTTAAATAATACCTAAGACTAATACTAAAACCCTGTTGGTGTAAACAGACTTGTGAGCCGGAATTGTATCTCTTACACCAGCGAAAGTAAGCCTTCTTCGTGCTGTAGACGTATTTTCAACACACTCTGTGACCGATTTAGTTTGTTATTCCCCTCACGAAGAACCTGGACTTCCGACTGCAGTAGAACTGACAGCACGAGCCTCAAGTTGCTGCGGTCTCTCATCAGCCTTAATGAGCCAAAGTGTCGAGTGTGTTCTCCGGTGTTAAAATATCCCGAGCGTGGTGATGAGCGGAAGCGGTAGTACCCTGGCTTCTTAGTTCTCCATACAGCAGTATCAAGATTATAATGCAACTGGTGATGTGGTACTGCAAGCGTATTTTCAAGGTGACGGGGGTATGTTGGTGATACGAGGTCACATTATCAATAGGAATCAACTTCTCAAGTCAGACAGAGATCTCTATAACGCTTGAGGCATCTAAATCCGTATGATGGGAAAACACGATCAACCTTCTCGTCTATCGAAACGTTTCATAATTCATCTACTAAATCCTATCCACGACGCTCATTCATCAGTAACCTGAACCTTCAAAGCAAGCGCGGTCGGGTCCGATGCTGTCTTGAATGCTTTCTCTCCCTCCTCGAGAGTGAAGCGATGTGTTACCAAAGGCTTCAAGTCAATAATGCCTTCGGCGACCAGGCCAATGGCCCTGGGATAGATGTCGCGATAGCGGTACTGGAACCGTAGGTCAATCTCCTTACCGGCCATGTACATGAATGGTATCGTAGCAAAGCCCTTTCCGCATCCAATGACGAAAACCATGCCACCGAAACGACAAGCCTGGGAATCGGTCAGTACGCTCAAGCTGCCCACGAACCATCAAGAGAATTCTTACGTATATGCCACAGATGACGCTCGTTTCCACACCCGTGCATTCCAACACCATCTTAGCCTCCTGGCCAAGCAAGGTCTTGATCTCTTCCGCGATTGCCTGCGGTTCTTTGCCAAAAGGAACCAGGAACGTTCTGGCTCTGGGAACGGCCTTCTTCGCAATCTTCAGCCTGTCTTCGTTGATGTCGGTGATGACGATGGGATTGGCACCGGCGGCGTTGGCGGCCAGCAAGGTCGCGATGCCGATGGGACCAGAGCCACAGATGACGACTGGATCTCCAAGCCGCACGCCCGATCGCTCAACGCCCGTCAGCGCCACCGACAGCGGCTCCAGCAGCGACCCCTCCTCGTACGACATGGAATCGGGTATCTTGTGCAGCCAGTCCTCCGGGTGGACGTGATACCGCGTGAGCGTGCCGTGGTAAGGGGGCGTCGAGAAGAAAACCACGTCCGGACAGGCGTTGTATCTGCCGGTGCGGCAGAAGAAGCAGGAGGCCTTCATGCAAGGGATACCGCACTCGAGGGCCACGCGGTCTCCGACCTTGAACTTGGTGACGTTTGGCCCGGTTGCGATGACGACTCCCGCGCTCTCGTGGCCGAGGCCGTTCTCGCCCGTCACGACCATCTCGCCAATGTGGCCTGCCTTCCAGAAGTGCACGTCACTTCCGCAGATGCCGGTTGCCCGGACGTGAACCAGGCACTCTCCATCGCCTGGTGTCGGGACTTCCGTCCGCTTGAGATAGAGCTCGTGTTGGGGGTTGGTGCAGACGGCGAGGTTCTCGGGCTTCCGACGGAGGACATCGGCGACTGTTGAATCTGACATGTTGTTTCCACACCGACGACGTAACGATGTTACTTTAGATGACGAAAGGGCTGTGTAAACAGACGCTCATAAAAGACAATTGATACTGGGCCGATGGCTGTGAGCCTGTGAGAGATGACGTGTTACCTCACTTGGTATTACTGGACAGGTCTCATGACGTCCGCTCGGATATTATTACCCCTCACGCCTGTCGGAAAACTAACTTGCCAGCATCCAACCTCGACATTATGGCTTGGACAAGTACACCAAAGGCTATGTTTTGGGATACTCGCCGCTGCAGTACCCCTCACTCGGCGTCTTGTTCGCTCTGTCGAGTTCCCCGCTTGAGGCTCTGCCCAAGGAAGACCTCATTGTCTCGGAGAGAAACTACCTTACTCCGAGACGATCCTCTCGTGTAACGCATACGCACATCCTGTCTGGAAGGCTCGCGAATTTACTTCCACATCTGCTTCGAATAGTATCCTACGTGAAACCCGTCGCATCTGCAGCAGTCGAAAAGCCATGTCTCTCAAAGGCAAGGTAGCAATCGTAACGGGCGGAGCTCGAGGCATAGGAGCCGGTATTGTTAGGGCTCTAGCCAAAGAAGGGGCAAATGTAAGTGATGAAGCTGGCCCATGTCCATGACGCAGAATACAGGGCTGCGCCATGGACAAATCACAAATGGTCTCCAAGGTGGCTTATACCTCACGTGCCTCTCACAGGTTGCTTTCAATTATGTATCTGCCTCGTCAGAAGCAGCCTCAGCCACATTGGTCGAAGAAGTCGAGCGTCTCGGTTCCCGCGCGACTTTTGTCCGCGCCGACATGGCCTCCCCGGAAGCCCCTTCGATCCTCGTCAACAAGGCTTTGGAGGCATTCCAGACAGACAAGATCGACATCCTCGTCAACAACGCCGGCGTGGGTGGAAACCTGCCGCTGGAGGAGGTCACGCCGGAGCACTACGACAAGCTAATGTCGGTCAACGTGCGCGCCGTCATCTTCATGACCCAGGCCGTCCTGCCGCACCTCAACCGCGGCGGCCGCATCGTCAACCTGTCGTCCATCTCTGCCCGGGGCGGCTACCCCACGCAGTCCGTTTACGCCGCGTCCAAGGCCGCGGTGGAGGGTCTCACGCGGGTCTGGGCCACGGAGCTGGGTCACAAGTACGGGGTGACGGTGAACTCTGTCAACCCGGGGCCTGTTGACATGGACATGTATCGGGCAGCAGGTCCCGTCCACCTGGCGCGGATGGAGGAGCAGAATAGAAAGGTTCCGGCCGAGCCTCGCTGCGGCACGGACAAGGACGTTGCCGATATTGTGGTGTTTCTTTGCGAGGAGAGGTCTCGATGGGTCACTGGTGACACATTATGCGCCAACGGAGGGATGGTGTTTACATAAATGATGGATAAACACGTCTCCACAGTTCACTGCAGTATGTACGATCTGGAAGACGCAAATTCATAGGCATCGGGGGAAACCAGGAGATTACTTGTAGCATACTACTGTGTTGAAGTTATTGAAGGTTCCGATTCATCCATTTCGTCAAGAGAATGAGTTGCAGATGAGAAGAGAGACATTCTGGGCTATGCAGGCGATTACGATTGGATACACTGTAAGATAACCACCAGCTGGATGTCTAGACTTTCTGACCCAATGCGAAAAGTGCAGCATGTAAGATTATCAGGCCAAGATGTACTGGCATAGGGCTGCACGTTGCACAAGGTGAATGCGGAGTACAGGTAAAACAAAACTTGCATCTATCTACACTTGCACTATCCTATTTATGATTATTGATTAGCCTCTCAGCCTAGAGTTCCAGCCATCTATAGTCCGACAGCCGAGATGTCTTGCAGCATGTGTATTCATGACAACCTCCGCTCACCGTTACGTTCCTGGCCAGCATCAACGACGACGTCTCGCACCGGCGTCAGCGTAATCAATCCGTCTTCTCCCCGTCGTAGAGAAGGGGGGCCTTTGCGCTTCCTCGACGAAGGATGTAGCGCCTGAACCACCATGGCAGTACCTCCTTTATCTGGTAAGAGGCGTGTCGCTTCGTCGAGACGGCAAACACGTCGTCGAGCTCCTCGAGGGTGCGTTGCTTGGTTTCCGGCAGGAAAAAGAAGATGAGCCAAAAGGACATGAAGTTGGTGAAGGCGAAGAGGCCGAAACATGCGGTAGGGCCCAGCGACTTGAGCAAAACCGGCCACGTCAGGCTCACAATGGTGGCCCAGAACATGTTGGTCGCCACGGCCCAAGCCATGCCGACCTCGCGATGGGAAAGGGGGAAGACCTCGGCGGAGTAGACAAAGGCGCAAGGGCCTTCTCCGGGGCCGTAGGCGATGGCGAAGAGATAGATGAAGACGGCGAGCAATCCGCACCTGAGAGTGCTCGCCTGGTTCCCTGGGTCGATCAAGAAACACAGCCCTGCAGCCAGAAGCGTCCAGCACATTTGAGGAAATGTGGCGAGAAGAAGAGGTCGTCGACCCCACGTGTCGATGGTCCAGATGGCAGGAATCGCGCCCAGGACGGTTGCCAGACCGAAGCCCATGGAGGCCAGCAGCGGGGCCATGCCTTTGAGTCCAGCTTCCCTGAATATGGTTGACGAATAGAAAGCCATGGCGTTGACTCGTAAATGTCAGTAATAGTAGATGCACGATCGGCGTGTGGTTGAGGGCCCGACTTACTGCCACAGAACTGTTGAGCAGCCATGATGATGCCCGAAGCCTGGGTTGCCCGACGATTGCGGGGAACTGTGAAGAGCTCCCTGGCTCGATGGAAGAAGTTACCCTTGTCGTAACCTTCCTTTTCAGCAATGTCCCTCTCCTTCTTCAGCAGCACATGCATGTAGTACAAATCCCTAGAAGCCAGGATGGGCGCACCTCGGAGCTTGAGGAGGGATTCGTACGCATCTTTGTATTTCTCTCTGCCGGCCAGCCATCTCGGAGACTCGGGACAGAAGTAGATGCCAATCAGGAGAGGAATCGCCGGGATCATGGCCGAGCCGAGCTGCAACCTCCAAGCGATGGGTCCCACGCCCGCCACTGCCAGATTGGCGATGAAGCCGAGGAGGATACCAATCGCCACAAAGAGCTGCCAGGACATGACGAGAGCGCCTCTGATGACGGCCGGGGCAATCTCCGATGAGAAGACGGGCACGGTGACATCCTTCAAGCCCATGCCGATGCCGAGAAGGATCCTGTATGCTATAAGCTCGAGCGGGCTCCGAGCAAAGCCTTGGGCGACGGGGGCGATGAGGCTGAAGATGGAGCCTACAAAAATGCAACCTCTGCGACCAATGCGGTCGTTGATGGGGTCCGATATCCAACATGCGCTTACTCCGTCGTCAGTAGCTGTGTATGATGGCAGACGTTTGGGCCCAGGAGAATGAACTCACAAGAGGAAAACTGCCATGTAGGGCGCGCTGTTGATGGCTCCAACAATCCAAGCGTTGTTTGCACACTGAGCTTCCCCGATCGACAGCTCCTCGCAAGTTGTTTTGTCGTCGGGGATGCGGAACTCCTTGGGGAAGGAAAGATTGGCACCGTTGGAGCCAGTCTGGTCCCATCCCTGGATGATGGCGGCGATGGCGTTGCAAGCGATGTTGAAGTACAGCGCCTTGGGATGCCTCCACTTGTGGTTCTGCTCGTTTTCGAGTGCTACCCGATCATCTGGCGACAATTCGGCCACATGACGCCACTCCCTGGGGTTCTGAGCGACCAAGGCGCCATTCACAAATTCTTCCTCTGGTAGCAATTTGTGGAGTCTAGCAAAGGCAAGAGACTCTCGGATTACTTGATCTCTTGATTGCTCCATCAACGGATTCTTCATCCTGCCCGTTTTGTCAGCATCAGGAGTAGGTAGTTAAAACTGGGGAAAAGTGGAAGCACTCACTCGCCGGTGCCGGCCTTCTCCGTGGAGGCTGTGGCCTCCATAGCCGACTTCTGTCTGCTGTGAGTGTGTGAGTATCTCGAGACACCAAGTTGCACAGACATGAAAGGTCGGCTTACATCATCTCTTCTTCATCGTAGGAACCTTTCGACATCTTGGATAGAGTCGTCTTGTACGTGCTGCGGTGCTTCGTGTGTTTATGAAAAGACTTCGAGAGATTCAGACGAGAGTCGAGAGCAGCAAGGGCACTTTAAGAACTTGAACGAATTCAATTCAGAGCTTCAGACTAACGCACATGAATCCCGCGGGGTCATGTACAGACCACATTGAGTTATGATCCACAAGCTCCGTACGCCTCCAAAAGCTTACCGAGGGTATCACGAGGGTTAGGTCGGGGGTAATGGGAAGACGGAGGCGTTCCAGAATGCCTTCCCCTCTCGAGAAGTGCCTCAAGGTTCTCACTCTGATGATTCTATCGATGAATGCGGGAGCCAACAGCCGGCAGACTCCAAAACCAGCTCGGTCCTGATTCGGCTGCATTCGATAGCCCCGTACCCCAGAGATGGACAACATCGCGTTCTGGACCAGTCTTTCTGGGCTTTCTGGGGAAATCGAACATCACCCACACTACAAGCAACCATGAAGCTTCCCCGCATGATCCGTGTCCGATTTCTTACCGTGACCATGGAAACCTGGAGCAAAATATCCGGGCCGTCAGGTATCGGCAGCTCTTTAGCCTTTCGTCTGGCAGATATCCACATCGAAATGCCGGATATCGAATAGCCCTGAAGCCCTCTCCGCGTAACTTCGGTGGCTTGGCCATCTCAGATCAACTGACGAACGCCATTGCTGTTCAGATCGCTTTAGGATGGATCTGCTGCAATAACGTACGATTCATCGTTCCATCCCTCCCTGATGCATCGTATTCTAGGTCTGGTCAATAGCCGCCAGATGAGAATCGACGTCTTCTAGTTATTCATGACTTAGAACTGTGTCGATGTCGTTTTGATCGTGTGACATGTCCCGGAAGCGGTCGAGGAGACTGGCAAACCAGTCAGCCACGCACGCGCTGGCAACGGCAGGCTTACGGAGGTCAATCTTGCAGCCATAGCACGAATGGACCCCCTTTGAAGATGGCCATAAGTTCTCTGGGTCAGACCAATTCTGTAAATAGGGCAGCATGGGGTAATGCCTTGATCTTACTGATCTTATCGGCTAGGAACGAAAGGCGTTGTCACTGTGTTGCGGAGAAGCTGGTCCCCAGTCAACCTTGGATCATAAGCCCAGATATTCTCCATTCAGAGACTTCTATCTAGAGAAGTTCCCACAATAAACCGAGATAGGGAAGAGTCATCCAAGTCTCGGATGCGTTCGCAATCCATGTTGATCGAGGTTGGGCTTTTGGAGCAACTGTGACCGCATCACGTCCAATCAGAATCTAGACGAGCTTATCCAGGCTCGTCTCGAACTTGCTTCCCTGCAAAACGTGCCCAAGTGGGACATGAGACATCCATGTCTCATCCCATTCGTCAAACTGATCCCCGGAAGGGCGCGCACACGTTGTCACCGAGACCGTTGCTCACGTTGGTTGTCTCAGCTATTAAGCTTAAAAACTCACAACCAGACAACTACATTCTTTGAAGCAGCTCAGGCGACGACACGTCGATTATTCTACCCATCTCGTCAGTTTGTCTAGCTTCCTCCGTCAGCAAAGCCCGGCACAATGGTCCAAATCAAGACATTCGAAGTGGAAGAGTGGATGGACCGCTTGGAAACGACACCTGGCGTTCTCAACATCGCCGAGACATGCTGCGAGTCCGTGTCCATTCAAGAGTTGACCGAACTATCGACAGACCCGACTCTTCCGGGACCATTGGACATCGCGACCCGGCGCCTGACGTACGGGGCCATTTACGGTTCAGAAACAACTCGCCAAAATATTGCCAACCTGTACAAAGAAGACCGTTCGGACCCTCTGCCCAGTGAGCAGGTGGTCATCACCCAGGGCGCCATTGTGGCCAATTTTCTGCTACTGTACACGCTGATAGGCCCCAAAGATCATGTCATCTGCGTGTATCCCACGTACCAGCAACTCTACGAAGTGCCCAAGAGCCTGGGTGCCGAGGTAAGCCTTTGGAAGTTGGAAGCCGAGAGGGACTATATCCCCAACGTACAGGAACTCGAATCGCTCGTAAAGGACAACACCAAGGTGAGAAGAGAAAAAAGGACCTAACATGCCTCTCACACGTCCTAACTTGCTTTGAGATGATCATCATCAACAACCCGAACAATCCGACCGGGGCTACCATCCCCAAATCCGCCCTCGTCCACATCGTCGAGTTTGCCAAGGCCCGGAACATCATCGTCATGGCCGACGAGGTCTACCGACCGCTTTTCCACAGCTTGCCCGCCGGCGAGTCCGCGCCGCCCTCCGTCCTCTCCCTGGGTTACGAGAAAACCGTGTCGACGTCGAGCATGTCCAAATCCTTCTCTCTCGCGGGCATCCGCCTCGGCTGGATCGCGTCGCGAGACCCGCGCATCATCGACGCCGTCAAGAGCGCCCGCAACTACACCACCATCAGCGTGTCCCAGCTCGACGACAGGGTTGCCGGGTACGCCCTGTCGGATGCGGTGCGGCCCAGCCTCGTGGGGAGGAACATGGCGCTGGCCAGGACAAACGTGGCGCTCCTGGGGGGGTTTATCGCCAGTCACCCGTCCGTCTGTTTCTGGACGAAACCCACGGCGGGAACGACGGCGATGGTGGGGTTCAGGAGGGGCGGGAAGCCGGTCAAGGACGATGAGTTCTGCATGGAGCTTTTGGAGAAGACGGGGGTTTTGGTCATGCCTGGATCGACTTGCTTTGGAGACAAGGTCGAGTTTGAAGGGCAGATGAGATTTGGCTATGTGTGTGACACGGAGGTTTTGAAGGAGGGCTTGAAGAGGTTGAGCGAGTACATTGGGAAGAACTTCTAGGCCCTTGGCAGTGCAGATATATTTTGCCTATTTGAGCAACCGCTCGGCAGAGCTGAGTTTATCAATCGAAAGATGGGCCTGGAGCTTCACTGATTTGATCAAAGTAAATGATGTCTTGATTGACTTATAAATCGCTATTGATAGTTACTTAGACTTGGAACGATCCTAGGAGACGAGATACGAAACGTCCATAAATGTTTGAAAAAAGAAAGCCGTAAAGGAAGTGCCCTGACACATGAGTGAAATCCTAGCTCAAGTATCCGTACTTGCTAATCAAATCGTCTGTGAAGCCTACTTCTTGCAAGGCTGCCACTTGACGTTGACCTGCTGGGTGAAAGCCACCGCTAAATTTAGTTAGCTTAAAAAATTTCCTAATGGGTTGAGTACAAATGGCTCAACACTCACTAGCATCGTCGTCAGTAATCGAACCGTACGCCTTGGGGTTCTTCGTGGTAAGCGCAATGCGATTGTTGATGTTCAGGATCCCCGAAGCTCCGCAGGGAGCCCAGATAAGCGAGGCCGTCGGGATGCTGTCCTGCTTGGTGTAAACCTGCCCGTCGAGCCAGATGCCACCGCCGGCAATCGACGTCTGGGTGGTCGTGGTGGACGGGGCGTCCTGGGAGAAGAAGTAGGTCGAGAAGAAGGTGCCCGTGATGCCCTCCTCGAGCTGGGCGTAGCCGTGGTACGTGCTCTCCACGACGGCGAACTGGAAGCCGCCGGGGTACTTGAGCGTGAGGTGCAGGGCGCAGTTCTTGGTGCGTTCGGCGACGGGGAGTCCGGGGCCGATGTACGTCTGGAAGCGGTCGAAGCCGAACGTGATGACGGTCCCGTCGTGGGAGATGGTGGTCGAGACGGACCCCTGGGGACAGCCGTTGCCGGAGAACTTGGAGTCGACGATTTGGATCTCGTCGGGTCTGGGGGTGTCTCCAACTATGGTAGGGCCGAGCGGAGAGGCTGTGGCGAGGATGGGAAGAAGAAATGTCAAGAAGGATTTCATGGTGGGTGAAGAGTACTTGATCTGGGAATAGGGGCAGATGTGGATGTGAGAGTATCGCTGGTGAGTTGAGCGAGTTATAGAGTGAGATGGTTTCGGGCGGACATCACTGCCGCTTTTATAAGTTTCACGAAGTCTATAGTCCAGTCCTTTGGGATTGTTGCGTTATATCTTTTGCTTCGTATGGCCAGTCATGTCTAACTTGTCGGCCAACCGAACGAAGTCCTCGACCGTACCTAGGTTTGTCAGTACCCTTCTAAGCTTTCCCTGCGACTGTAGAAAAACACTGTGAATGCATTGCATGCGGTATAATCAAACGAGCTCTCTATTCGTCAAAGTGGTACCTCGTTACCACTCTTTTGGGATGTCAACACGCCCGATGGCGGCGATGACCGGTCGACCTGTACCCGGCAAATTCAGTGTAAATGAAGACATATTAATGTGGCGTGTTCTTGTTGTTCAATACACGGGGGGCTCTTTATTGTGTTTGTCGTATCTGATATGTACATGCTAAAAGACCTCTTTTCGTATGTGTAAGAATATTCAAACAGATTAATTGAATTGACAATAAGGAAGCAAATTTGCCGCTTACAACATTGTTTTCCTCAAGATTTTGAGACTGGGGTTCTCTTTTATGGAAAGTAGACAACTTGACCACTTCCAAGTAAGACGGTACTGGGAAAGTCCAGAGTTAGATCCTCTTGCACAATCACCCATTACGTCTCAGCCAATGTTTAATTTCGACCCATGGACACTTAACCTATGTAAGTGTACGGGTGGCTAATCTAAATACTGCTTGTACGTCGTCAGTTGAGCGGAATGTATCTTCACAATATGTGACACATTTTCGTTAACGAGCTCACGCGAGGTTGAAGCTTCTCGGGTTCAAAGCTCCGTAGACTGGAAGAGGCCAAGGCTTCTGGCACATAGATATGTTACTTGAAAACACTACAAAAACTTGGTTCCAAAGATTTAACGCAATATCGCAGCAGTGCTAACGTGAAGTCTGGACCCATCCCATGCTGTTGGGGCACAGTTGCTGTCTCTATTTCCAAGCGAGCTCGGCGCGGGATGTTGCGAACTGCAACCTTTCTGCATACTACTGAGCCATGGTACGAAAATTCTTTCAGCTCTAAATCGGAAAAGACCCTGATTATCCGGCATGTACCGAAAGTCGGGTCTCGTTGGGCGAGACCGGCTAAAATCATCGTAGGTCAACTTCTCCTGGGTGACCAATGATTAGGTTTGTTCTGCGCTTGATATAATGCCTCGCAATTCAGGACAATGGGGTTTGCAAGGCCGATTCATCAAAGCCTTCGGAAAGTTCCATCGGTGTTGTGTTTCTTCATCAGGCGCCGCTCGGTTGACCACATAAGATGGTTGGCTTTCCCCTGTGGCTCTTCCGGCTGACCGGCTGAATTGTTGTCAGCTGGTACGCTGAGCGGCTCATATACGACTCTACATATTATCTGCAGCTTGGGGAAGAATTTGGTAGGCGAGGCATGATGCATCACCCAAGAAAATGGGCGGACCCATGGATGTTGCGACGCTGTGTCTGATGTTTGTATTTCACCAATGGTACTGCTCAAAATTTCAAAGTAAACTCCGGCTACAATCTCATCTAAACCATTTTCAAAACCGCAAATCTTTTGTCTAACATAACCGGTCACCTTCTATGCACTCTCAGCCTGCTTCAGAAGACCCTCCAGGTTGATGCTCTTGGGGCGCTCAATAGGCAAGCCGAGGGCGCGGTCCCAGATGAGCTGGGCGAGAGGGCCCAGACCACGGGAGACACCGAAGGTGGCGGTGTAGTATAGCGTCTCATGGAAGCCGTAGTGATGGAAGAGAACTCCGGAACTGGAGTCGACGTTGGGGTAGGGGTTCTTGGTCTTGCCGTGCTTCTTGAGGACCTCGGGGGCGATGCGGCTGTTCTTCTGCACGAGCTGGAAGACGGGATCTTGGGCAATCTCGGGACGGGCAGCAGCGTAGTCCATCAATGCCTCGAAACGTGGGTCGGGCTTGCGTAGAACGGCGTGGCCGTATCCGGGGACGACGCGACCGGAGTTGAGGGTGGACCACAGGTAGTCCGTGACGTCCTTGTCGGTGTAGGACTCTGGGATGTTCTCCTTCATCTGGATAATCCATCTGAGGACCTCTTGAGCGGCGAGTCTGCGGAGCAGTTAGTACCAAATAAGAAAAGTTACACGCGCCATACAACCAGCACTTACCCGTGAAGAGGTCCAGCAAGGCCTTGGAGACCGGCACTGTAGCTGAGGAAGGGATCACTGAGAGCACTGCCAACCAGGTGAGTGGCGTGGGCAGAGACATTCCCGCCTTCGTGGTCGCCGTGGAGAGCCAGATACAGTCTCAGAAGGTCCTGGAAGTTCTCGTTCTTCTTGCCACCCTTGCCGAGCATGGCAGCGAAGTTGTAGGACCAGTCCTGCTCGGGGTCGACCTCAGCAGGAAGTGCTCCACCGCCCTTGTAGGAGTTCTGGTAGATCTTGGCAGCAATGGTGGGAAGCTTCGCCAACAAGGAGATGGAGTCGTCGAAAGTGGGCTCCCAATAGTCGGCCTTGTTGAGGCCCTGCTCGTAAGCCTTGGCAAACTTGGAGGTGTAGTTCAGAGAAGACACAGCGATGGCGAACTGTGTCATGGGGTGCAAGTCTTTGGGAAAGTTGTCGAGCATCTTGTTGACAAAGTCGGGCAGCTGAGCCTGCTCAGCCAGCTCCCGGGAGAACTGGCGGACTTGATTTGTGGAGGGAACCTGGCCGGTGAGGAGCAGCCAAAACATGGCCTCGGGTAGCATCTCGGTGCCAGTCTTGCCCTTGGGCAGTTCCTTTTGGCAATCCTTGATGGTTTTGCCGTGGAAGCGAATGCCCTCGTTTGCGTCGAGAACGGAACCCTCCCATACCATGGCTTTGAGACCGCGCATGCCTCCGAGTGTGTTTTCGACCTTGACCTCTCCAATAACCTTGGAAGAGTGCGCCTTCACCTTCTTCAAGAGCTCCCGCTTGGCTGGAATGACCTCTTTGAGGGTGGTCTTCAAGTCGGGTTCGGAAGAGGACGAATACTGGCGGGCATTGAAGGCGGAGCGAGCTGCCAGAGGCTTTCGTGTGTCAGTCAATGGGTCATAGAAGTGACTCGATGCTCGAAGTGAACATGTCGCTTACTCTCAAAGCTCCCAGAGCCCTAGTGCTCCTTGTGACGTTCATGGCCATGACGGCGGCTGTTAAAGGCTGGCTCGCAGGGAGAAGAGAGAGGAAGAGAGAGAGAGAGGCAATGGCGGGGTGATTGAGTGATGTAAATATGTATGTAAAAGCTTCTGATTCGAAGTACTGGTGGAATTGGACTCCAAGCTTTACTGGGAAGCTGTACTTGGACGGATAGAAGCAGACGAAGGTGAGGAGGAAATGCCAAAGAGCTAGAGGAGGAGCAAAGGGAAGAAACTAAACACCACGAACGCCAGACCAAGGAACGCTCGCCTTAGCTTGCCGATGCGCTCTAGGCCGAGACGGACGCTTCTTAGCCCGAGGTTGGAGAAGCCTGGGCCACGAGCCCTGACAGCAGGAAAGCCTGTGGCAGCTCAACTTCTCCCAGGTGCTTTACTGTCCAAAGTACATCAGCCATGATGACCTCTGCAAGCAGGCAGCGCACAAACGAGCCGATGACGATAGCATTAACGAAGTACCCGGGTACTTGAAGCTGCCCTGCCGCGAAAGCCAGGCGAGGTAATGCGGTGCACCGGTGCTGCACTCAACAGGTACACGGACAGCACTGAGACGGGGCTTTAGTGGGGGATACGGGGGCGGGACCCCAGCTTTCTCCTCCACGATTAGCGGGCAGTGCGGGCTTCCGCGGGAAGAGCTCAGTATCTACAATTAGAGCACTCTCAGTGGCTGGGGGAGCTCGGAAGGCCCATATATCTTTCGCACCCCTGGACGCCCGCACTGTGGGCAATGAGGGGGAAAGATGGACCGAGGCAAGCCGAAGCAGGTGGAGCAGGGCAGCACCGGTAAAGGCGGCGGACGAGCGGTGATGTCAATTGGCCAATAGCACATTTCTCTAGCACGTGTGTCACCTCAGTTATCATCGTCTCCTGCCGCTGCTTACCAAGGCTCAATCGTCACATCTGCCCGGCTAACGTCGCTGGCGAGGTTGCTTTGCCTATTTTCCATGTTATTCCCATGAGCAGCTCACACATCCTGGCCATTTATTATGTAAGTCATCTGGATCCGAAGGCCGAGTCGGCTCCTCTCGGACTTCGCCTTTGCTAACAGTGCGTAGACTCGCTTTGCTCTGATACGACTCTAACCTCGCCATACTTTAGCTGTGACTTTTCTTCCTAGACTAGCTTTTTGCCCGCTGTGTTCAGCGATACGTCCACCATCGAACATACCACGATACGCCACCATGTTGCGAAGAGCTGCTGCGCGAGCAGTCTCCCGACGGGTCCCTCTCCCTAAATCGACGTCGACACCAGCCATTGCTGTGCGCTGCCTTTCCACAACCCGAAAAATGGCCCAGGCCCCTGCAAATCCCTTCTCCTCCACTGTGCCAAGCGAGGCCTTCCAGCTGCTGCCCGAATCCCAAAAACCTGGCGCTGCCGAGGACGAGCTCTACGAAGCCCAGATCAATGAGGTCGAAACATGGTGGCGGTCGCCCAGGTACGAGGGCATTAAACGCCCATACAGCGCAGCCGATGTCGTCTCCAAACGTGGCTCGCAGCAGCAGCAATACCCCAGCTCCGTCATGGCGAGGAAGCTTTTCAACCTGGTCAGGGAACGAGAGGCTGAGGGAAAGCCGATTCATACGAGTGAGAAGCTCTACCAGAGCTTGTGTGAGGCTACCACATGCTGATTATTTCCGCTACAGTGGGCGCAATTGACCCGGTCCAGATGACCCAGCAAGCACCGCATCAAGAGGTCCTCTACATCTCGGGCTGGGCATGCTCCTCTCTCCTCACTTCCACGAACGAGGTCTCCCCCGACTTTGGGGACTACCCATACAACACCGTCCCGAACCAGGTTCAACGCCTGGCCAAGGCTCAATCTATGCACGACCGCAAGCAGTGGGATGCCCGCCGCAAGCTGACCCCGGAGCAGCGCGCCAAAACCCCCTACACCGACTACCTCCGGCCCATCATTGCCGACGGCGACACCGGCCACGGCGGCCTCTCGGCCGTCCTCAAGCTCGCCAAGCTCTTCGCCGAGAACGGCGCCGCAGCCGTTCACTTCGAGGACCAGCTCCACGGCGGCAAGAAGTGCGGCCACCTCGCGGGCAAGGTGCTCGTGCCTACGGGCGAACACATCAACCGCCTCAACGCCGCGCGCTTCCAGTGGGACGTCATGGGCTGCGAGAACCTCGTCCTCGCCCGCACGGATTCTGAGAGCGGCAAGCTCATCAGCAGCGCCATCGACGTGCGCGACCACGAGTTCATCCTCGGCGTCGCCGACGAGGGTCTCGAACCGCTGGCTGAAACCATCCAGGCAATGGAGGCCAAGGGCGCCGCGGGTGCCGAAATCGACGCCTTCGAGGCGAACTGGGTCAAGAGCGCAACACTCGTCACCTTTGACGAGGCCGCCGTTGCCCACATGCAGAAGGAGGGCGTGTCGCAGGCCAACATCGACGCGTACCTCGAAACCGTCCGCTCACAGCGCGATCTGGGCATCACCCAGCGCCGCAAGCTCGCCAACTCCCACACAAAGACCCCCGTCTTCTTCTCCTGGGACGTACCCCGCACGCGCGAGGGTTTCTACCACTTCCGCGCCGGCATGGAAGCCGCGACGAAGCGCGCCATCGCTTTCGGACCCTACGCCGATCTCCTGTGGGTCGAGACGGGCGACCCCAACGTCGAGGTAGCGACGAAACTCGCTCGCGCCGTGCGGGCGGTGTACCCGGGCAAGGGACTCGTTTACAATCTCAGCCCCTCGTTCAACTGGATGGCGCACGGTTTCACCGACGAGACGTTGAGGAGTTTTATCTGGGACATTGCAAAGGAGGGTTTCGTGCTGCAGCTCATTTCGCTGGCGGGCTTGCACTCAAACGCTACAATCACGAATGACCTGGCCAAGGCGTTCAAGTCGGATGGTATGTTGGCGTACGTCAACCTCGTGCAGAGGCGCGAGAAAGAGGGTGGGTGTGACGTCTTGACGCACCAGAAGTGGAGCGGCGCGAGCTACATCGATGGTATTCTGGGTGCTATCCAAAGCGGTAGCTCCAGCAGCAAGAGTATGGGCGAGGGCAACACCGAGAGCCAATTTCATTGAGGTAGGCCACGTGGTGACAACTGAAGCATTGGGCGGCGTTGGGGGGATTTTCTGTCACCGTCTTTGAGCAAGTAGAAAGTCGATTGAGCGGTTCTTCCAGTATATCTGAATGAAACGTTTCCAAGAACGTGCATCTATGATCTCTCAAGACGGAAATTTAGAAGTGCCCGTGATTAACAACGTGAGCTCTCCGCCGCACCGAATGCCTCTTCACAATACCCATCAAATGGCAAATTATTTCAATTGTCTATGCACAATTTCATCATCATGATCATTGACAAATGTCCCCTAGCTCTTTACCTAGCGTCCCAAACTCCAGTACCCATGTGGAAATCGTCGTATACGGGAAAACGCGTCAAGCACCGTCTTCGTCTCGCACCATGTCCATCTACTTAGTAGAGGCTGGTGCGGGAGGCGTTGTTGACGGGAGCGGCGAGCGAGGGGCCCTCGGGGGTGACGTAGGCCTTGGTCAGACCTCCGTCGACGACCATGTCGTGGCCGTTGACGAAGCTGGCCTCGTCGCTGGCGAGAAACAGCACGGCCTGGGCCTGCTCGATGGCCTCACCGAAGCGTCCGGTAGGGAAGTGGACTTCGCGGCGCATGCGCTTGGGGGCGTCGTCGCCGAGCCAGTCCTGGAGCAGCGGAGTGTTGAGAGGCGCTGGGCACAGAGAGTTGAAGCGGAAGCCCTCGCGGGCATGGACCATGGCGAGCTCGCGGGTGAGGGCGAGGACAGCACCCTTGGAGGCGGTGTAGGCGAGCTGGGGGGTTGCGGCACCAACGAGGGCGACGACGGAGGCGGTGTTGACGATGGAACCCTTGGTCTTGCCGGCGCGGCGCAGAGCGAGCACAGCGTGCTTGGAGCCAAACCATACACCCTTGACGTTGATATTCTGGGTCAGGTCCCAGATCTCCTCGGGTGTGTTGACGGCGTCGTCGTCGCGTGCGTGCATGATACCGGCGTTGTTGAAAAGGACGTCCACACCACCCCAGGGGTCGACGGAGTCGACGAGAGCCTTGACCTGGTCTTCCTTGGAGACATCGCAGAGCTGTGGTGAAAAACGTCTGTTAGCTTATGCGTCTTTCGTGGTCTGGTATAGCAGTGTGGCGTTTCGGGTAGGAAGGCGGCGCCAGGGGTGGATGAGGGCATCACGAGACGTCGTGGTCGGGTTTCAATGGCGGGGCATTTGATGGCGGGGTAAATTGGTATGGCCGAAACCACAATTTTTTTTTTCTTTCCCCCAGTTGGCGGAGGTGTGCTAGGTTGTGCAGCATGCGCCCGTCTTGACTGCATCGGGGCGCTTATCGGAGGGGCGGGAATGGAATCTTCCAGGGCATCTCATTCGCGATGGGCGAACGTGCAGAAGCCGCGAAAGGAATTTGGAGGCAAAACCGACGTACCTTGGAGTCGACCTTGGCATTGGGGACGAGCTGGATGATCTTGGCCTTTGCCTTCTCGAGAGCTGGGGCGGAAATGTCGGCCAACATGACGCTGGCGCCCTCCTTTGCGAAGAGAATACCAGTCTCGAGGCCAATGCCGCTGCGAAATCGCTCGTTGTCAGCTTATTGTGCCCATTGTCTTTGTTCGTGGTTATCTGGCGCGAGGTGCTTCGTATGCACGCCCAGCTTGTTGGGATTGACCGAATGCGCCGCCGTGAGATAAGACGGTTTGGAGGCGAGGACGGCAGGTTTTGTGCTTACCCGGCAGCACCAGTGACGATGGCGTTCTTGCCAGCGAGTCTACCGCTGATTTCTTGAGGAACGGAACCCATTTTGATATGGTTATCGAGAGTGGTTGTGGTAATGGTGGTGGTTGAACGTCAAAGGAGTCGAATATCGCAATGCCGGAGCTTCAAGTGGTATGCAATGTGGCGGACGTAAGAGATGGGTTGCGACACGTTCACAACAGCGTCTGGGTATCAGTCTGAATGCAAAAGTTGAAAGAGATGAGTGAAGAGAGAAAAAGAAGATCGGTCGAGGTGACGATGCGAGGAAGAATGGCTGGTTAAAGTAGAGCAGGCCAGGGCCAGGGCAGGATGGGGTTGGATTAGCACGATGGAGCCCGAGAACGGCAGACGAAAAGAACGACGACGGTCTGGTCTCTAAGTCCACGTCGTTTGTCAGGTAGACACACGCCTCGGTAGGACAACCGCGCCGGGTATGCGTAGCGTAGTCGGTATGGATGGTATGCCGTGTCGAACAAGGAGGTGGGAAGTGACAGAGATGAGTCAAGGAAATCCGGGGTCCAGGCCTCTTTCTCACGCCCCTGGACACGGCTTTGCGACACTTCTGGAGACCAGAGTCAGTCTGGTCGTTGTACTCCGTAAGGCCGCTGAGAAGATAGGCTGTAGCTTCCGTCACTCCCTTCACTCCATCTATTCTTCCATTAGCTCATCGACGATATACACAGAGACGTACACGGAGTTTACACTGGATACATCGTACAAAGGAACCTCACATGGTGCGTGCGGGAGCGGACGCGGATACATATCGGGATACAGATCGAAATACGTATCAAGCATTGGTTCATGGGTAGCAGCAGGGTACCTAGGCAAGTCAGGGTAGTTGCACTGGCTGTATTCGTAGTGTTACCTGCGCACTTGGGCAAGAGCCTGGGTGATCCGACCACGACAGATTGTATTCGATCAACGTAGTTGTTGATGATTCGGCAACAGAACCGAGCCTGCAGGTCATGGTAATTGTCGGTAGGCCTCTCCGGAGCGTTGAAGCCAATGTAGTCACTGCGCGCTCACCGGGAAGGCATCGTGAGATGCGCCAATGTTGCTTCAAGATCGTGATCTCGGGCTCCACGTCTCCATCATGGCTGTCGCAAACACTCTTCATTCGCCCAGCAGTGTTCAGGGGGGATCCGCCGCAGGCCTAAAAGATAAGGTACCGAAGACGGTCAGAAAACCGTGTTGACGGCCGCAGCTCCGATATCGCCTTATCTCTTATCAGTGGGCCTCTAAGCCCACGGGACCAGTGGGCCTGACACTCCATCAGACTATCACTAATACTTCCGGGGGCTGCGGCATGACGGCAGCCCGGTCGCTGCAGTGTGTCACTATCTGGCGAACAGTCAGGAACCAATCCCTCCGTTACTTACCTATGGAGGGGTACCTGACGGAGGGGCCGGAAGAATACCGTAAGACGCTGGGAGGGTTGGCTGCACACTGTCGCAATGATGAATAATACCTGGGCAGAACAGCCAAACATCGAGAGCAGCGGTGGTCAAATCTAAGGCGAACACCTATCGAAGGCTCCCCGTATCGGAACATGGAGATCCTCGTCTGCTGATCTTTGATTGCCATTTCGGGAGCAAGTGAAGACCCTAGGTGCATCCGAATGTGCATCTCGGATTCAAGCTAAGAAGCGCTGGCCAATGGCAGAGACGGATCGAAGTCGGGCTAGAAGAGGCACAGACGCACATTTCAGAATGATCAGATAGTTTGCCACTGCCAGAATGCAGTGCAGGCCGTCAACGGCAGTGTACGGAGTACAGTCCAGACAGTGTGACCTGACCGAGTATTGACCGAGTATCTGTTGGCTGTTGTACACAGTATAGACACGGAACGGCTGTGTGGACAAGTCGGGACTCGAGGGACGAGGAGACAAGAGGAAGCGGTCAGGTTGGGCCCCTCCACCCCTCTCAGCTCAGCATCGTCATGTGGGTGGCTTGGCTGCCAACGAGCAACGTCGGGCGAAGGAGTGGTGGTTCAGAGACCGATGGGCCGAATAATCCATTACCATCTAAAAACACGCGATTCGTGGATCGTGGCCATCATCGGACCTGCGCTCCATGTCCTGACGATGAACTGAGTGACTGTATCCGTACCACTCTTTTCGAATTCGAACGAGGGGGAAGGCAAGGGAAAAGAGCGAAATAGAGATGAACACGAGATTGACGTTAATGGTATCGCTTCTCGAGTAATGCGGCCGTGGTCGGAAAAGCGTCTCACTGGCTGGAAGTCGACGACGACCAGTATTATCAGCAGTCATTACACGACGCAATGCGTCGTAGCCAAGTTTCTTGTATTCAGGATGAGGAGTGTAGCGGGGTTGAAGAAAAAGGGTCCTCCTACGGTGGCATTGTCGGTATCCGTACGGATACATCTACAGTAGTTTGGAGTGGAGGATCTGGCCACACTACCAAGAGATCTGTCTTCAGGGAAGCTCCTGACGACGATCTGGGCCCGCCGGAAGTGAAACAGGCACGCTGTCGAGGGCGCCATTCAAGTAAGAAAAACAAAAAAAAAAAAATGCTCTTCCCTGCAATTATTCGTCGCGTGACCTGTGCATAGCATTCCATACGCCGATTGTGTATCCGTCCCTTGGGCGAAGACAGGTCGATGACTCGGGGAGCGCTGAATACAGTCAAGAAGGGAACGAAGACCGAGGGGTAAGTGGGCAGCTTCACGATGGTGGGACTGACCACGATGCAGTACCAACAGTACGTCCTACTATGTATGTAAAGTACTCATGAATCTGTCTGCGTATCAATTGATATGTGTCCTTGGCTGGCACAACACAAATCAAAAGGTGGAGTCCGATGATCTAGTCATTGTATCTGTCTGTTCTTGACTGCCTGGTGTCCTTCAAGACTGAAGAATATAGAAGCCCTCGTGGCCATCCCTGAGGTATCTTATGGTTGATTCGCGAATCCTACTTGGTCTTGCCTCATGGTAGGTAAGCAGTACGTGCTGCTGTATGGTCTGTGCGTCAATGACGCATGTGCCGTTTTGTGCCGTCCGCACTTCCGCGAGTTTTGGCAGGCATTCCCCGCCTCCGGTCGAGCCTCGGGCTGCTACCTTACCCAAGAGATTGAGTACCTAGTACTCAGTCAACACGCTGCATCTCGTCCAATTGCCTGCCCAATTGCCTGCCTCTGGTTGCTCCGGTGACTGTGCTGTGACCTAACGCCGTACAGTCATTGCCGCGTAGAAGACATCCACGGCAGAGAAAGCTTGGTTAACATGCCTACGAACAGGGTCAGATCCGGAATCAGCCGGCTGGCACAATATTTCGGGCTGCTGCAAGAGTTGCTTCGCAGCAGCTCTGTAGAGAAACCAAGCCCCACGAGCTGTTCCCCGGCCCCCAGTGCAGGGCATGTCACATCCGTAATCGCACAATGCCATTGGCTGTCGCATCCTCTTATCGGTGAAGCATCCACGCCAGGTGCTGCACGCACGGGGGACCTTGAAGCCGGAATCAGGTAAACAGCACTGTGCAGTAGGTAAGTACTCCGCACAACGCCTGCTTTGCTTCGTTACGCATGCTTCACTTCACCTCCCTCCCTGCCCCACGATCACATCCGCTTCGGCCTCGTGTCCTGTCTCGCATTATACCTACCTACTCGTTCCTACCGCCTCGGATATTCCAGCCGTCAGCTCGGTTCCATCCCGACTACATCTTGTTGCTTTCTTGGTGCTCTTCAACCCCAAACGTCAGCGTTTGAGTGCATATCCACGTCAAGACGGACAGAGGTACCACCGCGTGATACCCCGCCAGATCCCCAAATCCATAGGCACTTTCGTCCCATTTACTCTCACCGTCATCCAAAGTCAATCTGCTGCTCCGACAATTTACTTCACCATCTCCTTCGCCCACTATGTCGCTCTCCCACGAGAACGTCACCATCGAGACTCTGCCGGAGCTTCTCAAGAATGACAACAAGGTCAAGCTGGCTGGCATCGACGTCGATGGCCAGCTGCGTGGCAAGCTCGTTTCCAAGAACAAGTTTCTGTCCATCGCAAAGTCGGGCTTTGGCTTCTGCTCCGTCATCTTTGGCTGGGACATGCACGACATGACCTACATCAGAGAGCTCAAGATTAGCAACGCCGAGAACGGCTACCATGACTTGATTGCCATCCCTGACCTCTCCAGCTTCCGCCGCATTCCCTGGGAAGACAACGTGCCCTTCTTTCTCATCAGCTTCCACGATCCAGACACCCAGCAGCCCATTAGCGCATGCCCCCGCGGTCTGCTGAAGACGGCCCTCGATAAGCTCAAGGCCAAGGGCTACGGCGCCATGGCCGGAGGTACATTTTGCGACGGCGAGCTCTTTTACTATGGGACTGACCTTTTCTGTCATTCCAGCCGAGTACGAGTTCTACCAGTTCAAAGCCCCCGCACGATCGTCGACGACCACGAGCTCTACCGCCGGATACCTGCAGGAGAACCCTCCGCAGACCTTGCCGTCCTTGACAGAGGGTATGTTTGGTTATAGTTTGACCAGGACGGTACACAACAAGGACTACTTCTATGACGTGTTTGAGACCTGCTCGCAGTTCAGGTGCGACATCGAGGGATGGCACACCGAGAGTGGCCCTGGTGTGTTTGAAGCTGCTCTCGAGTTTGGAGAAATCCAGCAGATGGCCGACAGAGCCAGTTTGTTCAAGTAGGTTGGCGCGCGGAATCACTCTTTGCTGTGCTGGACTGACCATGCGATACTAGGTATGTCGTCAAATCTGTCGCGACAAAATACGACATCACCCCGTGCTTCATGGCCAAGCCAAAACAGGGCCTTCCTGGAAACAGTGGCCACATGCACGTTTCCATTGTCGACAAGGCCGGCAACAATCTCTTTGCCAGAGAGACCAAGGACGAGAACCCCCCATACCCCGATGTTGCTGGGCTTTCTGACCTGGGCCGCCACTTCTTGGCTGGCCTGCTGGAGGGTCTCCCAGATGTCATGCCTCTTCTGGCCCCCACAATCAACTCATACAAGCGCCTGGTAGAGAACTTTTGGGCGCCTGTGACGGTCTCGTGGGGTCTGGAACACCGAGCGGCATCCATCCGGCTCATCGCTCCTCCGACCTCCAAGCCTGGTGCGACACGTTTCGAGGTTCGCGTTCCCGGCGCAGACACGAACCCTCACTTTGTCCTGGCAGCCATCTTGGCGCTTGGCTGGCGAGGTGTCGAGAAGAAGCTTGAGATCCCCATCCCACCGCTCGGCAGGGGCGAGGAAGTTGGCAACGCCAGTGACAAGGGCACCAGATTGGCGAAGAGTCTCCGTGAGGCGAACGACCGCTTCACCCGCAAGGAAAGCATTGCCAGGGAGGTGTTTGGCGACGAATTCGTCGAGCACTTTGGCGGAACGCGGGACCATGAGATTCGCCTCTGGGACGAGGCCGTGACGGACTGGTTCGTACCATCAATTCCCCATACTGACGAGCGCTCGAGTATGATGACTGACAAGGCTGCCTACAGGGAGGTTAAGCGATACATCGAGACGGTCTAAAGCGATGACTTCGAAGAGCGATTTCCCGAGTACAGACTGTCTTTTTTTCCGTGTCACATTTCATGTCGGACGAGCCCAGGAGTGTCGTTGTGACACGCGACTGCGGATCTGCAAGGCCATCTATCTGCCATGTCCTATCTAGCTGAACGAGCGGGGAGATGGGTGGGAATCCCGCCGCCTCGGTTGTCATTTTGTGTCCCCTATCTTACAGATAGATACCTTGCTCTGCAAGATACCCTACTTTGATACCCTCTTCAATGCCGACGTATCGATATATCTAGCCGCGACTTCAGTCGTTTGTATCTTTTGACATGTTGAGACACGATGAGAGAAAGTTACATCGAGGTTTAGGAAGCGCGGCATGCGACGCTGCGGAAGAGAGGCTGATTGGTGGCCTCGGATGTGCCTTTTGTGACGGGCAATAGTGGTTGCAGGACCCATTTCGAGCGAGCGAACCATATTAGCAGTCCAGGCGTTGAGCCGCCGGACAGCTGTGACGAGCTTCACATCTCGCAGCTCGACGGTGTCCTTCTTGCGAAGACGAGGTGCGGGTGGTGTAAAACGCAGCCCCGAAGGTTGTTGGTAGGCGAATATGCACAGTTCTAGGCTCCGATTAGCGTCGAGGGCCGTAGTCGGTGGGCAAACCCGTGACAAGTGACTGACGTGAGTCAGAATGCCCAAGTTCCCGCGGAGGCGATGCAACCGCATACTGCGCCTCGAAAACGGGAGCTCCGATGCGCGGGCTTCAACAATGGAGAAGCTTGACGGTTTGATCCGCAGAGGCTCCGCAGAGTCTTGATTGCTTGGCTATACTACGAAGGTACGGAGTTGAGTCGAACGATGTAGTCCGAGGGAGTTGGCCGAAGATTCTCTTTGCGGCAATTTCGCCCACGACTTGATGTAGACAACAAGTGGGATGAACTGGGGCACGTTGAGCTGGCGATCTACATGTAGCTAGTATATGTTTCCGGGATCGTCAGATGGAAATCTTGATACAATTAAGACTAGTGATTTTGTTGCCTCACCGCATCGTCTTGTCAACCCCGTATTTCATTTCAAATCTTGAAGGCTGTCGGGCTATTTTTCAAGAAACCAACGAAGATGGCGACCTTTTTGGGGGCCCAGAACAGCGTGGCACCCTGGGTGGTTGACATCCGAGGTACTGATTGCATGGTCTCTACCAAGTAGGCCAGTCGAATTACATCGACCTCGTGGCTTTTTAGCGATTGTGGCTCGGCGGGTTTTCCTAGCGTGGACGACGTCGGGAGACGGCCGCAACCCAACCTGATCTGGAGTGGCGGTAAGAGAGTCGAATCTGCTGCACAGCACGGCGGGATGGATGGGAACCTTGGCCACGCTCCTAACTGACATCGTCAGTGACGGGCGCCGGTCTTTTTCGCTTCGGGCCGGGCATACTGCAGAAGTCGTAGCAGGGAAACTGCGATCTTCGGTGCGGGACTTTGTCTGGTAGAAGCAGGAAACTCCATCCTGTTCATCGGCTACCTAGTGGAATTACTGCTGTGGAAGAAACAGCATTCTTGATTTTTTTGTCATGGCTACGACCGAGATCAGGGTAGCATCCCGGGGAGTGTAATGATCGGAGCCGCTGAAGGGAGGGGTTAAGTTATCTGACGATTTAATACGCGTGAAAAAAAAGACCGAGCGATGAAGTGAATACCCTTCTGGTGTAAGTGGATGAGCGATGCGATGCTTGGGAGGCACCTCACAATAATCAGTACCTGCTGGGGTCGGACATGGTGACGACGTAGGAGGGATGAAGGTCAACGACGCAGTAACTGCAGTCGAATCAACCAGAGGAAAGCTACAGTATGGATTCTCGTTTCGGGGACGAGGAGAAGGATCCCATGTGCGGATAATCGATTTGAGTTAGGATGACATAGTTGGCGTACGTACGCACACCAGACCATCAGAAGCTACCTGGAAACGAAAGATCGTCGAATGGTCCAGGGAGGCCTGCTGCTGTACTTCCGAGATTTCATCAAGTTTGAAAGCGCTTGATTTGCGTTTTCCCTCGTGCTGATCCATCGTCCTGCCCTGAAGATCTCTCGCTTCCGAGGCAAGGTGACCGACCTGTTAGGCTGTCTCTGCACCTAACTACCTGCCTTACTTGTAGTTACCTTACAGGTAGGTAGCAATAGCCATGATCACGACAGGTATCGAGACGGCACTCTTTTAGCTTCCATGGCAGCCACCGTTCCTGGCCCGTAAGGTAAGTTGAAGTGCAAGTGCCTACCTAACCTGCCTACCTAACCTAGGTACCTACGGATACGGATAGACTACACGTATTCGCACTAACAGGCGGCTGCCTTACTACTCGGGCTGTAACTCAGCCCACCCCTGCTGTCAACGGAGCGGCAAAGCTGCCGTGCCTGGGTGCCCCTTGGCTTTTGGGTCGCAGCTGCAGCGTACGGACATGTTTCCATGTACCTCGGTACCTACCTTGCTGCAACGTATGTAAAGCAAGCAAGACCTGCGTGCCTGGTACTATGTACGTGTACCTTAACAGTACACTTAAGTACACTAACTGACCCTCTCGTCAATCTGCGTCCTCATCCATGCATGTCGCTTTTTATGATGGTTCTCGAACATTTTTTTCCTTCTCTGTCTTGAGGCCGTGATTCTCATGTGCCTTCGCTCCCACGCCCTATGGCATGTCCCTGCCTGCTGTCTGCAAATGGTCACCATCCGCTTCCGCTCCCCTCTTCCGCAGTGCGTCAAGCTCGTTGCGGACAAGTGCTCCGGCTAGGATCCAAGTCTGATTTGACAACTTTAGGCGTGGTCCGGAAGACCACGGCGAGAAAAAGGAAAAGGCTTCGAGGTCCATCCACATCGAGCCCATGTCCGCTGATGCCGTCGACCGACTACCTACCGATACCTACTCCTCTCTCCAGTCGCATGTGGTCTCTTCTTTTCTCATTTACCTCTGCCGATCTCCCACCACTTCGTTGCTGTTCTTAATAGCCTCTTCCGCCCTGTCCCGTCTTTTCCTCAACCACTCATCTAAATTGCGTGTCTTTGTTGTCCCGAGGTCCCTTTATCTGCACGACAGTCGTCCTCTAGGACTAAACGGCCTTGCTCCCCTTGTCTTCGGACTTTGAACTTGCCTTACAACCTACGTTGTTCGCTGCCGTCATATATCCCAAGGGTACCTGGTAATTCATACAAAGGGGGTGACTCCGCCAGCTACCACTTCATTTCCCACGCCGAACCCGCCTTCCCCGCGCTTCACCATCCTCGGCTGGGGTTTGTCTTTCGTCTCTTCAATAATTCTCCCTTACCTTCCAATTCCTCCTCTTCGGGGAAATTCCTCAAGCCGTTCCACGTGCGTTGGTCGTATGCCAAGACCCGCGATCACGTTTTGGGCAGTGCGACTCCTTTCGGTCCAAGCCCATTACCGCTCTTGAGTACGCAGAGGGAGCGACACTGTCATCGAGGGAGTACAACTCCGTGTCATACAAGATCGATTCTTGTTACACGAGAATTTCTTACCCTTTCGCAAACAGCACAGAGGGAAAGCAACCGGCGGCATTGCTATGGGCGCGGACGTGGATGCCATGGCCGGAGAAAACGGCATCGGCGATAGCGCCGGACGTAGGTCCGATGGCACCTCGAGACACCAGCAAGATCACAGGCATCGCAGAAAACACTCCTCCCGCCCTGGCACATCTCATTCTCGTGCCAACAATCACGACGAAGAAGACGACTCGGACGCAGATTCCGACTACAGCTCTGTCTCCGTCGACGAGATCCCACCCATCCGTGCCTACGGGCATACCTACCATGCTTCTGGCCTCCATCTCATGCCCAACGATGAATCTGAGCGCGCCCGCCTCGAAATTCAGCATCAGCTCTTCAAACTCTGCCTCGAGGGACGGCTTACAGCCACCAAGCTACCCCGAGACCGCCCGCTCAACGTGCTCGATATCGGTTCCGGCACTGGCAACTGGGCTGTCGAAATGGCGCAGCAGTTACCCCAGGCCCGCATCATGGGCGTCGACATCTCTGCAGCATTGCTGCCGACGAGCGTGCCGCCCAACGTCGTCTTCGAGGTCGAGGACGCGACGCAGCTGTGGGACCGCGAAAGGGAGAGCCTGGACTTTGTGCACATTCGGAACCTAGTTGGTGGAGGCGTTCCGGACTGGAAAGAGCTGTTTCGCCAGGTGTACGAGCATTTGAAGCCCGGAGGTCTTGTCGAGTTTTCGGATGTGAGGACGCGGTATTTTGACCTAATCGACAGTAGCGAGGATGAACCCGCGGCCATGACTGAGGAGGAAGAGAGGTTGGGCGCTGGCATGACGGCCTGTCGCGAGTTCGAGGTGCGTTTCGGCCAGATGGCGGCAATTGCGGGCGTGGATTTCGACCCGATACCCAAAATTCCTGCCATCTTGTCAGACACTGGATTCGAGAAGGTTGGTAGGTGGTCGGATCTCGTGCCCATACAGGCAGTCGGACACGATGAGAAGATGGTCAGGAAAGGGGCGCAGTTTGCGCAGATGCTCGAATATGGTAGGTTATCATTGCCGTGAAGAGGTCGAGGCGTTGCTGATGTTTTGACAAGGACTGGAGAACTACTCGCTCGCCGTGTTTGCCAAGGGGGGCTGGGATGAGAAAGATACCCGGGCGCTCTTGCAGAGAGTCTACAAGGAGTCGCGAGACACGGCAAATGAGGCGTATGGCAAGGTGTAAGTTGGTCCCGACTTGGTGTTTTGACTTGTATGCTTACGAGATTTAGGTCCTTTGTCACGGCCAGGAAGCCATTGCAATGAGCGCCACAAACTTGATTACAGCAATTCTATAGGAAGCTGCGACGAAACAGCCATTACCACATTTAATGACACGTCCAATATCACGACTCTGACGAGAAGCGAGCATGTTGCGAGGGCCACTGATTTTGAAGCTGGCAGGGGAAGCCTCAGTGATCTTCTGGTCAGCGACGTTCCAACAGTCATCCGCTTCGCAGTAAACGCCAAAAAGCATTCAACACCGGCCATGCCTCAACATTGAACACCGGACTTCAAAAGTACACTAGCACAAGAATACAACGCATCGTCAAATACCGACTGTCTCATCCTGTCGGTCTTTGCTGCAACGATGTGGACAAGGTCGGACTCTTCTCGGCCGCAGCCGAATTGATCCCCTCCCCTGTTCTCATCTGCCTTTCCTGTCGAACCGAATGCTTGACAGCACGCAAGCTTCGCAGAGTCTGGACGAAAACTGCCGAGGGTCAGCCCGTTGCAGCTTAGCATCGAGGCCTGGACCCTGGGGAGTGTTTCACCCCTTACCTGCCGCTCGCTGTTTGAACTCGTAGTGCGTGCTGGCGAGCTTACGCGGTGGGGGATAGGCGGGTATGTTCCCGGTAGCGTTGCCTTTAGGGAGCAGTTCTCAAAGGTTCGCCGCGCTGTGAGGTGGGTGACAAGGCCATACGTTTCCGTACCGTCCTAGCTATGGAGGAGAGTGCAACGGGCTATCTTATTGGCAACTTGCCAAACCCCCCGTTGGGAGACGGAGGTGGCATGTTGGGAGAGTGATGGAGTAAGCATGAGATTGCCGTAGTCGGAGAGTTCCCGATGGACATGGGACGGGGGGGGACCATTTGTCGATCCCGGTAACTTGCCGACATGCTTCCAGGGTTGCAAGTATAAGTAAGTGATTGTTGTCGGTAGATGAACTCGACGAGATGCTTTTTAGCGGTGCGGAGTGAGGAGTGCGTAGATTCAGGCCTTTTCTACGGGCAATTTGTAGACGCGGATTATAGGCCGTTATTCTCGACGTAGGTAGAGTTGAAACCTTGCAGTAGCCTCCTGTGGCATAACTCTAGGACGTTGAGCATTGGTTATGACGTTGGGAATCCCCAGCTACAATCTGAAGCTTGTATTTCACCCCTGGCAATGATCAGCCTCATATCGGGGACACTTGCGCGTCAACATGGTCGAGGTTTGTGCCGCCCTACTTGTCGCTCGTATTTCTTTCCAGTCTTGGCTCGTGGTTGCCCTGCTTATTTACCAAGCCGCGGAAGCTGCACATGCTGGACAGCATCAAGGAGGATGTGCTTCATCCCATGTTACTGGACTGCACAGTGATACTAGCGAGTAATTCCGCAGGCTCCAACGTTCAGAGGGAGAACAAACAGAGTCAGGCCATCACAAGCTTGTTTTTTTTTTTTTTTCTGTTTTGGCTGAATCTGCCCGTGTTCACCGCACGCCGTTGACCTGGGGCGCGGCCTCGGTAAGAACGTAATCCCGGACCGTGCCCTTCCAGTCGCTGATCCTTATGTCCCTAATCTTGACGACGATGACGCGCACCGCCTCCCCGGCGACGAAGCACCCCCTCCCGCCGTCCTCGGCCTGCATGTTGGTGGGGTCGAAGGTCTGCTGCTGGGGCCCGCCGGGTTCGTCAAAGGTGTTGTTCTCGAGGTGGGCGGTGCGGTAGAACTTTTCCTCGTCGGAGCCGTTGTCGACGAGGCGCGCGGTGCCGTTGATGGTGGCGCTGATGCTGGAGACGGCGGCGGTGTTGAGGTTGAGGAGGAGCGAGGCGAGGCTGGACCGGTGCTCGGGGCCGGGGCTGCCGCCCGAGGGGCGCCGGCCGGTGGTGGGTGGGCGGTGGGAGGACCCTTGGAGGTGTGTTAGTGAAGTACTTTTGTGTGGTGTCGTGAGGTTTCTTTTGGGGGGGGGTTGGGGGGTTTTCCTACAGTCGTGGACGAGGAGGGATACGTTGGGGTTCGAGAGGAGGTTGTGCGTCTTCCTCGAGGCGGGGTTCGTGGTCATGACGATGACGGGGTTGGCGGAGAAGGTGGACGAGGGGAGGTAGGTGTAGTTCATGAGCGACACGTTGGGGACGTTGTCCGTGCATGTTGCCAGGTGAAGCTATTCGCAAGATCGACGCGTCAGCTTGAATGTTCTCTTGGCGGGAGATAGTGAGGCGAGCTGTTGGGGGGGGAGAGCTTCGAGGGACGGAGGGGCAACTGGCAAAACTTACGAATCGCGCATTCTCGAGACACTGCACAACCTCTTGAGGAAGGGTCGCAGTGGTCTGCACATTGGTCTCGCCGGCCGAGGCCTCGTAGTTGAGCGGTACTCTTGAATCCATGTTGCGGCGCGGGTTGTGCTTTTGGCGCGTTGGTGCTATCGTGAGCTTCTCCAGGTAAAGCTCTTCTGCACGTGGGATCGTCGGCTGGGCTGGGAATGGAAGGATGCCGGTTCGGTGATGACTAATGCGGGGCAGGAGGTGTTCTTCGCCCGCACGGCGAGACGGCATGACGTAAGGACGCGGCATTACTTATCTTATCGAAGAGGGCATGGTCAGTGCGTTACAGGTGCTGAGCTCTCCACTAGAATGGAAGCTCCTCCTCCTGGGATGCGGCCCGGGCGAGTCTGCAATCTGGGGTCGCCTTTCAGCGGCTTTCAGCGCCCCCGGCTATTGTCGGCATCGCGTACGGGACAAGCGCTACGAACCGAGAGTTCCTTCAACCACCTCGGTCTAGCATTAGACGGGCTTGTTTGTTTTCTGCCGGACTCTGATTGTCCTCGTCAGTCGTCTGAAGCTGCTCTTTCGTCTTCTTTAGACACTCAATTGACCGTTGTATTCACATTGGCCGCGTTCAATCGTCAAATCTCCCATTATGCGTTCAATGAAGGCAAAGCACCGGCTCGTCCGCCCCCTCCCTCGTCTCCTCTCCTCGGCAGCTGGCCAATCCATCCCGGCCGCGAGCCAAATCACCCCAATTACCTCCCTTCTGATTGCAAACCGCGGCGAGATTGCTCTGCGAATTCACAAAACCGCCGACAGGCTAGGCATCCGGACGACGACGCTCTACACGGACCCCGACGCCTCGAGCCAGCACGCCGCCTGCTCCCCGCACTCGCTGGCCCTGGGCGAGCCGAGGGCCTACCTCGACGGCGAGCGCATCATCTCCCTGGCCAAGAAGCACGGCATCCAGGCGCTGCACCCGGGCTACGGCTTCCTGTCCGAGAACTCAAAGTTCGCCGAGCGGTGCGAGCAGGAAGGCATCGTCTTCGTCGGTCCGCCGGCGCAGGCCATGAACGACATGGGCGATAAGGCGCGGAGCAAGGAGATCATGAACGCGGCCGGCGTCCCCTGCGTTCCGGGATACCACGGCGCGGACCAGGGCGAGGACCAGCTGCTCCAGCACGCGAAGGAGGTCAGGTTCCCCGTGCTGCTGAAGAGCGTCAAGGGCGGTGGTGGAAAGGGCATGCGCATCGTCATGACGGAAGGCGAGTTTGCGGCGCAGCTGCGCAGCGCGAGGGCCGAGGCGCGCGCGTCCTTTGGCGAAGGCGGCGAGGTCATGCTGGTGGAGAAGTACATTGTCCGGCCTCGTCACGTCGAAGTCCAGGTGTTTGCCGACAAGCTGGGTAACTGCGTCGCGCTGGGCGAGCGGGACTGCAGCGTGCAGAGACGCCACCAGAAGATCCTCGAGGAGTCGCCGGCTCCGGATCTGGACGACGAGACGAGGTTGGATCTGTGGGACAAGGCGAGGAAGGCGGCGCTGGCGGTCAACTATGTCGGCGCCGGCACCGTCGAGTTCATCCTGGACAAGGACAGCGGCGAGTTCTACTTCATGGAGATGAACACGCGCCTGCAGGTCGAGCACCCAGTCAGCGAGATGGTCACAGGCACCGATCTCGTCGAGTGGCAGTTCCGTGTTGCTGCCGGGGAGAAGTTGCCCCTGACGCAGGAGGAGATTGTCGAGAACATCAAGCAGCGTGGAGCTGCTATCGAAGCCCGCATCTACGCCGAGAACCCCGAGAAGGGCTTCATGCCCGACTCGGGCAAGCTCATCCACCTCACCACGCCCAACACGAACGAGGATGTCCGCATCGACGCTGGTTTCGTGCAAGGAGACACCGTATCCGAAGCGTACGACGGCATGATTGCGAAACTCATCGTCCGTGGCAAGGACAGAGAGACCGCCATCCGCAGAATGGAGCTTGCCCTCCGCGATTACGAGGTCGTCGGGCTCAGCACCAACATCGAGTTCCTCAAACGCCTGTGCAGGTCGCCCGCGTTCGTCGAGGGCGACGTCGAGACGGGCTTCATCGACAAGTGGAGAGAGGAGCTGTTCAAGCCGAGGCCGATTCAGGCCGAGGTCTTTGTGCAGGCCGCCCTCGGATCTCTCTCGTCCGAGCTCGTCGCCGAAGGAGCCCACGGCGGCAGCCTAGGATTCGGCGAGGCGAGCACGCTGGGTGAGCGCAAGTTTGCGTTCAAAGTCCTCGATCTGTACAGCGAGCAAGAGGGCGAGGTTGTGGAAGTCGGCGTGACGCAGACGGCGCATCAGCTCTTCACCGCGCGGGTGTCGAGAAAAGGCCAGGAGACGCCCGAGGTGTTTGAGAACCTCGTCAGCAAGACCGACTCGAATAACTCGTCGACGACAACGCTCACGTCGTACTTTTCCTCTGAAAGGGTCAAGTCGACGGTTGTGCAAAACGTGCAGAACGAGCAAGATACAAAAATCGTCGTGTTTCAGCACGGCATCAAGACGGAGCTGTCTCTGCTGCCGCCGAGCTGGTACGAGAAGGCACTTGGTCTGAAGGAAGCCACCGCTTCCGTGGTGGCTCCCATGCCGTGTAAGATCTTGAAGAACGAGGTCGCGGAGGGACAGACGGTGAAGAAGGGGGCACCATTGGTGGTGTAAGTCCAGGCTGCTGACCGGCATGATGTTGGGTTGACGCTGACTTTTGTGCCGCAGAATCGAGTCGATGAAGATGGAGACGGTGATCCGGTCGCCACAGGACGGTGTCGTCAAGAAGTTGGCGCACAAGGAAGGAGTAAGTCGCTGAATTCCACGTGAAGATGTAGAAGCTAACAGTTACCAGGACATTTGCAAAGCCGGTACTGTCTTGGTACAATTTGAGGAGGACAGTGAGAAAGGAGAGGCCTCGTGAGAGCATCTGCGATGCACCAAGAAAATGAGAAAACGTAGCACTTGTAGATTTAGAGCGACGAGGTGATGAATGCAGTGTCTTGAATTGTTCGTAACTAGTTATCGTGATTAAGGTATGGTCATGGGTACTGTCATAAACACCTCGTGATATTTCTCTTCGTCTCATGGTCCCGATCGTCGTGTGAGCTCCATGCGACGCAGCTTAGCAGTACATCGTCGCGCCGCCACCAGCAAGACCACCGAGCAGGAACGTGCCGAGCCAAACCCCGCCCAGCACGGAAAGGAAGTACCCGAGATTCATCGTCATTATCGCCAACATGCTCGACAACAGTCAGTCAACACCCGAGAGGGAAGGCAAAGTCCAACTTACAGCAAATACCCCACACCGCCAACGAGAACCTCGTACGTCGCCCTCGCCGCCGCGGCGCCGGCCCTCCACCCCCTCCACCGCCCGACGATACCCCTCCTCACAACCGAGGCGCCCAGGCCAGGCTCTACCTCGCCAACGTCGTGCGCGTAGAGCAGCTGTTTGTCCGAGTCGTACGCGGGGTTGTTCCGCCAGACGCGGTCCTCGAGGATGGGTTTGACGGCGAGTAGGAGACGGAGAATGCAGGCGAGGACGACGAGGAAGACGCAGGTGCCGGCGTACTGGCCCTGGGTGGAGGGCGTCCAGGACGTGGCGAAGAGGGGCGTCTGGAAGGCTTGGAAGAAGGTCATGGTCATGTCCTCCATGGACATTGACATGGAGGAGGAGGAGGAGGAGGACGTTCCTGTCGGAGTTGCCATTGACATGGCCATGGTGGTGGCGCTGCTCATGTCCATGTCCATCATCGTTGCGGTTCTGGCGGGATTCGCGGGCAAAGGTTGTGAGAGAGAGAGGTGGTTGTTTCTTTTGGTGAGTGGTCGGAGGCGTGGTTGGAGATTATATACAGCGCGGTCCCTCTCGGTATGGACGACGAGAAAAGTTTAAGAGGATGTATTATATTGAGCTACACCAATACAATTTACAACAAGAATTGATGGGCGGCGTGATGGGACATTACGGCTCTTCCAGTGTTGACTCTTACAGCGACTCTCACAACCAAAAATTCAAGGTGAGCAAGTTTCCGACGCCATGAATGGGTATCACGGCAAGCTTGAGGATGACTGGGAAACGGAAAGTGGAGAGCCAACCTCATCATCACACAGACGTCCAGCCCACGTGGCGGATGGTCGGGACGGTTCTCGGCCGACCAATGAGACAACATGGTCCGAATCTTTCTGTAGGAACCGAGTCCTTCGGTGCCGGGGGGATGCGTGTGAACCAGCTCAAACTCGCTCACTTTGTTGCTCTTAGGGTAGCGGCCGTTTCCTAGTCGAAATTGGATGGACAGCCAACGCAAACGCGCTCAAATGCACGAGGTCGTATTGGTCTGTTTCGATGCCACTCTAGGAATATCGGTGGTTGACGGTTTGGGGTCTGTGGTTGTATCGGTCAAAGTAATAATCATGCTTGAAGTTGCGAGCATCTTGTTTCCTCGTATCTCCGGCGCCGCCCTCGTTTTGATCGACGTCAACTCTATTGAGAACCATCTCGTCGTCTACATTGCGCGGCTGTGTCTCTGCAGAGTTCACCGACAGATTCAATCAACATGTCTTTACCATGGCTGAGCCAGCCGGTCATGTTGCACTCGAACCGCGATCCGGGCAAGTGCTCCATGACGCCGGAGCAATGCGCCTGCAAGACTTCGTACTGGGTTTTCTGGTATGAGGCCGACCATCGGTACGGGCTACCGACCACAGAATTCTTCCTTGCGGCCATCCTGCTGGTGGCTGTCGGACATCGAACGGCGACCGCCGCGCCTGTGTCGCTGGGACGCAATCCTCCTGCCTGGCTGAGAGTGGTGTCGCTTGGTCGTTTCATGTCGTACAAGAGCTGGCGCGTCAAGTCCTGGAACTCGCAGTCGCTGGCAGTCTACGTGCTAGGCGCCGCGGGGGCTGTGTTCTTTTTGGGTTTGGGTTTGTGAAATCGAGGATCGAGGCAGTCATGATTGACGAGAAGCTCTGTCACAGCAATGACCCTCGGACCGCGACCTTATTACTGGCCAAACACGAAGACGCTCAGCTTTGGCAACTCGCCTCCCATCGCCACGCGTGCTGGCTACATGGCCTTGGCCTGCATGCCATTTCTGTTGCAAGTCAGACACGGGTGCGCGAGAGTGTCACGTGTAGACGACTGATGAATATCAGCCTCCTGGGCGCCAAGTCCAACCCCATTACGGCGCTCACCGGAGTATCCCACGAGAAGTTCAACGTGTGGCACAACTGGGTCGCCTGGGCCATGTTCGTCCTCGCCCTCGTCCACACGTTCCCCTTCATCATCTTCCACATCTGGAAGGGCGACATCGTCAAGCAATGGAACGATGGAGGCATGTGGGTTACCGGCGTCATCGCCCTTTTGGCCCAGGCGTGGCTGACCTTCATGTCCGTCCGCTGGATCCGGTATGTGTCCCCGATGTGATGCGTCTCCTAACGCGATGCTGACAGCGCACCTCCATCGTAGCGACAAGTACTACGAATTCTTCAAGGCGACGCACCTCTTCGCGGCCGCCGTCTTCTTCGTCTTCTTCTTCATCCACTGCGACTTCCGCCTAACCTCGTGGGACTACTTCATCGCCACCGCCGTTCTTTACGCGCTGTGCTGGTTCTACTCCTGGTTCCGAACCTTCATGGAGCACGGCGTGAGCCGCGCGAGGCTGACCGTGGCGACGCCGGATTCTCTCGTGGTCGAAATCGAAACAAACACACGATGGACTCCCGGACAGCACGTGTACCTTCGATTCCTCGTCCGCGGACCCAACGCCCTGACGGCGCACCCCTTTACCATCGCCTCGGTCCCACAAAAGGGACAGCGCAGTTGTATGGTGCTTTATGTCAAACCCAGGGGCGGTATTACCGGAAGATTGGCCACAATGGCGGGACGGTCTCCCGGGGTGACAGTTCCGGTACTCCTGGATGGACCTGATGGCGGAGTGACGAGCCGCTGGTTCCGCGGTTTCGACAGAACTCTGATTGTCGCCGGCGGATCCGGTGCTGGGTTTTCACTACCTATGATCGAGGACTTTATTTGCTCTCGAGCAGGCTGAACTACGCGTCGTTGTTGCTTCGCGGGATCCGGGATTTCGCGAGTGGTACAGCCGCGCGCTGGATGACCTTCTTACACGGGTTGGAAGAGCTGATGACAAGACGAAAAGGGTTTCGGTGCAAATTCACGAAACGCACGGCGAGCCCGTCGAGCAGACGCGGGCGTCGAACGAGGAGGCTGGGCAGTTGGGTAAAGAGGCCAACGAGAGCTCGATAGACGTCTCTGCCGAAAGACGAATAAGTTCACTGAACGGACTGATCGGTGTAGAGAGTTTTGTTGGACGACCGAGTGCTGAGACGATTGCGCAGGCGGTCACGCAAAAGCCTGGGACCGTTGGCATGGTGGTGTGTGGTCCATCTTCAATGGTGTTTGACTTGCGACAAGCTGCTGCAGCGGCACAGAAGCGTATTGTCCGGGAAGAAGATGGTGTCAGCGAAGTGTGGTTCTACAATGAGAGCTTCTCGTAAGTCAACTTGACGTTCCGTTGGGAACCCCGATGCTGACAGTAGACAGGTATTAATGGTCGTTGAACACAAAATATTGCATTTTAATCGTACTTTGAAACCTAGGACTATTATTAGCACGCAAACGAAGTTAGCACCGAGCGTCCCATGTGTTTTGATCGAAAAGCAGCCTTCAACCTGGTGCCTCCATGGTGCCCACAACTGGCCGTCGCCGAGTACTCCTGTTCGTGTTGATTAGTGGACACCGCAAGGGTAATGAAACGGGTGGAGCAAGAGCAACGTTCATTATCTCGTGATTCGACTCGTCGTTAGACTCGTATACCCTAATAGGCACATGCTGTCGTGTAGCCTGGGGGTATCATTCAGTCGCTGTCAACCGACTCCATGCGCCTGAAATTCCTCGCCTCGTCATCGTCCACCGTCGTAAAGTCTCGAAAAAGTGCAATGTCCTCGAATCGCTCCGCTAGATTCTCCACACGAGCAGCTTCGGGGTCGGTCATGGCCAGGTCGAGGTCGACCATGAACGTGGCACGAATATCCCCTGCTGCGTCGTTACCGTCCGTGTCCTTCATTGTCTGTAAGAGGTGCCGGGCCTCGGGGCCGGATATGTCGCCGTCGCGCAACGTCATGGCCAGCAAGCCTCTAGAGATGACTTCCGCTATCCGATAGGACGGTCTGAGGCTCTCGTAGCCGTAGATGCAGGTGAGAAAGTAGAAGCGCCATTCCGGGTCGTCCGTGTCGTGTAGGACGGCGTTGGCGACGTAGATGAGAGCAGACTGCCACAGCAGCGTGTACGAGGATGACTTGTAATTGCAGCGAAACCTGACCACAAGCTGCTTCAGTTGCTTCACGGAGGCATTGAAGGCGGCATCTGGAGTGCACCCGCGATCGGTAAAGGTTTTGAGGCGGTACCGGCCCCCCCGCGGTTGGCGGATAAAGGGGCGGAAGATATCGAGGACAGCAGCATGGAACCATGTGCTGTGAGGGCGTGGTGAGCTTCCGGTCAAGAGGCACGGTCGAGGGAGCGGAAACATACTGGAATACCACGACGTGATGGGGGCAGTGGTCCCTCAGGACGAGGTCGGGGGACAGGCTCTCCATCCAGGCGAGGAGTTCTCGAAACTTGAATTCGGCGTAATCGAGGGAGACGTGATCGAGGATGGTGGACGAGCGGTCCTTGTAGTATTGCAGCGTGACGCCATGCATAATGTGCCAGAATTTGCACAGAGCCGGTAGCGTACGGCCCATGAAGGACGGAAGCGACTCGTTCGACGCGTCCGAGCCGAAACTGTCCGCGGTCTCGGGGGTAGAAGTGGGTGTCGGGTCGCCGGGTACCGGGTAGACAGGCGGGTAGTCAGGGTACTCGAGACCTGGCTGCTGATAGAAGAGAGTCGTGAGACTGCATGTCCTGGCATCAGCAGACTGACTTTGCGTGTGTCGGCAGCTGGGGTGTCCTACACGCCCCAATTGAAGATGCCCCAAGCGGTATACGAGTTTGCTCTCTGCATCTCGGGAGGGATCCTCTCAAGTTCTCGCACGGCCTTGGACGGCTCTACACCAAACAGGTTCAACCTCTTACCCATACTGAGAGCCATGGCGAGGTACTTGAGGACGTAGTGATCCTTGCCATGACCGAGGTGGGCGAGACTCAGCAACTGGGCGCTGGCAGCGTTCAGGATGGTATCGTTGTCCTGCTCACAGAGCCAGAGCTTTTCCGCCTCTGCGCAAAACGCCTCTGCGTAATGGCTTGCTCGCTCGTCTATGGCTGTATACATTTGCTATACAGTTGCATAGTCGTTAGTTGTGGGTCGCCCAATGACGTTTCGGTCTCGGGTGGTTCGCAGAGTTTAGAGTCTAGACTTACACAGCCCCAGTACATGAGAGAGTTGACGAGTAGCCGACAACAATAGGCTGTTTGATGCTGCACGAGATCAGATATAAATAGCTGGGCATCGAAGACGCCCAATAGCGGATGATCCGTCCTGAGATATAGGGATATAACGCGTGCCGCGTACTCGTCGGGGATTGCTACGTCAGTCCAGAAGCCCATCTTTAGACTTTTGAGGCATGAATCGCACAAGTCGTGGTCCGACCCCGGACTCCAACGCGGAGGCGTCATATCGGAAGGGCGGTCGTCGGGATGGGGCGCACATTCGGCCTGTCCCGTCGCCGGTCTACTTTCGGAAGTTGGGCTCGGATTTTGACCATTCTTCTCGCCCCTTGGCAATCCGTAATGGAGGTCAGTTTCAAGCAGGGGTACGGGGAACGGGGAGTTGACCTTGGGACATACATACTGATGGTCGAAAGATCTTGACCGACGCAGCCTGTTCGGCCGTAGCAGCGCCTCGCGTTCTCCCGTCGTCAACGGCACGTTGCGTAACGGAGGATACGAGACGGGGCTTTTGGCCATCAACTCCAGCTCCAAGGAGGACTGAGCCTGTCCGCGAACGGCACGGGCTGTGTCCTGTTCCGAAGGGCGAGGCAAACCGTTCGCTCCACCTCTGACAATGGACAGAACCGCAGAAAAGTCACCATTGGCCCTCAGCAGCCGCAGGATTTCAAAGGCCTGGGATTCCGGAGCGGATCTGAGAAGTTCCAGAACCTCCTGCGACCCATCGGGAGACTGGCTCGACTTTGTGTTTTCCCTTCTCTCGACGAAGATGCACTCGGTTGATCGTTTTCGGCATGCTGCACAGGCTGGTCGAATCCCGTCGCACTGTAGTCGACGCAAAGACAGGGGGCCGTCAGCAAGACGACACGACAGGCGAGACGACGGAGCGCGATCATGGAGTTACCGGGAGAACAAAAATAAAAATACAAGATGGGAAAAAATAGTTCGACCACGCTCGCACTTACCCGTGTTTTCCTGCGCCGACAGGCATTACACGCGATCTCTGTCCCGACCCGTTTTCTCTTGGAAGGATCGTCTCTGGGCGAGTCGAAGGGGGAGTGTTCTGTACCGTTCTCGGCCGGTAGCAGCGGCGCCAATCTTTTGGGCATCTTTCAGGAATAGAGTGTCGAGGTGGAAACTATAAAGTGTGATGAAGATTGGTTGAAATCATGATGAATTATCTCTACATGACTGCGGAATGATGGCGCTGGGGTTGCGAAAGACGATGTGTAGAGATGCAGATGCCTGCTTTCTAGTCTCGGGGGCCTTCGATTGGCTCGGTCCTACATCCGCTCACGTGACACAGGATCGCCACAGGTCCTTTCTCCGAGTGGCCCTGATCCAATTTCGCCATGGCCCATTGTCCAAGACATGGCTGTCTCCAATGAGATGCCCAGGCCTATCCAGCGATCTCGATGATGCGCGCCAGATCTAGCCAACCGTCGGCCTCTCGTACACTCCTGGCCCTACGGGAGCCCCAGGTGGCAAAGTCAGAGACTCAGAGCTACCCTGCCTTTTGATAGGGTGCGGGACTGTCAGGCCATTTTAACATCGAGCTGCCTCGTTTTCTGTCGAAGCCTTGCCTTCGCCTTTTTATCTCATCACTTGGAGAGAGAGAGGCCGGCAACGGACCCGTCCAAGTCTCTAGCCGTCGAATGAAGCTGCTGCATCGTGGAGTATTCCCGGCAGCTATCCCTGACGCTCCATATCAGCCCTGACCAGCATTTCGAGACACCTACCGAGTGACTACTGTACACAGCGGACGGAGTACGGATACAGAGAACGCACCGCGTCGGGGTGGTGCCTGGTCCCAGGGTCGACTGTGGGGTGTGGTTTCGAAGACTTTGTCGGCCTCACCGCTGCAGAATACTCGTATGGCCTGTGTCTGTCCTGTACCATGACCCATTCGCAGAAACGGCCGTGGACACCGCCCATCGTCAAGCCTACCTACTGTTAGGCCTCGTAGCTACGCCGTCCACCATACACACGAACCTGTCGGGAAGGCGTGCCGAGAATGTGTGCTGATAACATGCGACGGATCACAGTGTGGCAGGCGCCAGAATCTGTCAGACGAATGCAACCAACCCCTGGGCCCTGGTTTGCTTCCCGACGAGCACTTCTTTCGTACCCACAAACGCCAGCGCTGGCGTCGCTACTTCAATGCCGTACTTACAATCCACAAGTTCCTCTGGAACATGGCCACCTCGGCCAAGTGGAGAAAAACACCTTGCGCTCCCATCGTCGCCAGAGCTATACGATAGACACTAGCACCGCGAAGCCTGGAATAGAACAAAAAAACGCTCGGTGGTCTGCGCTCAGATGTGCGCGAGGGAGGGGAGGCGAGGCGAGGCGAGGCGCAGAACCAAGGCAACTTTTCCACCCCGAACCTTGACTGCGCCGGCAGTGTCCAGGGAGCAAGCATCAACAGCGTAACATTGGGACAAACCCTCACTCAACCGTGGAATGCTTCTTCTAACCCGGATGTTGCAATCCGCAGGAGCATCATGTCAATGTCTGAGATCGCCAATTTACAGCGCCAGTTTTACCGCTTGATTGCCCCATGCCAGATCGCCAGCCATGTGCCGAAACCACGAGGCGCTCGCGTGATGTGACCCGGCACCTGTTGCTGGCTGCGTTCGCGCATGTCAACGGCCGGAGAAACGTCGGACACGGTGGATTATGACTGATGAATTCCTAGAATAAACTTATGAATGTGGAAAATGCCCATGTGGCCATGAACCCTGACTGCGACGACGTTCGAGAGCCAAAACACTGCCCACGCCTCGTTACTCAGCTTTATGGCCTAATTAGCAAGTGACTGACTTGTTAGCGACTGGCTGACGACTGGCTGTGGGTAAGAAAATCGGTTAAGGAGCTGGCTGACTGAAGGGTATCACTTTTCACTCAGTTGACTGGTGTCCGTTTGGGGTGGAGAACAGGCTGCATAAACGCTATAAACGGCGTATGGAAAAGGTAAGAGTAGCCCATGAAGCTGCATTCCAACAACACTGCCTACAGTACGAAGATGATGGATAACAATAATAATCGACGACAACGATGACAGACGACGGTGATGGACGATGGTGATGGACGACACTGGCGATGGATATTCACACTATCGATAGACGGCACAGGTCATGGACGAGGCATGTAAAATTGCAGATGCATAGATCGAGGACTCGAATGAATGTAAGAGTGATTTGCTAACATTAACTTGGCGTGGTGATATGAACACGGCGTCAAGCAGAATGCCACGATATCCATGTAGTTCTGCTCTGACATCACAGGCCGACATCTACAGCTGAACATACCCCGCCCTGTTTGAAGACCCTCCAGCTTTACGTGTTTCCTTGGCGGGGAACCTCCTACGGCTGGCTCAAGTCTCCTATTACACGTAGGACGTCGGGCCACTTGAAAAGGGATTCCTTGTTTCATCTGAAGCTTGAATCACTCAACCCTCGAGATTTGATTTATGATCAACCGATAACATGGCAGCTCATCCCCGGCAGCTGTGTCCCTGCTGGGCCCTGCTGGGCCCTGCTGGGATCTGCTCTCAATGGCTGGCTCGAGTGATTTGTTTTTGTTTATCAACGCTGGGCGTCTAGACCCCGTCGTCGAGCGATGAACCATGTGGCCCGTGGGGGGATCACAGAACCACAACAGAGCCGGCGCAAACACCTCGATAGGATCATGTGCCGTGATTCTTCTACGGACCATAGGGACTATTCTGACCAACACGGTACAGACACGGAAAAGGAATTACCATCTTCTCTCCCCAGCCCTGGACTTTGAGCCAGGCCTCAATCACGACCTTCAAGCGGGGGAACTGCAAAACAAAACAGAAGCCGATGCTGTTTTGGGCATGACTTTCTACGAGCTTTAAGTCTCCATCTTCGTCTTGGACAAGGGAAAACTGTGTAACCTGTGAAGGGTTTTCTTGCCACTTGTTCGGCGCAGCTGAACACCAACTAACAGCTCCAAAGTCTACCTCAATGCATGAATTCCATCATCCCAACAGTCACTTACCCCTTTCTGCAAGTTCTCAACTCCTGCGAGACCAAATATCGGGTAAGTGATCGCACGGCGAGAAAACAGCCTCCCGCAGCCGAAGTATCAGAGGAAAAGAGTTTATATCGCCAAGAAGTGATGATTTGCTTATCACGCTGTCTTCTACAGACCGCACGTATCGGGTAAATGAATGACACCCGCCGCATAGACTGGCTCAACATCCCAACCTGTTCATGATCTGCGCCGCCTGGTAATAACGAGCAATCAATTTTGTCGATAAATTCAAGTCCGAGTTCCAGACTGACAGCACAATCAACACAGTTCGAATCAAAGCTGGTACCGCTCTTCCCAAACTTCCCAGAGCAACTGGGCAGTATCTGGTGGAAAAGGTCCTGGCTGTACAATGGCTTCCCCAATATGATCCGAAGTGGATTCTCTCCGACTTCGTTGCTGGTATGACGATTGGTGTCATGATGATCCTCAGGCGTTAGCCTACCCCAAGATTGCCACGATTCCTGGAGAATTCGGGCTCTATCCGAGCTGGCTTCCTGCGGCCATGTACGTGTTCATGGTCACATCCAAAGGCACGCCTCCTGTGCCGACTTTCTTGCTCCGAGTACTACTGATACTGCACCACTTACAGATCTGTCTAGCGGCCCAACCTCGATCATGGGGCTCCTCACCGCGGAAATCATCCGTGATTTGAAACCCAAGGATTCACAACAGAAGATGTTTCCTCGGCTGTGGCGCTGATGGTTGGCATCTGCTCTCTCGTTGTTGAACTGCTCAAGCTCGGCTTCATCCTCGACTTTACTTCAGTTCCTGTTTTATTCGGCTTTCTCTCCGCGGCCGCCATGACTATTCTTCTCGGACAAGTCGGTTCACTCGTCGGCCTCAGCGACGTGCACTTTGAAACAGCGAGCACCATCAACAACATCCTCACCCGCATCTCAGAAAAGGAACCGCCCAAAATCGCCATGGGATACAGCGGCATACTGGTGCTGTACATTCTCGAGTTCATCGGAAAGAAATAGGAAAAGAAAAGCCCCGTCGTCAAATTCATATGTAGCAGCCGAGCCGTCATCGTCCTCTTCATCTACGCAGCCTATTCAGAACCAAGAGCATCGGCGGGGCGATATCGAGGACAGCAGTCAACTCGCAGTGCGGAGTAAAGAGCCCCCGTAAGTGGCCTCTTCACTTCTTGTTTACTGATCACGCTGTATGAGCTTTCGGGTGCTCTATTCTGGATAACAAAGACAGCTCTATCTGCCATTATTGTAAGTTACAGCTATCCATACACGGTTCTTCTATATCTAACAACAAACTCGATAGATCGTGGTCGTTGTACACATTATTGGACCTGCATCACTGTTCTACAGATACTGGCGCAAATCTCTCCCGGATTTTGTTGCGTCCATGGTCTCCTTTTGGATTACGCTCTTCGTGTCAACCGAGATGGGCATCGCCTTTGCCGTCATCTTCAGCATCGGCTTCACCATCGTCCGCTCCGTATTTCCCAAAGTCACAACCTGCTTCTCTATTATTATGTCCCAGAAGCATGATTCTTCTACTTTCGCTCCGGAAAATCAAAAGACACAAAAGTTCTTGAAGATGCCATGCTGGTCAGCTTCACCGACTACATCTTCTCCCCCAACGCCGGCCGCGTGAAGAAGGCTGTCCTCGAGTCGGTCAAAATCCACTTTGAACCTCAAACTGAAGCAAACCAAGCACAAATAAACCGTCAGACAGGTCATAGAGCGTCGCGTCAACTAGACGCATCAAAACGCTACGGGGGCGCGGAAACATGGCGCCGTCGACGGGGAAACTGGCCTTCGTGGTATGGGACATGACCGGCGTGCCGTTCGTCGACGTTACCGGAGTGCAGGCGCTGGTAGAACTCAAGGGGGGATTTACGCAGCACGTCGGCCAGCAGATGGCACTCCGGCTCGTTGGGAAGAACGGGAAAGGGCGACGCCGGTTTTCTCGTGCGAACTAGAAGGTGGTTGATGGCCGCGAGGTGGACAAAGAGATGCCTGAAGATGGTGACGTTTTGTATGAAAGTCTGGAAGCTGCGCTGCGGCTCTGGGATAGATCTACGCTTGATTATCTAGAGAAGGCTGGACTTACACCTCAGTAGGGACTACAAATGTTGGCATCTTGGCTTACCTTCTGGCTACAATATTGGCCAGAATGCACGGAGAATAATGGGTTTATGTTGCTACATATGGATAATAGCTCTTTTGATCTCTGTAAATCATACTGAAGATGGCTAAATTGGCGAAGCGCTAACATTTGTAATCCCTACTGAGTATAAGAGCGAGAGTACACATTGGAAACAGGAGTCTGTCTAGCATGTACATGAGGGTTTGCTCGGTGCAGAAGTATCATGGGTTGCGGATAGGATTTCTATTTTCTTTGCAGTTTTTGGCCCCTGCTCATCACAGGTGGCGAGACTGCATTGTTACAGCGACCCTGACGGTCCTTTGAACCAATTGAACTGAAATGGTTTGAAGAACATGTGGTATATTTCGAGTGAAGTCATTCCTGAGCGGATTGCCATGTCCTCAACCTTGCCCAGATATTGCCCAGATATTGCCCAGATACTGCCCCGGGATATCCTTCTCTCGGTCCACGCCATGACACAATGACCAGTTACCAAAACGCGCTTGCTTCATGTATTATTCCCAAAGTGTCTTCTAATCGACTACGCATCTTCCCATTCTCATACAACCTGTGTCTGGGTATTCGCCGCCGCCGCCGCTTCCGCCTCAATCTTCCTCATCATTCTCTTGCCCAACTTCTCCTGCAGCGTTCTCACGGCCGTGGCCCTCGTAGTCCGCGGCGTCTCAGGCGACGGCGGCCGCCGCTCGTCGCCAACCTGCTGCTGCTGCTGCTGCGGCGGCGACCGCCTCCTGCTCCTCATCGACAGGGCCCTCAGCGCCGCCGCCCTGCCCGCCCTCGTCGCGCCGGGGGTTCCGGGCGTGCTGGGCGTCGGCGGCGGCGGCTGGTCGTTGGCGAACCGCAGCGGGGGCGCGTCTCCGTTGTCGTCGTCGTCGTCAGCCTGCTGGTTCTTGATGGCGCGCAGCCGCCTGGCGACCTTGGACTGCATGCGCGCGGCGGCGGACGTCCGCGGGCGCGAGAAGTTGTGCACGTCGGACCGCACGGTGGACGTCGGGCTGACGGGCCGCACGCGCTGCGTCGAGAGTGAGGGGTGCCGGCTCGACGGCCGGTAGACCTGCGAGGCGACCTGGCTGTCGGTCCGGTACGTGAGGCGCTGTCCGTCGGCGAGGCTGGATGACCGCCGGCGCCTGCGGCCTTCGTTTGGGAGGACGTCGCTTTCGGGCCGGATGCTGTTCGGCGCGGCGTTGAGGTTGATTCGCGACGCGACGCTGGCGATGTGCGGCAGCACAGGGGGCAGGTCTCGGATGGAGTAGCCCGTGTATCCAGTGTATTCTGTTCTGATGGAAGAGCGCGTGGTTCGTGTTGTCCGCGACGTGTGGGAGCTTGGCGGGCGGCTGACGGGTATCAACCTGTTGGATTGCATCAATCGCAGATGGTAGGTGGTCTCCCAGTCGCCGTCCCTGGTTGACGGCCTGCTTCGTGTCGATGGCCTGCTGCCCATGATTCTCTTCTCCTCTTCCCTGGTCAACAAGGGGGTGACGGGTTGGGTCATGGGCAACTCCAAGAAGTGCCCGTCGAGTGGCGGTGACTGCATGCCGATTGCTGTCCACCGACGATCGTATTTGCGTTGCTGGTCCATCATCATCGCCTGGCTTCGGGGCGAGTACTCGAAAGGATGTGGCAGCGCTGGCAGAACCACGTCGTTGATGGGCGCAGTCGCGTTCGTCGAGATGTCGGACGCGACGTGACGTAGCCTGGCGCGTTCTCTCCATGCTCCGAGATCTTCGAACGTCATCGCACCAGTGACTCTGGGGGTTCCTTCGCGCGTAGGAGGTTTCCATGCGAAATCCATGCGGGAAGCGGGAGAGTCTGGCATATGGGGTGTTGGGTGCTCGCTGAAGACTGAGTTCAGAGGCGTCGGCATGGACATGCTCCTTTGATGGCGCCTGGAAAAGCTCAGTCAGTTTTGCTCTTGATCCTTCATCTGGAATCCGAGTCGGAGAGAACTTACAATTGCTTCTGCTGCTGATACTGTTGCTGTTGCTGTTGTTGCTGCTGCTGCTGATGCTGCGCTTCGTACGGATTCTTCTTCGTCAGTGTCTTCCTCTTCCTCTTTTCCGGCTTGGGCTTCTCTTGTTTCTCTGCCTTTTTCGACTTCCTCTCCTTCTTCTCCTTGATGGTCGACAGAGCGCGTTTGTCGGCGATGGGAGAGATGATCTCAACGAAACCAGGCTCCAAGTCGTCCTCATCGATAATGAAGAGGGGATCCTCTCCGCGGACGAACCATCCTTGCGACAGACCTATTGTCGCAAAAGGACGGTCCGCCATTTCGATCACAGCCAGTACGGCACCCAAGGAGAATCTTCGCTGCTGTTAGCATAGCACTCGTCCAACGGATACGTCTCGAACCGACTCACAGAGAAGCAATACTTATGATTACATTCAACCACGGAATGTTGGCCTGCACTCCTTTGGACAGGTCCAGTCCCACGTTCACCGCCACGAATATAGCCAAGGTGACCGCCCCGGCCCAGACCGGAAGACCGAGCCGGGCGACCAAGAAGCCAAATCCCGCGACGTACTGTCCATACCACTTTGGCGATCCGTAGTTCTTGATGTAGGCCAGCCTGGCAGCAAAGACGTGAGTCACCACGTACGTGAGGCTCATGCAGGCGGCCGCGAAGAAAACGGCCCGGCTGAGTGGATCGAGGGTTTCGGGCGATTCAAAGTTGAGAAACAAGACGACTCCCGAGAGTGCGATTCCAGCCCCGGCCGAGAGAAAGAGCAGGATGACCGACAGCAGAGAGAGTAAGGGATAGACCCGCGCGGCCTTTGGCGGCGTCGGAGACAGTGGTTTCGGCAGCGGCAAGGGAGTCGTCGCGTCTTCTTCATCGTGCCGGTTCATTAGTACTCTGTCCCATTCACGCCCGCCAATTCATGCTAGTAATTGGTGCCAACTTCGTGGGTCTACGTCGGCGTCGTTGTTGTCGGGATCGTTCGCGGGGCGGTGATGTAAGGGCAATAGTCGAACAATCACCGCAGGTGAGACGTGGAAATTACGAGCTGTCCAGCAGGCATTAGATAACGCGAACCGCCCAGCGTGTCAACTTCGCCCAGTCCGCGCCAGCGGCATCGGTGCTTTGTGTGGCCTTTTCTTGGAATTATGTCGTGCGCAGGCGGTACGGCCAAGAGGGAGGTCAAAGTGGCGGGCGAGAAGGGTTTTGACCGTATACGATACACCCATTTCTCTGCTCCCTCCCCCCCCTGTTACTCTCTCACTCTTCCCAGCTGCAAGCTCCCAGTCTACTACGTAGGGAATGGCACCAAGAGAAAGGGAGTCATGACGTGTTCCCCTCTTTTCAAAAGGTCGAGGATCGCTGGCACAATGCTGGCACAATCCGATGTGGCAGAGGTTCCATCTCGCGGCACTCTAAGCCGGCCGCATAGACGACGACTGAGTTTTCCTTTCTTCCTTGTTTGCGTGTGATGGCTTCTCATCTGATGATTCCGTGCCGGCAATGTGAAACAGGTGCGGCGACAGGAACGAACCAAGCTCGGGGCGTCGAGCGAATGGTGTGCGTGGCCTTGCAGCTTCGTCTGTGCAAGGGTTGCCGGACGAAGGGTTTCGGCCGGACGGGCCCAAACTCTTTGTGACGGGATCGATGCCATGGCAAGCTGCGCCGCCCTCTTTCCACCCTGCGGCCCTGGTATTCTCTTCCCCTCCAAAGAAAATGATTTCCACAGACGAGTCCGCGAGTTTTCGGCTGGGCCGTTGGTGAGACGAACTTGACATCTGCATTACACTGGCCGTTCTGTGGCTGTGTTTGCGGGTTGGACAAGCTGAGAGCCGCGCTTTCGACGCCGGCGGCACAGGTTTGCAGCTTGCAAGAGGCCATCGTGGGTTTTTGGCTCTCCCCTCCCTCCCCTCCCGCCCTTGCGTGTCGTCCTTTTCTTGTCCGTTACACACAGTTTAATACAGCCGTCATCACTTGCGTAAGGTTCTCAACGTCCCCCACGCATTTAAGCAGGCGAGCTCGCGGGGTAATTAGTGCATGGTTGAGACTCGATGGCAAAGTACCATGGTGCAGATCTCTGGCACAAGAGACAAGCGCGTGTTCTGTTAGACTTTGAGGTTGAAGCTCGTGCCGCATCGGCCAACGTTGTGCCATGTCTTGAAGGGATCTGCGCAGACTCCGTGTCATGCACGTGTCAGAACGTGCTGCACCAATGCCGAGGGACGGACTATCGTTAGAAGATCGAGTCCAAGCTCACTCAGGTGCGGATACGGTCGATGCCAACCGATCTCGTCACTGTCTTGCGGTTCGCTGTTGTGGGGACGAAAAGACTTCTTCCTGATTTCTAGAAGCAAGTGATGTGGCTTGTGATGGTGTGCCTCAATGGCGGTGGACTGTCGTAAATTTTAGGCAAGCAAACACCTAGGCTGATTGCCCGTTATACCTGGATGCCATACTCAGTACTCCGTATCCGTAATTTGTAAATATAGGCAAGGTAAGCAAACAAGGTGCCAATCTCTCATACAAGGGATAGGTTCACCATGAAAGGCCGCCCAATCTCAATGGCACACGCAACATCCTGTGCCCCGACGCGGTTGGCTCTGGCAGCTGGCCGCCCCGGATATTTGTCTGCAGTGACTGATGGAGCAATCTCGGCTCTCCGAGGTTTGCATCCCTGGCATCCCGCAAGGCCACAAACTCGCCTTCGGTGATGCCGTCCTTCAGATGTTTGTTGTGCGCCCTGTGGTCCTGGACCGTCGCCCAGGGCACAGGGTCGGCACGACCGCCAGGGGGGTAGTCGTGGCCCGTCCAGATCTTGACGTGGCCCGGCAGGCTCAGCAGCCTGCGACCGGAGCGGTAGAGGTTGCTGGCGCTCCCACCAGGGAAATCACAGCGCGCGGTGCCGATATCCACGTGGAAGAGGGAGTCGCCGCAGAAGACGTTGTCTAAGGGGGAAAATCAGCAAAAGCCAACACGCTGACAGGTGGCCTCGAACGGTCTTACCTCCTATCATGTAACCTAAATGGTCGGGCGTGTGACCGGGCAGATGAAGGGCTATGGCCTGGATGTTGCCAATGCTGAAAGCTTCGTCGTCGTCAAAGAGCTTGTCAAAAACGCCCTCACGTTCGTGTTCGGCCACTCCATATCTTTGACCAAAGAGCGTTTGTACTTGACCAATCCGCTTTCCGATACCGATTGCTGGCTTGGCTGTTTGTGTGCTCGAGAGACGGGCTTGGAGATACGAGGCAGCAGTGAGGTGGTCGGCATGAGCATGGGTTTCCAGGATTCTTTGGACGCGGTAGCCCTCTTTTCCCACCAAAGAGAGTATCTCGTCTGCGGAAGATGTAGAAATAGATTGAGTTTCCCGGTCATAATCCAGGACAGGATCGATGATGATGGCAGCCAGTGTCGACCGGTCAGCCACAACATACTGCCAAGTCCCTGTCCTGGGCTCGAAAACGTCATGAATAACTGGCTGCCCTGCATCTCGTGCGCCGCGGTGAGCTTGATCGCTTAGGTGACGCCGAGGCCGAGAGAAGAACAGAGGTCGACGTGGACAAGTCAGAGGGGGTGCAGGGCGGCGTTGGAGGGTGCTGGCGTTCCTGGCCTGAAAGCTGACAGCGCAAGTTGTCCGTCTGTGTATAAGACTATGAACCAAGCTCGGGGCTGTTGGCCGCGATGACCCATTGCTCGGAGTATGAAGACGCAGGCCAATGCGACGTAATTGGGTTTTCATGGTGGCTGTGGCTCGTGACGAGAAGATCAATCCAGAAATTGCAAGAGGCTGTTCATCTCTTCAAATAGAAGAAGACCATCCTTAATTCAAGAAATAGGTGAGCGATTCAGGTGAGGGAGGTGGTTCGGCGGTTCAAAAACTCGAAGCGGAGCCCCACATCAGCCCGTTGGCTTCCGGCATGCCGATCGGCGACGTGGATTGATTAATCGGCGACCAATTTCCTCGCCGATCAGCCGGCAGCCGCGGGCTCTGCCGCCATGATGTTCCGAAGCGAAGTGGTGTGTTCCATAGGTTCCTTGCTGGGAACATTAGCTACGCAGTAGTACCGTGTACGTACAAAAGGACAGTCCCGAACTCCGTATCGCGAGCCAAAAAGACGTATCGCGGCGTGTGGACTGCTGACGTAACCCCACCGGTAAACCTTCGGCGGATGCTTCGGCGGCGCGCGGCTGTCGGCAGCCGGAGCGGAGCGGCTTGAAGCACGCAATTCTTCATTGGCCAATTGCAGCCGCACGAAAGTGGGGACAGGCGCCCCGACTTTGACGCCCGTGACGAATGGAGACACCCAATACTCCGTACTCCATACACCTTTTGAGCCTCCATATTCAGTTTACCAGCGTCCACTTTGCCTCACTGCATCTTTATTCTATCCTGGCTCTACGCCCGTTTTCATTTCCTTTCATCTACTCAGGCCCATCTTCTCTCCTCCTCAACCCCAACCGCAGTCATGATCTCGGCCCGTGCAACTTCCGCGGTCCGCCATGCCCGCCATGCACAATTGGTCCGAGGCTTCGCAACGGCCACTGCAGCGCCGGTGACGTCCACCGCTCGGAGCCACAAGGTCGTTGTCGTCGGTGGCGGCAGCGCCGGTCTGGCCATCGGCCATCAGCTTCTCCGCACCGGACAGTTTTCTCAGGACGACGTTGCCATCGTTGACCCCGCAAAGTGGCACCACTATCAGCCTGGCTGGACGCTCGTTGGAGGCGGTCTCAAGAACAAGGAGGAGCTGAAGAGACCCCTGGACAGCTTGATCGACCCCAAGCTCAAGTTCTACCAGCAGGCCGTGAGCACCTTCACCCCCGAGGAGAATGCTCTGAAGCTTGGAAACGGCGACAAGCTCGCCTACGAGCACCTCGTCGTCGCCCCCGGTATCAACATCGACTACGGCAGCATCAAAGGTCTGCCCGAAGCCCTCGCCAACCCCAACTCCCTCGTCTCAACCATTTACGGATACGAGACATGCGACAAGGTTTTCCGCACCATTGAGAAGCTCGACAAGGGCAACGCAATCTTCACCCAGCCCGCCGGCGCCATCAAGTGCGCCGGCGCACCGCAGAAGGTCATGTGGCTGGCCCTGGACTACTGGAAGCGCGCAGGCCTCTACGACCCCAGCAAGACCTCGGCCTCCCCCATCAAGATCAGCTTCGCCACGGGCACCCCCGCCATGTTCGGCGTGCCCAAGTACAGCGCCAAGCTCGAGGAGTTGAGGAAAGAGAGGGGCGTCGAGGGCCTCTTCCAGCACGACCTCGTCGCCGTCGAGGGCAACAACGCCACCTTTGCGCGTCCCGACGGGAACAAGGTCACCAGGCAGTTTGACCTGCTCCACGTCGTCCCCAAAATGGGCCCCCACGCATTCGTCAAGAACAGCCCCCTGGCCGACGCCGCAGGTTTCGTCGACGTCGACCAGGCCACCACCCGCCACGCAAAGTACCACAACGTCTGGTCCTCCGGCGACGCCTCCAGCCTGCCCACCTCCAAGACCGCCGCCGCCGTCACCTCCCAGGCCCCCATTCTCGTCAACAACCTGCTCCGCTCCCTCGACGGCAAGGCCCCCGAGCCCCTGTACGACGGCTACACCTCTTGCCCCCTGACTACCGAGTACGGCAAGGTTCTGCTCGCCGAGTTCAAGTACGGCGGCGTGCCCAAGGAGACCTTTGGCGATCTGATCGGCTTCGACCAGGCCGTACCCCGCCGCGCCTTCTACCACCTCAAGAAGGACTTCTTCCCTTGGGTCTACTTCAACTCCATGGTTAAGGGTACCTGGGCCGGACCCAATGGTTGGAAAAACTGAAAAGAAGGCTCATTTCTATTTTGTCTTGTAAAAAAAGGTTGTATGACTAGATGTCGGAATTTGTAGCAGCGTCCATGATTGAAGATATCCTAGACAATCTTGTTCAATACGTGACGCCCCTCGTAGAGAAGGAAATCGATGCCCAGCTTTCGCAGTACGCGTGTTCTAAGAAAATGTGCCTTGATGTATTCTGAACCTCGATGCGTTTTACACGGATGTGTGGTAATCTCGTACCGTACCAACGAAAGAAAAGTGTGATATTCTCATCCCAAAAACATGTTGCAGCGCGCCATTGCGTACCTTGGGAACGACGTCGGTGGCGTTTGCAAATCAGCTCATATGCCATGGGAAAGATTGGTGAAGATGGGGCAGCGATCAAATCAAGTAATTCAGCCGTCAGCAGGTCAAGTGATTCAGCCGTCAGCAGGTCAGCCGGCGCATCTGTCGATGGCCAACTTCATTCCATCGACACGTACCTAGGAAGCTAAAATCGCCCAATCAAGATCATAGGGCTCTTGACGCTTACATGTTCCAGCCGCCTTGTAATCTGGAGCTGAGTTTAATAATACTGAAATATTGCATTTTAAATGTGCAACCTGCGTGATGAGCGAGCCACTGGCGAACCTAGCCGCAACCGCCATGCATTGTAGACAAAACTGTATCGTTCGTAGGCCTAGGCTTGGAAATTACCCACGGGTACCCAGCTGGGTAATGGCCCATACGGCCCATAGGTAATAGTGGGTACCTATTAGGCCTGTGGGTAGTAAATAGGTATAGGTAAAAAAAAGG
>MASP02000178.1:273015-419527 GCA_001693025.2 Colletotrichum lindemuthianum | reverse complement strand
ACTAATTAGAATTTCTAACTAAATAGAAAATATATAATATTATCTCTATTAACTATCTTAAGTTAGCTGTAGATCTTGATTCCTATAGATAAATACTGCTACAGATCCTACTGATTATAGATATATCTAAGGAAGTCAAATTAGTTATAACCTAATATTTATTAGGAAAGATAACATAATATTTAGCTAAATTTAAATATTTAGACTCTAATTATAATAAATAGTTACTTAAAACTCAGATTCTAAAATACTTTCTTTAATTCTGGTAATCTGATATCTAGTAATAGAGATAATAATTATATTATATAATTATAATAACTTCTATATTATTTTTTTTTCTTTTCTAGTAAGTAGAGTATTAAGTTATATCTACCTTATAAGATAGAAAACTATCTGCTTTTTCTATTTAGCTAACTAAATTTTATTAAACTACTATTTAATATATACTTTATAAAAAATTAGAAGTAAAAACTTTTCTTCTTTATATATATCTTACAGCCTAAAAACTTTATATTTTATTTTTTTATATTCTCTATAGTGAATTCTATTATATAATAAGATTAATTATATACCTAATAAATAAAATATCTAACTGGGGGATATAATTAATAAACTAATCTCTATTACTAGTAATATAAGCTCTAATTACTTTAATATTAACGTTTCTAAATTTAGCGACAATTCTGTAAATATAGTAAATAAAGAATAACTATAGAAACTAAGTAAAGATATATAACTAATACTAAGCAGTTAACTAACTATATACTTTCCTAGGTATATTATAATATAGTAGCTATTAGTTAGCAGAAATATATTCAGAATAATAATACTAGATAACTTAGCTGAGAGTTAATTTACTTCTATAGGAAACCTTAGTATAGCTAAGAAATATAGATCTAAATTTATATTTACTATTAATATACTAAGTAAATATAAGAAAAAAGATAAGAATTATATAATCAGTATAATATTTATACTTTAAAAAATTAATATTAATAGAAATTTTATATAAATACTAATAAGATTTAAAACTTCTATATTTAATATAGATAATAATTTTTAGTCTGCTAGATAAGCTAAATAGGTTACTTATACTAAATAACTTATAAAATCTACTTATATTAATAATATTATAACTTAAAAATATAATAATAGATACTTAACCTTATTAAATTATTAGTTATATAAATAATTAAATCTAAATCTTTCTATATATTATATAAGAAAGTAATATCTTACTTTCTTATAGGTAGTAAAATAGATAAATTAGAAATATAGACTACTTTTTATATTACTTAAGCTGATATTACTATATTATAGGGAAGGAATTTAGAAAGAGAATAAGATATCCTGAGAGTGATAGTAAAAATAATAACTAATATTTATAAGGGAGATAATATAGAGTATTTTAACTAGAGGGAACTAAATAAAGTAGCTAATTTCTTAAGATTTAGTAGAGAAACTCCTATAATTATAAAGACTCAAAATATAATTCTTAATATAACTAATATAATTCCTAATATAACTAATATAATTCTTACTAATACTGAGAGCTTAGATTCTAAAATAAGTATTTCAGAATTAGAAAGTAAAGATAGTAATCTTAAGCCTAAAAATATATAGCTATAAAGCTATATTAAGAATAATAATTTATATAAATTCTCAGATTTTATAAGAGAAAGTAATTTTAAAAAACTAAAGAAATTTATAATAGAAGAAAGATATTACTAAACCTTAGAGTTCTATAATATTTTTAATATTATCTATAATACTAATATATATAATATAGGATAGTGGATATAGATAGTAGATTTACTATAGAATACTGAAATTAATATTATAGGAGGTAATATAGTAAATAAATAGATTAGAGGATTTATAGGATAATAGCTATATACTAATAAGAATATTAATATATTTTTTAGAATAGTGGTAACTATAGTATACACCACCTTAGGTGGTAGTCAGGTGACCACGCCTGTAATAGGGTACTAGGCCTACTAGCTCAGATAGACGAACATGCAGATTACACCTATAGATTATACCCACACGTTGTGATGACCGACGCGGCCTACAGGGTTGGCCGGGACTCGGTACGTACTCTTCCTGCGTGAATCCAGATCGGAGGCTCCACTTGACCGAGCCACAACTTCACACACCCGACTGCAAACCGTCTACACCACTTTCGAGTGCGTTGTCCAGACGTGCCTCGGCGACGGTAAGCTCGTGGCCGCTCTCATCGCCTTCTATTTTTCATGAAGTCAATCGGACCATCACAGCGTAGCAAGATTGATGTAGTTCGTTTCGGGGCCGGACTTGGCTGTACTGCTGGGCCCGGCGACGAGATGGATTTCACAGTAGCGAGTGTGTGATACTACCTACAGGGGCGGACCACAGGCCCCCTCGAGGCTTACTTGTAGGGCTCTTTGAGCAAGAAGGGTCGGTCGGGGCAGGGCCTGGGGAAAGCAAGCAGCCGAGTCTCGCAAAGGAGATGAATGGTAGACTACAGGACACCACAGCCAACAGTTTTGGCAACACGAGGGGGTTCCAAAAAAGGATGAGGAAACCCAAGAAGCGCCACGGCAGGGACAGGGGTCGTGTGTAGCCTGCTCTTTTTCGTTGCGTGCGACAGCAGCCGTAAAAGAGAGGAAAAACCGAACGTCAGCGGAACCGCCTCGCGCGGACGAAGGATGATCCAGGTCCAAGAGCCAGCATTCACTTCAACCCTCCCGACCGGCGCGGCACCCCAGGTCCAGGAGAGGCGCGAGGCCCTGGTCCCCGGACAGGGATCATCGTCTGGCCCCATCTATTCGTTAATGTATCCCACTAGCCTCCCACGACTGACGACCGACCACCACCCATGTTTTCCCCTAGCTGTCGATGACATGGGCGGCAGAGATCGATGGCATGTCTTGCACGCCGACCGACATGACTGTCAATCTGAGATTGGGCGCACCAGAGTTAGTATCCTGGCTTCTTGTCGAGGAAGTTGCCGCATGGTCAGTCGGGTGGCGATATTGACTAATAACCACAGTCCAATAACGTCCTTGCAGCGAGATACTTGCTTACGGTCGCAGCATATTCCTCGACCCCGACCCAAGCCCGCCTGCATGTTTCGATCAATCGCCTTACCTTTCACTATATCTTGGAAAACGAATGGGCATTCTCCACGCAGGGACTGTCCGAAGATAGGTACTTTAGCGTATCGTCTATACTTACCTGCACAGTTAGTGTATGTCCCCGACGAAGATCTGACACACTCCGAAGATGTCCCTCTTTGGCCATGGCAAGGGCGAGTCGGTCAGTGCAGGGCTCAATCGCTGGCCCGCTGTGGCGGAATACCTTTGTGGTGAAGGCGCCCGAACTCTCGACGTCGACGTCGATATAGTCGTGCACCATCCACAAACTCTGTCCAAAGCCTCTGAAGTGAAAGGCAGATCGCAGTCGAAAAGTGATGGAATCCACCCACGATGCATGAATGCGTGGCCCAGTGGATTGAGGGTGGGCGGTGGGATAATGGGTCTTGGCCTGGGAATGCGCTTGCTGCTGGCTGGCGACCGGCCCCTTGCGACATGCGGCGTGAGGAGCCTTTTTTTCGGTCGTCTGTGCCGGATCAAGCGGTCAACCACATCTGTCTTTTTTCTGACGTCCACCTGAGCCTTCTCTGGCCAAGCCTCAAGCGCCACCACCTGCCCACGTCGTTGTGGCTTAACTATCATCTGCTTGTGATTGTTGTCAAGCTCGTGAATTCATTATTCCAACTATATTCAGTAGTCAACTGGAGTTGGCTTTTCCTCCCGCGTCTCTGGAATTGCACATTCCAGCGCATGCTCAGAACGTGCTTTGTTCGTTCAATGGCTGAGTGTACGGCAGGCCTGAGAGTGAATTAGACCTTATCGAGCCGAGGGGGGTGAAGAGCGATTTTGGGAGGAAGCGGAAAATCTAGCCCACGAGAGAAAAAGCAAGCCAGATCGTCGGTATGCGCGCGCCCGTTGGCGATTGACGTATCCGCCCATTCAAATCCCACGTTACGGTCGCTTCATATGATACCGTGATTTGCGGCACAGCAGCAACCAACGCAGCTGGGAAACGACGATGCACGACGGCTCGTTATAATGCTCTCTAGAATTCAGTGTTTTATGAGAAGAGATATTCGGGGTCTTTGTGCAGTCAAATCCACCGTTCATCGTAACAGAGGCGGCATGATGATGCGCGAGACGTACGGAGTACGTGCCTGAAAATATTTGTCTATGTCGAGGCACGTAGCTTCTGCATGCTGGCTCGGTCCCTTGCGGCTCCACCCCGGTAGCCCATGTGGCTCCCTCCATTCCAACCATGATTACCTCAGCATGGCTTGTACCTGACATGTACGGATACACAAGAGTCTGCGTGTGGTTTGATCTTTGAAACGCAGAGTGGTATTGTTTGCGCCGATTTGTCTTCACACCGGACGGTCGCCCAGAAACGTCAAGAATAGCTGCATTTACATTGGAAACGTATCCCGGCCTAGCGGGAGCGGGAGCGAGTACGCCTCGATCTCATCTGTACCTTGACTGTCCAACCCAGGTACGGCGTGCCTTACAAGTTACCACGGACCGGCTGGGCGGGCAACGGTCGGCATCTGACTGCTGAGGCTAGCTATCGCAAGGGGCAAAGAAAAAGGGAACCCCCGACGACGACTCATGCCTCACGCTGCCATATGTCCCCCCCCCCCCCAATTACCCATACTAAAAGCCCATTGACCTGCTGTGGGAGTCGCTCCATCGTCATGGACGTATGATCGCATCTTGATCGTATCTTACGACAGTCTGGCTGTGATACAGTGTGGACACAAAAGAGTACACAGCGACTGCAGCCCAACCCAGTCTCTGGCAAGGTGGACGATTGTCTTTCCTTTGTGGTGGCAGGCTGTTCTCTAAGCTAAGTGTCGTTACTGCAGGCGAAGCAGAAGCGATCGCATCTCTCAGCTTTCGACGGCGTCTTTGGAGCGACTAAACACTCATTATTCTAAGTGTCGTGATGTATAAACGGGATTTCGAAAGTGGGAGACAGAGGAGGCGAGAAAGAAAGTACCTTAAGTTAGCTGCGTCGTGGGAGAAGGGAAAGTTCATCTACCATGCGGTACTGGCAATTGCAGCAGTGCAGTCGACCTTCGAAATAGCTCTTTCGTGTCGTGCACACACCATTGGCAGACTTCTGTTCTACGTTACGCAGCCCATGGCACTTTGAAAATAACAACATACCGGATGCTACATGCGTACACAGAAGCCATAGGTGCGGTCTTTAGGAATGCAGAGGATGGGAGACAGTTGAAGTGGTTATGCGCCTCCCAAGGTCTGTCTTTCTTGCTAGGGTGGTGGTTGAGGTGGCCCGTAGAGGTGTGCGCGTCTAGTTTTCGTGGTAGAGGAGTGCTGTGCAAGACATCAGCCGCCTCCTTCGGGCAGATGGTCGAACCAGGAACGTAACGAAGCCATGCGCACCCGAGATAATGCCCCGGTCATGAACTTACGTCTTTGTGGCTCGATGAGGAGGAGGAGAAGCAGTTCGACTACCTTATGTTGAGACCCAGAGACAAATTAGCAATCTATCCGTACCTGGACAGAAATGGCCAGAGCAAATGGGGCTGGCGAGAAGGTGCAGTACGTGAACATCATACCGAGCATCTATCCAGATACTGTAGTGTGATACTGGGCGAGCGCTGTTGATATTGGGGTGGGCAGCCAAGAGCCACCAGACATCCCAGTAGGTGGGATGGAAATGGGACCTACACACATGGGTGATGACGGGGGTGTGGACAGCATGTCGTGGGCACATCCCTACGCGGTAAGGAGCCCTTCGTTTCCACGGCGTTGGACAAGCTGGGGTGCGACGAACCAAGGAAGGGGATCGAAGGAAGAAGTGGGCGAGTCGCTGGGCACTCTGGCCTAGCAAGGAGATGTGGCAGCGACGGCGGTAGGAGCGACATCGCAGGTAAAGTCAAGCAGCCAAAGTCGAGCAGCCAAAGTCGAGCAGCCAAAGTCGAGCAGCCAAAGTCGAGTCGAGTCGTCTGGGACGCGGGGCACGGCTCTTTGAGTGGTGTTTCTGCCATTCTGCTTGGACCCGCGTACTGTGTTAGGGTACCTCGACGCCCCGAGCTGACAGAGGTTATGTCCTCGGTTGAAGTTGATGTCCGCCATGTGAGGCTACCTTACGGGCTGGGCTGAGGAGAAGAAGTGGGCGGCACGCGTAGACTTGCAGTCTGCGCAGCATGTGTGGCCAGAAAGCATGGCAGTGCATACAAAGCACTGTGTGTACACCTGAAGGTAATGAACGAGAGGGGAGGAAGTAGGTTGGATGCACAGTCGACTTTGGTGAAAATCATCAATCAGCGAGATGTAGTAGTCCTTAGGTTAGGTAGGTAGCTTAGCAAGTACATAAGGTAAGGTATTGAGATCTCTGCATGCTGCTCTGTGGGGAAGCTGGCAAGGAGGATTGGTTGGGAGACGTGGGAACCCAACGTCAAACTGCGAGGAAAATCAAAGAGCGTAATGGATGGACAGAAAATTGATTATGTAGATGGAAGGGTAGAACAGCATAGAACAGAGGGAAAGGCGCGAGCGAGGGAGAGGCTAGTATTGCCCTGTCGGAAGGAATGGGGCAGAAGCAGTCGATCTAGAGACTGGCTTTCCATATGTCGGCCTACTTGGAGACCCCAGTCGCGTCTTTCGAGACAGCTCTGACGGATCTGTTCTGTCTATTCCGTTAAACTATTTCGCTGCACTGCATGATTTTTTACTGTTGCGAACATTGCAGAGAACGAGAGAGAGAGAGAGAGAGAGAGATCCGTTCAGGACTGCGTCAGGTGAGGCAGATACATTAACGTGTACGTCGGTACCTCGGTACTTTAGTGTACATGCCATCACTCCTTCTTACAGATACCTCAGGTAGGTACCTGAAGTATGGCCCGGCCTTCATCCCAGTCCCAACCTACAGGCCAGCCAGTCCCGGCCGGCCGGCTGTTTGAACGACAACGTCTTCAACCTAGTTTTTTCGCATCCATCCCAGACCAAGCCCATCGCATCGCCAAAACCCGATTTCTGTGGGGGATGGTTGGAATCCGACGGACATTGAAAGCCTTTTCGGATAATTAGATAAACCTCCTGATGGTGTTGTCAGGCTTGTTTGGTAGACACGTGGTCGGGTCGAGAGGTCTGATGTCCGATGAAGGCGAGCCAGGGTATGCACGGAGGGCCCAGGAAAGGTACGTCAACAGCGAGCGAGCGGGACACGGCGAGACGGCGACAGAAACAGACGGACGAAAAGGAGACAGAGTGTGTGCATGGAGCAGATGACGCCGGAGAACAGACGTCGCCTCGCGCCAGTCTTCACATTGTTCACGCACACCCGCGCTCTTGCAGTATGTACTTTGCGATCACTTATCTCACCTGGCCTACGGAGAATCTTGGCAAAGGCGAAGTGCGTAGATGATTATGCTTGTAATGCGCCGAAGCATTATTTGACATCTAAGGAGTGCTACAAGAGTCGTGAGCTTAGGCGGCGGCTGTGTCAGAGCAGATTACTCTGTCGAGTTCGTCCAAGAGAGCACAGCGGCAATTTGGTGGAAGGAAAAGTACGTGAAATGATGGACGAGGGCTGTGTTGGGTTTTGCTGCGTGAGTAACCCTTGGGAAGATGTGTGAAGTTGGCGGTCCCTTGTGGTCTCCTGCGAAACTGCACCGATGACCTGCGGGTGCGGGAGCCAGGAAGGTACAGCGGTACAGAGTGGGTAAAGTAGCGTGCAGCTGCGCAGAAGTATCAGTACCGTAGCAGCACACAGTTCATGTGTGAGAGCCAAGGTCAGGTTACCAGTCGAGTGAAAACTCGGTACTTCAAACGAGGCCCCATATTATTGGGGACAAAACGAAAGAACCTACAGTACGGAAAGAAGGAGGAGCGAGGGGGCTGCTGCTTGTTCTCGCAGCTCACGTCGTTCCCATGTATTCATATCATCGTTGCTGCTTCAAGCCAAGCGGGACTGAGAATATATCACAACGTCAGGGCAGCTCCATGGGATGTTGGCTGTCGCCTTCAAGATACATCGCACACGTAGGTCTTTTAAACCTTGCCGCAAGTTCGGTACGGTGCGGGAGCGGCAGCAGTAGTCGCAGCGTCTAAGTTAGTGCGTTGAAGTAGTTAGTGGCAACTGTAGAGACAACAACGAACGAAAAGAAAAAGAAGGAAAGAGGGCAGTGGCTTGAACACACCATCCGTCCAGAATGGGCTCGAGAGAAGTCCTCAAAGGCTGCTGGAGTCCACCGAAGATTTTGAGATGAGGTCGGGAGGTGAAGTACGGATACACCCTACGCAAGGTGAAGTAAGGTAGGCAGGTAGGACGGAAGACGGGGGCCAAGTGCAGATAGACACATGAGATGTATGCGGCGAAGCTGTACAGTACAAAAGATAGACAAGGCTTGTATCGGTGCAGGTTGCCTTGCCTACCTGGGAAGATGCGTATGGAGGCATGTATCTCTCATGTACCCCAGGGTACTGAGCGGCCACCGCGACTTTGCCTGGTGGGCCTGGTCGTGAGGTGGTCTTGGGAATTGGGAGCTGGGGCTGGGCTGGACTGGACTGGACTGGGGAGCAGCTGTGTGTGCAAGGTAAGAAGGTAGATGTATAGCGCGCGACTCTTCGTGCTATACCAAGGTATCGGAGACGTTTCCCACGTTCACTTCCAGTCTCCGGTCTCCAGTCTAATCCAGTCCACTTCAGTCTTTCTCTCTCTCTCTTTCTCGCACACACACACACACACTCACTCTCTCCATGTAGACCGATGCCGTACCCGGACTCCGTCTTCTTGTACCTTACCCGACCTGACTGACCTCACCTGGCTGTCCATGCCGTACCGTACCTGTCGTACCTCGCTCTGCGTGCTTTGCTTGCCTTACCTTAGCATTTTGCCTTCCACTGGTCGTCTGCTCTTCCTTCCATCTTCCACATCGCTCCCTCCCTGCCCATCTTGACCACCTTCAAACACTGGCCCAATTCAGCCTGCTATGATTCTCCCTGGTCGCCGCTACTCTAACTAGACTGCCGGGTCTCATTTCGTCTTCTCCGACGCCTACCTTACCTCATCCACTCTTACCCTCCTCTTTCCCTCCATTTTCACTTACTCTCATCCACTTCTCATCACACTCATCAATATCATCTACCTCGCGGCCACGTCCTATTCCAAGGTTAACCATCACCTTTTCCCGCCACCCCTCGCTTTCTTGCGACCCAGGCTCGCCCAAGCACATTGCCGCATCAGATTATCCCATATATCCCCCCCCGACGTCACTCCGCTCGACGTCTCGCCATCCATTCGCAGGCTTCCTTCTCATGGGCCGGGTCTGGTCATCGCCCATATCGCTGGACCTCTAGCAGTCGCTCCCCGTCACTCCCATTCATCTGCCGTCGTATGGCTCGAGGCCGCGCTCGTCGCCCCTCCTGTGACGAGCAACAACCTGTCGGCCCTCTTGCACTTCACTGTCTGCGGGAAGGGCCCCGACGCATTTCACCTCGCACAACCCTCATCGCGCAGCTAGCCACAAGATCAAAACATGGCGCAGAAAACCCAAAATGCCAGCTCTGAAGAACATTCTGCAAGCGCAACGCCATCCCACGACGCACCGGATTCAGCGCAGCCTTCAGCGTCGGCAGCCTCAGCATCCAAGCCAGCCTCTGCTGTCCAGAAGTCTTCCCTGACTGACGTCGACGCCGCACTACGCAACACGTCCCAGCCCATGAACAAATCATCATCGTCGGGTTCAGACCCGGCCGCCAAGGACGCTGCCGCTGAGCTCCCCAACCCTTACGGGACACGCTCACGAAATCGCAACGGCTCCTCGCGTCCAAACTACGCAGAGGACAAGGACCTTGATGCCGACATGTTCGACTACTATCCGGAGAAGAAGGAGCAGGAGCCCAAGAAATCGGCGCGTCACAGCAACGTGTCAGCGAGTGCCACTTTGGACGCACCGCGTCCCAACGGCGCATCTCGCAAGGAAGCTGCTGCGTCGGAAGACGCGAAGATGGTCTCTGCTCCGAACGGCGTCAAGGAATCGCAGATGGCGAGCACACCTCAGGCCGCACAGCCATCGGCGAATGCGTCTGTCCCGGTACAGCCGTCCAAGAAACGTAAGGCAGCGACTCAAGCAGCGGCAGCGAATGCATCGTCAGCCACTGTGGTAACGGGCACTGGGAATGGCGCATCGCGAAAACCCACGTCTGGCCCCTTCGCTACGTCTTACGCGGACTCCAATATGCTCAGTTTTGAGAAATGCGGCGCCAATCCTCAGAATGGAAAGTTAGTGTCGGATGACGGGACTGTACTATCACCCAATGGTAAGACACCAACAAACCACAGTCCCACCCTGGTGCACATTTCGCTCCTTTTTTTTTTTTGGGAAGGGTGGCACGCTGATCAGCATCGCAGACAACGTCTATCTCGTGTGCGAGCCCCCAGGCGAGCCTTATTACCTGGGTCGCATCATGGAGTTCTTGCATTCGCAGAATGACAGCAGCAGGCCTGTCGACGCACTACGCATCAATTGGTTCTACAGGCCAAAGGACATTGGCAAAAAAGTAAACGACACCCGGCTGGTCTTTGCGACGATGCATTCAGACATCAGTCCTCTGACGGCTTTGCGTGGCAAGTGCCAGATCCTGCACAAGGCCGAGATCGACAACTTTGAGCGGTATCGCAAGACGGTGGACTGCTTCTGGTACGAAAAGCTATACGACCGCTACATCCAAAAGAACTACGATCTCATTCCGACGTCCACCATCGTGAACGTACCCGAGAGGGTGAAGAAGGTCTTGGACGAGCGCTGGAAATTCGTTATTGTGGAGCAGGGTCGCGGAAAAGAGTTCACTAGCGCCATGAAGCTCTGCAAGCGATGCAGCGGTTACTGTGCAAGGTTGGTCCACTCACATCTGCCGCCTGAGAGATGGGACTGGGGTCGCTAACGGGGTAACAGCAATGACTCGGTCGACTGCGCCGTGTGTAAGAAGACATACCACATGAACTGCGTCAGGCCACCGCTGTTGAAGAAGCCATCGAGAGGATTCGCGTGGTCTTGCGCTGCATGCAGCCGTGCGCAAGAACGCAAGTTGGAGGCACGCCACACTCCCAATCTGCTAGACCCTGCCGGTGACGACGACGACGACCTCTACGATGACGACGAGGATGAGATGCAAATCGACACCGAGCGAACGAGTCCCGATGATGATGACTCGCACCGCACCGGCACCGCAGAGCAAATCTACCAAGCCAGTCTTTGGCCTTGGCGGTACCTCGGAATGCACTGCAAGCCGGAAGACGCACTCGACTACGACGACCGCATCTATCCACGCGCGAGCACTCGCATCGGGCCGAAGCATCAAGCCAACGTTCTGCCTTGGCCTGGCCGGCCTGTGCAGTACCAAAAGCCTCTGGAGATTAAGAAAGCGGGTAAAAAGGACCCAAAGTTGTCCAAAGAAGCTCAGGCAGCATTGGAGGCTGAAAAACTGCGGCGCGAGAAGCGCCCGAAATGGGTGCAGGACGAGCCCCCAGGCTACGTCGCGCGAGGAGAGGATTTGGACAACGACGACCCCAACGCCACTGCCACCCGACTTTGGGTTCCACCCCCGAACGCAGACAAGAACAAGACCTGGGAGGCCAAGGCCGACCGCTACATGAAGGAGGCAGAGAAGATTGCACCGGACTTCGGCCTCGACAAGAACTCGACAAATTTGCACGACATTGCCCTGGAGACCTACTTCAATAGCAACTACAACGAGGACCGTGCGCTGAAGCAGTTATCGGCGGTGGATAAATCAGTCCTCAAGGAGCCTCAGCTGACGGCAACTGAGCAGAAGAAATTTGAAGAAGGTGTCAACAAGTTCGGATCCGAGCTCTATCTGGTCAAAAGACACGTCAAAACTGTGACGCCAGGCATGATTGTGCGATATTACTACACCTGGAAGAAGACCCCGCAGGGCAGACAGATTTGGGGCAATTTTCAGAACAGGAAGAGCAAGAAAGAGGCCAAGAAGGCAGAGGTGGCTGCAAGTAAGCTTCAAGACGACATTGCCGACAACGTGGATGACTCCGCATTCGACGGAGAAAAGGCCAAGAGCAAGAAGAAGAACTTCATGTGCAAGTTCTGTCACACAACGTACTCCCGACAATGGCGACGAGCCCCCAACGCTTCAGGCACGCCTGTTCCCGAGACTGGGGGAAAGAACGCGAACAAGGACAAGGGAGGACAGTATATCCAAGCGCTCTGTCGGAGATGTGCCGAACTTTGGCGCCGGTACGCAATTCAGTGGGAGGACGCAGACGAGGTTGCGAAGAAGATCACCCAAGCTGGCGGCAAGGCCTGGAAGAAGCGGCAGGACGAGGAACTTTTGAAGGAGCTGGAGGCTGCCAAGGAGATGAACAGCTACTGGAATACACCTCCGCCGGCACCACAGCCCGAAACACCCACAGTACCGGCCGAACCTCCTCGAAAGAAACTCAAGGGTGCCGTCCCAGATCGCGACTCGGAACCGTTGGCACCTGATGTGGTCCCGGCAGTCCCGAAGAAGAAGGAGAAGGAGAAGCCGGTCGAGAAACCGGCACCACCGGCACCACCGCCAGTGCCTGAAATCCCCAAACCCAAGACGATGCCGTGCGCAACTTGCGGTCAGTTGGAGCCACTGGGAGATCAGCATCTTAGCTGCAAAGAGTGCCGGTTGACAGTCCACCGTAACTGCTACGGGGTTCTCGACAACAGACACCCTGGCAAATGGACGTGTGACATGTGCCTCAATGACAAGAGCCCTCAGATCTCAATCGTAAGTCGAGGATTTTGTCTTGCTAGCTCCTGACTTTACTGACTGTCCGAAAGCAATACAACTGTGTCTTGTGTCCAATTGAATCCACGGAACACGACTTCGTCGAAGCTCCAAGGATAACCACCTCGAAGAAGAAGTCTGAAAAGGAGAAGGAGCGTGAACGACTGGAGCGTGAGCAGGCACAAAAGGCTGCAGATTACTACAGGAAGAAACAAGAGGACAGCAACCGCCCTGTCAACCCCCGAGAACCTCTGAAGCGAACTGCAGACAACAATTGGGTCCATGTTACTTGTGCCGTCTGGACTAATGAGGTCAAGTTTGGCAATGCGAAGGCTTTCAGCCCATCCGAAGGCATTCCCTCCATTCCTCGAGCCAAATACGATGAGGAGTGCAAGGCCTGTGGTCAAAAAGGCGGTGCTTGCATTGCCTGCCACCACTGTCGCAGCCCTGGTAAGTGCCTGGAACGGTGCCAAACCGCCATGAAGAGACACCGCTGACAACCGTGTCTAGTCCACGTCGAATGTGCTCGCCAACAGGGCTATTTGCTCGGCTTCGATATCACACCAGTCAAGGGCTCACGACGCGACCAGTTCAACCTCGTCACCATTAATGGCGAAGTCGGCGTCATGTCAGCACAGGTTTGGTGCAAGGACCACGTCCCGACCAAGTCTGTCGTCCACCGGATGCATGACATTGTCAACGAGGAAGGTCTGAATGCTCTCCAGCTATACGTGCAGAGCTACAAACAAGCAGACCTCACCTTGACTGGCACGGTCCGCAAGGCGAATCTCATGACAAACGCTGCCAAGACTGTGGGCATCCCCATCACCCCAGGCGCAAGGAGAGCATCGACAACCACACTGCCTCTGAATGGTGTTTCCCATCCCCCAAGCAACGAAACGGCAAACAACTACGCACCCGGAGAAAGGATCTGTATCACCTGTGGATGTGATGTCAGTCTCAAGTGGTGGCCTATTGACATGTCGGACGAGCGGGAGCTGACCAATGGGCACTATGGAACCCTTGGCTCCGAGGCGCAGAAGTTTGTGGAGCAGAGGAAATTCCAATGCCACAAGTGTCACAAGGCCAAGCGCAAGCCCAACCCCCATCCTCCCAAGGATCCGTCACCAGTCACGGAAACAACCCGCTTGGCACCTCCACCGCTCCCTATCGTCCCACCTCACCATGCTCTCGCCGCTCCACCGCCGGCTCTGAGGAGTCCACCGGCAACAGGTGCCGAGGCAAGAGCACGCAACCTAGCATCTCTCACATGGGTGGCGCCAGCCCCTCCTGCACCTGCGCCAGCCTCTCAACCCGTGATGCTGCCTACAGCCGCTCCGACAGCTGCAGCGCCGCCACCGCCGCCACCGCCACCGCCGCCGCCGCCGTCTCTTGTACAGGCGGCCCCGGTTCCGCCTCCGATTCCGCCGTCTGTCCCTCACCAGCCTAGGTCATATGCGCCGCCGTCGAGGACTTCAACAAGCTATGAAGAATGGCGGTCTCGGCTGCCCTCGCACTCCCCAACACAACGAGCACCGTTTCAGCCCTTGTCCACGCTCCGGCCTCCACCCATGACGGTACCGCATCATCCACCGCTACCGCCGGGTGTTCCCAACGGTCACATTGCTCAACCGGCGCCGAGTGGAATGCCGCCTTCGCCTCTCATGCAGGGTCCCATGTCACACCCGGCGCCGTACCTACAAATAACCTATCAGCAAAGGCCTCCTCCTCATCCGCCTCACGGCATGTCCAACGGCGGGCCTCCCCCGCGAGGACCTGATTCGTTTGCGCAGGGACTACATCCCCAAAGGACGCCTTACGGTAGCCCTCCTGCCCACGATACGGGCGGTCCTCTGAGGACACCGAACATGAGGCCTGGCAACGAACCTCCCCGGCCGAACGACCCTGTGCGGCCAAACGATCCTATCCGACCCAACGACCTTCCCAGGCCTGCTGGAGCTAGCACAAGCCCCTCCCTTCGCAACCTTCTCTCGTAGGACGATGATGAAGGTTCTCTGCGGGTGCCACTGAGCTTGCGACCAGAACGTCACAGGGCAACCAGGCCTAGAAAGATGGAGGAGGGCACGTGGGGGGGACTGATTCCAGGGGCAACTTATTGGTTGGAGTAATGTGGAACTCGGCCGAGGAAACAGCAGCTGGCCATGCGGCGTAGCGTAGTGACTGAAACTCTTTTGGGCGTCGCCAGCGTGCCGTTGTAAGATCAAAAACTATGCGGGCTGCTGAAACACCCAGTACCGTGGGACGCAAGTTATTCGGAGAAAACTGGACACGGCGGGAACTGATTTAGCATGGGAGGCGCACCATCCCCAGCAACGCACGCTGTTTAGATGTATGATGTTGAATAGAAGCTAGTCTACACTTCACGCAAGCATCAAGGGCTTTGAATAATTTTGAAAATCTTTCTGCGACCTGATTCGCCTTACTCCTCGCCAATATCCTCGTTCCTTGGGACCTGGTGTTAGTTCGTCTCGTCGTTTCATGTGCCATTGGTAGATTGACCAACCAGATTTCAGGCTTTTCGGCAATGAATTTGTCCATGAGGGCCTTGCACTCGTCGTTGTCGAGGACGACGACCTCGATGCCGCGCTGCTTGAGGTACGCCTCGCCGCCGAGGAAGGTCTTGTTCTCGCCAATGACGACCCTTGAAATGCCGTAGAGGAGACAGGCGCCGCTGCCTTTTTTCAAGCATGTGAGCTGGAATGGAAGTCGAGCAAGCTTTGGGGGGTGACTTACACATGTCACAGGGTGAGAGGGTAGTGTACATTGTGCTGCCTGGCAGGTGGTCAGCTATTTGTATAACGGCATTGACGATGAGAAAAGGGGGGTTGCGCACCTTTGTATGCTTTGCCCGGCAGACGGCCTGAGTTGAAGAGGGCATCTGTTTCACCCTGTGGTATATGTTGAGTCGGGTTCCTCTAGTTGCCTAGGATTCTGTCAATGTGGTGACTTACGTGGTGGATTGCGGACCCCATTTGTACACGGCGGTTGTGGCCTCTGCCCAGGAGTTTGCCATCAGCTGAGACGAGAGCGGCTCCGATCTGGAGGGGTTCGCAAGGTGTTAGTTGCTGTTTCTCGACGGGATGAAAATGGAACAGCAGTCTCGGCTGGTGGAGTTTTCAATGTTCGACTTACGGGAACACCGCCCTCCGACGCACCCAGCTTAGCTTCCTCGATGGCGATGGCGAGGCCCTCTGCGTCGTTCATTGTGGTGGCGGTGGTGGTGATGGTGGTGGTGTTGTGAAGTGGGGGCGGGGTGAGGTGATGTTGGAGAAGCGGGTCAAGTCGAGAGCTGGGATGTTTTCGGTATCACGGAGCAACTGTATAACTCGGTCTTTTTGGATGTACAAAGAGCGAGATGTAAGATGCCAGTTCCGAGGTTGAAGAATTATACTGATGGGGACGGACACGGTCCGAGGCGGAGATAGACAATGGGTGGCGATAGATTCTGGGGATATCCTTATCGCATGCTCCACCGGAACTCTTGGTGATGGGGGTCGAGTACATAAAGGGTCTTTTGGTATTTCGGCATGTTTCTCAGATCTCGATGATGAGGACAAGATGTTGTCCGTGGCGGCGCTTATCGTGTTGTTCGAGTTTTCAGTGCTCCAAGGTTGATGCAGCAACACCGACTAAGATGGTACGGTACTCACAGTCACGATAAGCGCCTCGAGCGAATGCGACACCGTTATTCAGTTTTGTCTTTGCGCCGGCCAGATCAGCTACATTTATGGGCATTTGTTACTTGAGTTCTCATTTGCCACACCATACTTAGGTATGATAGGTAGTTAGCCACGGCGCCATTGGACAGGTACTGTGTGCTTGGTTTCGTTGGTCATTACTACCCTCTTCGTCGGGAGATGGGAAGAGATGTTACGGCTGGTTCCCCCTTCCATTCCAGCGTTTCCCAGCGGTCCTTTCCCAAAGATTATTGATATCGGTAGTCTCACTCGAGCAAACACTACCCAGGCCCGCCGCCCACTTGCCGCACCCGCGATCTGTAAGCCTCCTAACCATTAAAGTCTGTGTTGTCGATGACCTTTCACCCAAATAGTTCCAACTACATCCACACGCAGGTAGTCCGGACAACACTTCTTCTACATGTTATCTATCACCACCCGGTGTTTCCAGACCTCGAACGGCCGCGTGCTATTTCGCCATTGTCAAACGCCATTGTCAATGGAACCATCATTCTCCGTCCCCAGGTAAGTATGGAACTCGCAAAGCAATCATTATTGCCTTGGCGGATTCTGATACAATACAAGGATGGACAAAACCTCGCGGTGCCCCAACTTTCTCGACCTTTGGGCGTTCCTTTGTGTCACTTGGAGACTTGGTTGCTGGGCCTCGGAACATCCCGACCTGGCACCGAAGATGTTGACACCCCAAGATCGAGGAGTCATGCTTGCGTGCGACAACTTCTACATCAAGAACTGCAGCCAGGAGACTTGGTCTTCAGCTCGTTTTGTTTCGTACCGCCCGATCCGATCGAGGTACCCTTCGTTTGGAGATCTGGTACCTGTGCTCGACAGGCATACGCCCGTCGAGGAAGACGTTGCGCAGCTGGTTGCAGAATGGAGACAGAAGGCACCAACCATGGTGCCTGAATTTTTCGCAGGCCAGACACGTGAAGTTCAAAGCCCGACAAGACCTAGCAATACTGGTCTTGCCCGTCATATACCCACCACTCCAAAGTCACTCAAAAGACTGCGATCTCCCAAACCTGATAGTACCGAATCCTTGGGCAAAAAAGTCAAGTCGGAAGGCCACGAGGAGCACCCCGAGGACAAGACACTTCTTCGACCTGCTCCACAGGACAGAGCGGCCCATTCCGCCGACATGTTCGAGGCCGTGCAACCAGTCAGGCAGGGAACTGCCGGTGCTCGAGCCGCTCGAAGGACAAGAGCATCGCTACCGCAAGATACCGGGAACAAAAAGACAAAGGACAGTTCAGCTGTCCTCCCGGATGAAGCGGGCAAAGAACCAAGCGCTGCTGCAGCATCCAGATCTGCGCCTTCAAGCATGTCACGTTCCAGAGGAAGGAAAAACGCAGCACACGGAAGCTGTTTGCCTCTGTCGTCTGCACATGAGACGGCGGTTGTTGAACCAGGAGGACAAGCGGACGCCGAATATCGGATAATGACACTGGGCATGGCCAACGTTCAGACCGTCACATCTTCTGAGCCTTCGGACGACAGACCAGTGGATGGCCCAAGCCTGGTGCTTCAGGGAGGAACCGCTCCCGTGGGAAGCTCTGACAGCCAACAAGACTTAGGACGCATGCAAGTGAGCGACAGTATCGAGACGGAGGGATTACCTAGGGCATTCACCGAGGCAGAATCTGGACAGCTGGACAAGATGCAGCAAGACATGAGAAGGTTGAAGAGGAAGTGGCGAAGAGCTGAAAAGTTGAAGCGGAAGAAGATGGAAACCATGGCGCGACAGATCGTGAAGCTCAACAAGACGTTGCACAAGACGTTGCACAAGCGCAAGAAGTGAGGATCAATTTTAAGGTGGAGCTTGACGGCTAAGGATCAACAGATTTTTCCTGAATCGGCCAACGTTACTTTGTAGCCAGTTTCCCCCGAGGCTTGCATCGTAAACTAAAGTATAAGTTAAGTAGACTCGTATCTCAAAATCGGTGGGGCCGTTTCGAGATCATCTCAAGGGGACTGACTGGGCCGAAGATCAGCCCGATGCTTGGTGCACGTGATGACACATGTGATCTAATGTTTTCTTCTCCCGTCTCTTTTGGAGAGTTTCCAATGGAACTGCGTGTGTACGCTAAGTATTACACACGCAGTATCCGTACTGGGTAATTAGTACACAGCAGTGCATGGACGTGCCGATGTCTGACTGTTTGACTCGGCCGGGAACTGTCTGTCACTGGGTATGGCCGTCATGACTGAGGAAGGGTAACCTCGCCTGGTCGGCCAAGCGCCCAAAAATGCAGTGAAGTCCACCCCCCCCCCCCCCCCCCCCCCCCCCCCCCCCCCCCCCCCCCCCCNNAGGGAACCCCCCCCCCCCCCCCCCCCCCCTTCTCCTCTGCCCGAGCATCTCGGTGAGTGGGCCGTGCACAGATGTCATCGAAGGGGCACGGGCCAATGGGACAGCGACAAGAGGTCGTACGCAGTACAGGGATCCACTCCTGCGTCCTGCCAAAAGAGCGTAATTCCACTGTAAATAGCATCTCCATTATGAAGCCCAGCAGCGACGGAGCAGGTCCTGATCCAGTGAGGAAAAAAAGGAACCCAGTTCCCTCCCCGCCGAGACGGGGACTCCAATTGGACCCCAGGCGAAGGGGGGGAAAGAAAGCATTGCCTTGTGATTTTGATCCAATGCGTTGTCAGGGTGCTCCGCTGACACGCTGTTCATACAGTACTGTTTCGTTTTTTTAATCCTCCTCTCGTTTGGTAAGCTGCGGTAAGCCGTTCTCGTGACATGGCGGGGATGAGATGTTTCCTCCTTGTTTTTTTTTAGATGACCAGATGTCGCCTATGGGGCTGCAAGTTGGTATGCGCAGCTTGGGACGAGAAACTTTGTAAGCACGACAACATGTTGGTCTACGATACGGATACTGCCAAATGGGTTTGTCTTTTGCATGCTGGCGGTCTTGTCTCGACGAGTAGCGCAACGAAACGCCACAAGCCAGCGTCTCTGAAGAAACCCAAATAACGTTAGTGCATACAGACGGCGATCGCAAGTGTTAGCGCCGTGCGGCAGAGAGGACATATGCGCTCAGAGAAGGAGACCGCCTTCTTTATTTTCCTGCGCACAAATGGGCGGTTTTCACACGTCCTGCTGTAGATTTCCCCCCCTCTTCCTGAATCATCGCCCGTGATGATTTTGGGGAGCCGATGTCAGTGACGATGTCAGTGAGACGAGAGAAAAATAGACAGCCCAAGTCATGTCAGACTTCCCGGTGGGCCTCCTTCTCCTTCTTCAGCTTCACCAGGGGACTCAGTCCGAGTAGGGGACTACGTCCCGGGTCCTGTTAATTATGTAGGTGCCTACCTACACTAGAAAGCGAACCGGAGCCTGGAATAAACACGACGCCGAGGTGGAAAGGGAAAGAAAGGGGGGCCCGCTCGAGGCGATCAAAGGAGAAGTGGGTGATTTTGTTGCGAGCGAGGCGTTCGTTGCTGGCCGTAGGGAGATTTAGTGTGGGCTCGATCGGCTTGCACCCAAAACTTGGGCGAATCCCAAACCCGGCTGTGCAGTGCAGCAACGGGAGGCTACCGGCAAAGATGCCTTAGCAGCGTGTCGTAGCGGGGTCGGCAAGGGGTACTTCAGGCCATGGGCAAATTATGTAGGTAGTCAGAGTACTTGCAAGTGCCTCTGCTCTTACTGACTGCGTTGTCGGTGAAAAGGGGAGAACGCCATACGTGAGAAGAGGAGGCGAAACGAGACGAGAGAGAGAGAGAGAGAGAGAAATGGGTAGATGCTACGGAGTACACCCGTAAGCACCAGCTCTAGGGCGTAGGGAAAAGCAAACTAGACTCCTCGTTTCTAGGTTTACGGTGCAAGGCACTGCCTACTTACACAACGAAGAAGAAGAAAAAAAAGTTCGAGGTCGTGGTGCATGTACAACGGTCGTGCCTCGTCGCGTTTCCTTTCCCGCGGGACGTGTTTGTGTGAGGTGGGCAATGCGCAAGTGGTGTAGGGACAAAAAGTATGGACGGCTGGCTGAAGCGAGGCAGAGCGGCAAGGTAAGGTACCTGACCCATGGTAAAGTGAGGTTAGGTGAGGTAGAGGTGAGGTAGAGGTGAAGGGGTGTGGGAGGTGACTCTGCCTCCTGGATCTTGTCAGATTCCTCGAAAGATGACTTTTTGTTTCCTGTGCCGCCCGGACCTGTACAATTTACTTGTTGGCCAACGAGCGACGACGACGACGACGATGACAACAATCAGGGAAGAAGATAGTCAACGTGGAACAACAACAATAATCATGAAGAGGGACGATGGCGATGAACGACAACGACAATAAGGGACGCTGCTGACTGGACGTACCTTACCTTAGGTAGTGAATTAAGGTACTTGAAATGCCCTCTGTACTTGTAGTATACTCGGCACCTGAGATGCCACAGCGCTGCGTACCCAAGGTAAGGCACCTTACCTACGGTACCTTACCTACCTACCTAAGGTAGGTAAGGTAGGTAAGGCAGGTAGGCATGTGTAGAAAAATACAAGTGTAGGCCATTGGCACAAGCCAAGGTACCACCCGCACTTGGGCTGGTGCACTCTACCTAACCACCTACACCCAACTCACCTTACCTAAGGTTAACAACCGTACGGCCCATTCTCCATCCCCCGACCCTCACAACCCGCGCCTATGCCCACTGCCTTCGCTCGCAGCAGGTGCTCTCTTTCTCAGGTCGCAACTTCCCGATTCCAATCCACTTCCGATCACCACTCTCGCCCAGCTGATGCCGACCGATACCTCTCAATAAAACCTCCCGACACTCGAGGCTGACGGGCCCCATCACAACCCAATCCGCCCTGCCAGCTGAGAGTCCGCACCAAAACACTGGACACACCAACACGAGACGTCCCCGACCAGCAACCGATCCAGCATGGCGTCGGATTACGATCACGGGGCGCCTGACGACCGCTTCCAGGCTCCCATTCCCATCCATACTCGCCCTCATCAGCATCATCACAATCACGCCCATCCTCCGCCGCCTCCTCCCGCTGCCATGGATCCCGCCCCTGGCGATCGAGGCTGGCAGAACCAGAACGGTGGCGGAAGACGAACTCCTGAGCGCAACTACCGCTCGCAGCAGCACTCGCGCTCCCCAGGCCCCAGGACACCCGGCAGAGATGGTGGTGATCCGAGACGGAGCGGTGAACGCAGCAACTCCAAGGGAAGAGGTGGGCGGTCAGCAAGCGGCCAACAGAGAATCTGCAAGAAGTGTGGAGAGCCTCTCACAGGCCAATTCGTTCGCGCGCTGGATGGCACCTTTCACCTCGACTGCTTCAAGTGCCGGGTAAGCTTTCGATTCTCGTTGTACCTCTTCCTTCTTGTCTCCGCCGCAGCTCTCTAACCCGTTTTTTTTCTTCCTGGTCGTCTAGGATTGCGGCCAGATCGTAGCATCCAAGTTCTTCCCCGTCGAAGACGAGAATAGCGAAGGCCAGTACCCGCTGTGCGAGACGGACTACTTCCGCAGGCTTGGATTGCTCTGCTTCCAGTGCGGAGGGGCTCTGCGCGGCTCCTACATTACCGCACTCGATCGAAAATACCATGTTGATCACTTCACGTGCTCCCTCTGCCCGACCGTCTTTGGCGCCCAGGACAGCTACTACGAGCACGACGGCAACGTCTACTGCCACTACCATTACTCCACACAGTTTGCACAACGGTGCAATGGCTGCCAGACGGCCATCCTCAAGCAGTTTGTCGAAATCTACAGGAACGGCCAAAACCAGCACTGGCATCCCGAGTGTTACATGATCCACAAGTTCTGGAACGTGCGACTTACACAACCGAGCGAAACACCCGAGATACCCCAAGAAGCCGACGACCCTGGTACGCGCGATTTCATCAGAGAGGAGGAGGAGCGCATGGAGGAGAAGGTGTACCGCATATGGAGCGTCTTATCGACGTTTGAGGAATCGTCTGCCGCCTGCATCTCCGATATGCTTTTGCATGTCAGCAACGGCGCCTACGTGGACGGCGTGCTCGTCGCCAAGAAGTTCATATTCCACGTTGAGATCTTGTTCCAGTCTGCCGACAGGCTTGACTACTCGATGGAGCAGCTGAAGCTCAAGGGTAAGTTGCGCCAGCCTGCCGCAGCCTGCGCTTGTGAACTCAAAAAAGCTGACCGGCCAAGAAATAGGTTTATCGTACGGACGTGAGGCCAAGCTTCTCTGCAAGAAGATAGTATCTTTCTTTTCCCTTCTGTCCAAGACGCAAGACACGGGAGCACGGAAGCTTGGCGTCACCCAAGAGCTGCTCTCACTCGTCACGGGCCTCGCCCACTACCTGAAGCTGCTCATTCGGATCTGCCTGCAGGGAGCGCTGCGTCTCGAGAAGGAGTCTAAGAGCTCCGACGGCATTTACCAGTTCCTCGACGATCTTGGAGAGCTCGATACGATGAAGTCTGACGACAACACGCTGCAGGCCATCACCGGCAACTCGCGGCTGTCAGCCAAGGACTCGGACCACTGCGCCCTCTGCAGCAAATCAGTCGAGGACGAGTGCGCCAAGAGCTCGGAAAGACGCTGGCACATTGCCTGTGTGAACTGTGCAACTTGCCACATCGAGTTGGGCCGCAAGCTCGAAGATGCGCGACATGACGGGTACAATAACATGATTTACTGCGTCGACTGTGCAGGGCCCAGCAGCGACGAACTGCCTACCGTTGAGCATGTCACCAAGCTGCAGCAGTACGTGTTCCTGCTGAAGGTGGCGCTTGCGAGACTACTGGATATCCTTCGGAGCAGCGGTGCCCTGCCCCGGCAAAACGACGATCAGAACATGGATGGCTACGGCCCAGGTGAGGGACCCCGAACCTTGGCTCCGGGCGAGGCACCCTACCTCAATTCAGACAACCGCTCCAAGTCCTACGCCGGAGACCAGCGGGAGCACAATCGTGAGTCTTCGTACGAGAACACGCTGAACGATGTCCGCCGGTTGAGAAGCACCCGACTCGACAAGCACCTGTCGTCCAGCTTTAGAAAAGCCAGGACCTCGCGCATCATGGACGGACCCGAGGGTCGTAGCGTCCGTCCCGGTTCCAGCGGAGAGGACGGGGGAAGAGATGGGGATTTGCAGATTGTCGAAGAAAGGCGTACAAACGAAGAAGGTACCACGGACAAGATGTTCAACCACCAAGACGCCCTCACCCTCGACGACATTCCACGGATCGTGGCAGCCGAGCAAGTAAAGGAGCAGCAGTCGAAGCCCAGCCGTCAGGAGCTTTTTCGTTCCCCAGCGACCGATCCGATGGGACACCAGAGATCGCAATCCGCCGGCAGAGAAGCCGAGATTCGCGCAGGAGAAGCCCTACCTCAGCGGTTAGGGCGCAAGTACTTCTCGGAGCTGTCCGGCCTCGAGTACTTCATCGTCAGGCACCTGGCAGTCTTGACGCTCCACCCCGCAGTCGAGAACGAATTCACCCTGGACGAGCTCCTGAGCTTCATCGAATCCAAGAAGCAGCAGACATTCTGGAAGAACCTAGGCAAGGCTTTCAAGAACGACAGGCCCAAGAACGTGAAGAAGAAGGGCATCTTTGGGGTACCCCTCGAGATCATCATTGACAAAGATGGTGCCGAGTCAACGGATGGTGTTGGACCTGGAACACTCAAGATCCCTGCTATCATCGATGATCTGATTGCTTCCATGCGAAAGATGGACCTGTCTGTTGAGGGTGTCTTCAGAAAGAACGGCAACATCAAGAAGCTCACAGAGCTGGTTGAAAGAATCGACCGTGAAGGATGCGACAGTATCAACTTCATGGACCAGCCTGTGGTTCAGATTGCTGCTCTCCTGAAGCGGTACCTCCGAGAGCTGCCCGATCCCCTCATGACACTCAAGCTCCAGCGCCTTTGGATTACTGTTGCCAAAATCCAAGATGATGCCAAGCGGAAGCAGCTGTTGCACCTCATCTGCTGTCTCGTGCCCAAGTCCCACAGAGATTCTCTTGAGATTCTGTTCTGTTTCCTCAAGTGGGCTGGCTCTTTCCACCAGGTTGATGAGGAAGCTGGATCTCGCATGGACATTAAAAACCTGGCAACTGTCATCGCACCAAACATTCTGTATAGCAGCAACAAGACTGCCGTCCTCGACAGCGATCCCATGTTTGCTATCGTTGCTGTGCAGGACATGATCACCTACATCGAAGAGATGTGCTTGGTAAGTTTGAATACACTTGCCCAAAGCGTAAACACTGCTGACATCTCATTTACTAGGTTCCTGATGAGCTGATGGATCTTGTGAATGATCCATTTGTCTTTGGCAATACAGCTGATCTCACTACCAAGGACATCCTGAAGCGCTACCAGGACCGAATGGGCCAGAGGCCAGGTTTTGGTGAAGTCAATGAAGTGTTTAACAGGCCAGACAACTCAACCCGTCCACCACCCCGTCGGGTCGAGACTGATCCTGCTCTATGGCAACAACAAGAGATCAGTGTTCGCACTGTGCAGGATCCACCCATGCCTCTCTACAACCAGCCCCATCCCAACACACCACCCCAAAGATGGCGTGGTAACGATGAAAATGGCCACCCCTCGCCTTACGGGAGCCAATTTGAACAATCTGACTCTGAGGCCCCGACTGATGCTCAAAAGAAAGAGTGGCGCAACTCTGGTTGGGGGCGTCAGAATAGTGGTGTTGGTGTCGGCGGCAACACATAGTCTGGCAGTGTCGAGAAGACAGCGGTCAGCACCCACACAAAAACACAGCAAACAGTGTGGCTCACCAGCAGCCTACATACTACTTCCTATGCATTCTACAGGGGATTGCAATTTGGGGTTTGAGAGTCACATATCCATGCATTGTTGGCGGCGTTCCCAACCCTTTTCATCAAAAGGACAAAAAGAGATTTTCCCTTTTGTTCGGTTACTTCTACTTACGACAAGGCGGCATGACTGAATTTGCATTTTCTTCTTCTTTTCAGGGCTTCATCAGGTCCCTCCACTCCTCAGCTGCTCTGGGAGTATGGCATCGGACTATGAAGCAAGACGGACATTCTTGCAACCTTTCAAACACGAGATGTTTGGTAGCATTCAGGCGGGGCAGAAGTGGTTTGGCTTTGGCTTTGGCTTTGGCTTCTGGTGGTTTGGTTTGGTTTGGTTTGGAGTGGTTTGGAGTAAGGCCTCTTGGGGCCTGGTAGTTGCTGGAAGGCATGGCTTGATTGTCTCCCGGAATTGCCAGCAAGCTTCGGCCCTCCCCCCCATCTTGGCTTGCGCGCAAAACCTACTATAGCTTCGCTTCTTCCTCCCCCCTTTCTCTTCTCATTGGAACAAGGGAGATGTCAGATTACATGTGCGAGAGATTTTGGGGAGTTGACAGGCGGGCAGAGGTTCGGAGAGGAAAGGCGTGAGGGAGTGACAGGGGAAGACCAGGAAAAGGAAAAAAAGTCGAATTTTTTCCCCATGGGTTCCAGATTCGGGAGAGGAGATGAGTCCTCTTCTCCTTTTCTTCTTCTTTTTGCTTCGTGTGTAGCTAGCTACAAGGGGGTAGTCGAGATAGGTCCGTCACGAATGCGAGTTGACGGGCAACAAGGCCCGAAGTTTGCTCTCCACCACATGCTTCTCACTGATTGTCCGCGGCAGATTGACGTAAGGTGTGCTCTGAAGACGGTCTGTCACGTTGCCTGTAGCTTGTGTGGGATACCAGACGACGGCCATCCTGCGTGTCGTCGACAACACATGAAAGCTCAAAAGCATGCTTTTGAGTGTAGAAAACATTGTCCACGTGCGCTAAGTCATTCCTGAACATGACCTTCTGGTCGTCTATTAAGACCGCCACATGGCAGACGTATGTATATGTATGCTTGCGAAGATAAATATACTTTTTCACGTAAATATCCCAGATTACCCATGGCCGCTCATCATAACGTTGTCGCCTCCCCCAGTTCCATCACAGATGCCACATCTCATGCCTTGACACTGACCTTTCCGGCCGTCTCCTGGTCCAAGAACCATTGCACGCCCTTCTTGATGCCGGCGTCGAGGCTGACGATGGGGCGGTAGCCGAGGAGGCGCTTCGCCTTGTTGATGTTGTAGTAGCGGGTCATGCAGCTGTAGATGTTGCGCTGGCGGTTGAAGATGGGGGGCTTGCCGATGATGGTGAAGAAGACTTCGGAGCAGAAGCCGAGGACGACGCCGATCTCGCGGGGGATGCTCCAGACGTGGTCGGTGCCCCTGTCGGAACCGGCGGCGCGCCACACGGCGCGGGCAAAGTCCCAAAAGTAGACGGGGCTGTCGTTTGTGACGAGGAAGGCCTCGCCGTCGACCTTTTCGTGGTCGAGGGGCGCAATATTGGAGGCGGCGGTGGCGAGGAGGAGGCGGGCGGCGAGGAGGTGGGCGTGGGCGACGTTGCCGACGTAGGTGAAGTCAAAGATGTTGTTGTTGTCGCCGAGCTGGATGCCCGTCTTGCCCTCGCGATGAATCTTGACCATCTGGTGCGTCAGCATGGTGTCGCCCTCGCCAAAGATGCCCGCGGGTCGGATGGCGCAGGTGAGGAGGGAGTGGGGTTCTTGGCGGTTTGCCTGGAGGACGAGTTCTTCTGCGGCGGCCTTGGAGGGCAGGTCAGTTTACGTTTCTTCTTCTTCGCGTCAAGGCTCTGCGCATACCTTGGTCTCAGAGTAGTACTCGGACTGTGCCTCGCCGCGGATGACGGGCCACCTCTCGTCGGCGTTGATGAGATCGCTCGTGTTGTCGCTGATGATGCTGGCGGAAGAGGTGTAGACCAGGGCCTTGACGCCGGCGGCCTGGGAGGCGGCGATGATGCTCGCGGTGCCGTCGACGTTGACGCGGCGGAAGAGGTCCTTGGCGACTGCGCCGTCGGCCTGCGGCGCGGGGGAAGCGGTGTGGATGACGACGTCGGGCTTGACCGTCTCGAAGATGGACTTGATCTTTTCCGTGTCGGTGATGTCGGCCTCGTGATAGGTGGCGGCGGTATTGCGATTATTGGCGCAGCGCAGGTCGACAACGGCGACGCTGTCGGTAGACCAGCGGTCCCCAGCGAGAAGCTGGTTGACGACGTGGTGGCCCAGGAAGCCGTTTCCGCCGATCACGACGACCTTGCCCAGGGGAATGGGCGCAGGCTTCTTCTCGGATGACATGGTTGAGGACTCGGAAGATGGGGGGGAGGGGGGGATCGAATGGCTGACGAGTATCGGCTTGAAGAGGCCGAAGGGTAAGGGACGTCGTCGAAAGAGAGGGTTCGTCAATTGGTTGGAACGTTTGCCTTCTGGTCCCTGAGCTGCAGAGGATAAATCCTGGGGTAAAGCAAGGTAAGCAGCAGATGGGAGCACGTTCGTTAAGCTGGCGCGCGAGATGGGGCCAATCTTTCTGTCGCTGGGCGTTCCAAATATCGACTTGACAGCTTGTCGTACTGAGTACCTCTCTTGCAAGCTGGCACTAGCCACTCCACGCTGTAGCGGTTACCTGTATAGCTCTTCAGCACTAGATTGGAATTTAGGCCGCGGGCCATCCGACCCCAGTCTCTGATGTGGGTGGTGGTCTGCGCTGCGCTGCGACATCAGCTTACACCAATTCCGTACCTTACAGGGGCATGGGACGCCCCACCTTGAAAGCACTGACTTCGCTGAACAATTGTACGTATATAGCAGACCTCGTCACCTTGGAACTGCGGCGTTGGACAGTGCACGAACACACTGTCGATACCTACAAAGAGGCTCTTTCTAACGTGGGTATCATTCAACGACTGCTGTTTAGTTTCTAAAAAAATTGCAGGTCCTCTCACTTTGCTGGATTACCAACATTCATCGTCTTTGTTATCTCCACCTCCGTGTTCAATCTTGGCAGTGCTCAAAAGTAGAGACTGTCCAATATCAATATAGAAGAGCACCGCGAAGAACCGAACAGTTATCTACGTAAAAGGAGTTTCTCCAATCGGTTCAGGAAGTAGCGTGTTGTTCGCGCCAGGCGCCAGGTTGTGTTTAGCTTACAACCAGTCCCTGCAGGCACTGTTTAAACCCCCCCCCCCCACTCCCGCGTCGGGAAGTACATCAGGAAGACCCCATACACTCAAGCTGGAATTTATCTCATCATCGGAGAAAACCAGAGACATTTTTTGGCTTCGACTATACCCTCCTAGACATCCTCTTTTCCAGTTCTCATTTTGGATTTGTGTTTTTCTTGGAGCCTCTTATACTTTCTCTCCGCGCGATGAGATGATCTCGGTTGAGATTAGATCGTCATGGAGACGCATAGCGACGACGTCGAAATCTTGATACACGTTACTGCTCCTAGTAAAGCTGCCGACGATGCACAATACCGGGCCCAGGCGCAAGCATACCGCGACTTCAACCCTGACCAGAGGACAAAGATTACCGGCGGGCAGCAAGAGTCGGATGAAGTCAAGGATAGGGAAGAAGACGAGGATGCCATTCCCCCCAGCTCACAACCTGGCCCTGCCCCTTCACAAGCACCGCCATATATGTACTACCCTCCTATCCCGAGCAGCGAAGCAACGCAGGAGCACACTTCACCTCCCAGACCAAACTTTCTCCTCGGGCAGTCGTTCCAGAGTGGAGATCTCTCCTTCAGAAGCGTACTGGACAACGCCAATTCACCGGGCCTCGGTAAACAAGCAAATGAGGATGTTATAGTTCCCTCATCACAGCCACCCACGCAAACCCAAGAGACTCAAGCCAGCTGGGTCGCACCTCCAAGTGTTGTTGGAGACTCTCAGCCCGGGCCTTTTAGTAGCCTGGGAATTTCCTCTCCCACTCGTGTCTATGAGCTATTAGCGAAGGACTTTGAGGACCCGACAATCTTCCAGGCTGAGTCTGATAACCAGCGTCAGTCGCAAGCAGAGGCTCGGGCCGCGAGCCAAGCTCCACCTCACCATGCCACATCAGAGGCAGGAGAAACACATCAGGAGGAGAGCAGCGATGGAGAAGACGATGGGCAGGTCGTTCTGACCACCCCAGGCGACCCTCCTGCAGCCACCAGCGATCTTTCATCAAGCCCGACGGCAGACAAAGTCGTCTTGCGCACCCCTTTTGCAGCCTTCAAAAAGCCACCACTGCAGAGCTCCCCTGGGGACCAAGTCATCGAAGAAACGCCCTGCAATCCCACTAGGAAGAGGCCACTAGACACCTCCCCGTCCCGCGGGAACTCCGAGCCGCCACCGCCGTCCTCTAAACGCCACCGGCGCTCCGCCCCCATATCGGAGTCCAGGTCCGTCATATCCCGGAGCGTGTCCGACGCCGGCGCCATCGCCACCGGCAGCAACCTCTATCGGCCGTTGCGTCCGCCTAACGAGCGGCACATCAGGTACCTCGAGCTTTGCGAACTTCGCCCCCTGGGACCCCCCGTCAGCGAGGCGACCCTCACGCCGGACGACCTGTTGACGCCCAAACTGAGGGAACTCGCGCGCCAGTTCAACCTGCCCAAGCGCTACCGCCCCGTCGAGCAGAAACGCGACCTCCGGCCCTTTGAGCGCGGCCACTGGGCCCTCGACTGGTCCGGCTGGGGGCAGACGCTCCGCCAGCGCGCCTGGCACTTCCTAACCGACTACATCCTCGACGGCTTCGCCGGCTGGGGCGTCTGGTGCGTCCGCGCCGACGACTGGACGTGGTTGCGGGTCTACTGCTGGGGCCACGTCGTCGGCCACGTGTACCTGGCCCTCTACCTCGCCAGCGAACGGACCTTGAAGACGGGCGTGGCCCGCTGGGTCGACGGAGCGGGCGACGTTGTCGTCGTCACTAATGGTCATAACAACTCATCCGGGGAGAGCATGGAAGAGTCCGAAGGGGGTTGAGTAGGGTCGCGCATGAAAACCGGCGTTTGCTATAGATTTAGATTGCGGGTCAGCAATGCGCGGCGTTTGTGCATTTCTTGTGATAGGCGCGGCGTTGAGGTTTTTTTTTGGGGAGGTTTGTTTTACTTTTCTTTTTTCTTTTTTGGATAAGTCACGCAAGTCTCTTGTTTACTATGAATTGGCCTCGAGAGCTTTCAGGATTATACGTTACAAGGGGCCACTTCGGCCTCCGTTCTTACACCAGTCATTTTTCTCAACCTCGACCCGTGCTCCGTGACCTGCACCGGTGATGATATGCCAATCGGGGGATCTGATCTGTGCAGGTGATAAAACAACGCAACGCGCCTGAAACAACATTTTTACACGTCTGCCGAGCTGTACGTCCGCTGCAGGGTGGGGGAGGGAAAGCTCTATGTATTCCACTCTTGAACCGTAATCCAGTACGTTTCTCGGCCAACTTTACTCGACTTGTCTTTTGGACCTTCCGAAGCCTTCGCCGTACGTCTGTTCCGCCTCGCGATGGTACCGGGCGATGTCATCGTCAGCCAAGTCTATGTAAGGCTGTTTCTTTGTTTCCGACATCTCGCGCCATTCCTTTCCGAGTGTCGGCGTGGCTAACTTTGCATGCTCTATGTCCGCGAAGCGGCCGGTAGCCCACTGCTCCTTGCAGAACATCATGAACGCCGTGGTAAGTGACGCGGGAGCGCGATGGTCTTGAATGGTCTTGGGGATTCTGGGATTCTTCCTGATCTTGCGAAGGTGGCGGCGCGCAAGGTTCGCGTTTCGAATGGCCAACGGATCGTAAGACTCAACCCAGGCCTTGTAAGCGGCCTCGATTTTGAGGTGCTGTTCTTTCGCCATCTCCTCGTAACGCTATGTTCAGGAAGCACATCAGGTTAGCAAAGCGAGGCTCGTACAGTCGCTCCGCCGTCATTTCCCCACGTCTGTGAACGCACTGTGACTTACCTGCACTTCGTACGAGCTGAGATTTCTCCAACCCTTGCCGAAGGACTTCATCAACTCGCCGAACTCAGCTCTGTCCCCGGTTTTAGAGAACTCGTCGCTCCGTTCGTTCACGTAAGTCTGCCAGCCAGTTGTGCCATTAGGCTTGGGCTCCTGCTTCAGTAGCGCCTTCTTCTTCAACTCCCGGATCTGGAGCTTCAGCACTTCCTCGGGCGTCTTGACGCGCTTCGGTTTGACCTTTTTGGCCACCTTCTTCTTCTTTGCGGCGGGCTTCTTTACGGCAGGCTTCTTTGCGGCAGGCTTCTTCGCGGCAGGCTTCTTTGCCGCGACCTTCTTCGCTGCAGGCGTCGTCGCTTTCTTAGTCGCAGAGGTCTTGGGCTTCTTGGTGGCAGTCGAAGCGGCGGCTTGGGCCGGGAGACGCGCCCATCGTGTGGTCGAGAAGGCTCGGCGCGCGACAACGCGGGCGACGAAGTGGTATCTCGGAACGGCCAATGGGGCGGCGCGCATAGCGAGGCGCTGGGCAGCGGCCTGACCGATCACTGTCAACATGTTTGGTTGCGCGTCGATAACCTTGTGGTGGCTTGAGCTCCGAATAGGCGCCGTTCAGTTTGTTTTGTTTTGTTATTGATCGAAATGTCAGCGATGGGCGGATGGCTGGCGGGGAGAGGGCAATGAAGCTGCTTTCCCGGCAATTGCAAACTTCGAGGACCGCCGAATGCGACCCGACAGGGAGGAGACGTCGTGGTTTGTAGGTTTCGAAGTGTGCGACCGTGAAGTTGGTGACCGAGAGCATGCGACACCGACCTTGGCCAGCTTCCTTCCCTGTTTGACCTGGCCTTGACCCCTGAAGCTCGAAAGGTATCGAGTACTTACGTCTTAGTGTGTGACGGAGCGTAAACAGAAGTGCAAGAGACCCCTGCTCAGACCTCCCTCGCGGCACCAGCTCCAAGGCGACCTTCTTCGGCAGGTAAGGTAAGCGTCCACCTCAACTCGGAGCCCCATTTGTCAGGCACCTGTCTGACGCAGCAAGCAGCAACGGATGGTAACAGCAGCACCTGGCAGGCGCCGGCAGAGGCACCCATGGGACGCGAAGCTCAGCACGGCAACCCGAGATTCACTCACCCATACCCATCGTCACCAATTCCATCAAGCTGCACCACAACACTACACGAACGACCTCACGACACCAATTCCGGCCCCCCAAACTAACTACCGAACTTCTCAATCGCCCAAGCAAATAGCAACCATGGATCATAGACCGCAAGCTTGGGGCCGTGTACGCCTTCCCTTTACAGCTCCCTCAGCCTCGCTCGCATCATGTGCTAACAGACTGGACCCCTCCTCCAGCCTAGAGACGATGTCTACGGAGCCTATGATGCCTCCTACATGAACCACAACGGCCCTAACCAAGCGACACAAGCTCCCATCGTCACGGGCACATCAGTCGTCGCCATCAAGTTCAGTGAAGGTGTCGTCATCGCCGCTGATAACTTGGGTACGCCACCCCTCCCCACCCTCTCGAACCGCTTCCCATGGAGCGATAGACACTGACCCCGACTGCGCGTAGCGTCTTACGGCTCCCTCGCACGCTTCACCGATGTGAAGCGCCTCCGCACCTTTGCAGACTCGTCCGTCGTCGGCTTCGGCGGCGACGTCTCGGACATGCAGTACCTCGACCGCCACCTCCAGTCTCTCGACATTGAGGAGTCCTACGACCTTTCCTCCCCCGACACCCCGGCCCGCCTCAACGCCGCCAACCTCCACAAGTACCTCTCCAAGCTTCTCTACAAGCGCCGCTCTGACTTCGACCCCCTCTGGAACCATCTCCTCGTCGCCGGCCTCGACGACGCCGGCAAACCCTTCCTGGCCGCTGCCGACCTTCTCGGCACCACCTTCACTTCCCCTTCCCTCGCTACGGGCTTCGGTTCCGCCCTCGCTCAGCCCATTATGCGTCGCTACGTACCTGATGAGGAGGCTGCTGCCAAGCTGTCCAAGGAACAGGCTATTGAGATCATCAAGGAGTGTATGAAGGTGCTCTTCTACCGCGACGCTCGCAGTTTGGACTCGTACTCAATTGCCGTCGTCACCAAAGATGGAGTCGATCTGAAGGAGAATGAGAAACTCGAGAAGCAAAGCTGGAAATTTGCGGAACGCATTCGTGGCTACGGCACACAGGTTGTTTGAAGCGGTATGGGGGTGGTGACTGACCAGTTGGCCGGCACTGAGTGTCACGCTGTCTATGATGGGTACTAGAGGAACGAAATCACAAGCTACTGGTTCAATGGGGAAGCTGCTTTCAATCAAACTTTGCAGACATAACTCACTTCGGTCGCGGGGACGGTAGAAGGCAACAAGGGGGCTGAGATGCCACAGAAGCTTCCTTCGGTAGGCACATTATCACGAAAGAGACACTGCATGGACGTGTAAGATCAATCGCAATAGACAATAATGCTTTCATTGCATGAGGTTGCCAAAAGTCGGCATTTAACCTTAAAAAGAATACGCTGCTTTATCTTGACAGACCCAAAATCTACTGTCGTGGGCCGTTCCCCGGTTTTGCAATTCCTGTAATAGAGACGTGGCCAACCTTTCGTTTGCCGTCAAACTAGGCCGCCATGACATTAAAAGTATAACGGACATGTTGCCGTTTCGGCAATCCAACTCCGCCACGAGAGCAGAGCAGCGCCTAGCTAAAAATCCACTCGCTCCGTCCATAGGTCAGGTCGCTTACTCGACGGTAACCGACTTGGCCAAGTTGCGAGGGAAGTCGACGTTAAGACCTTCCATGACAGCCAGCCAGTAGGCAATCAACTGGAGGGGAACGACGTTTAGGATACCCTGGAGAACATCGACGGTCTTGGGGATCTCGATCTTCTCGGCCTCGCTGGACTTGAACTCCTCATCGGCAGGGTTGCAGATGACGATGGGCTTACCGCCACGAGCAATGACTGTGATTGACGTTAGCAAACAAGTTGACAAGATAGGGCGAAACAAAAAAATTACCTTGCTGGTAGGCGTTGAGCGACTTCTTGAACAAGTCGTCGCGGGTGAGAATCATGATGATGGGCAGGTTCTCGTCAACAAGGGCCAAGACACCATGCTTCAATTCACCAGACATGACGGCCTCGCAGTGAAGGTAGGAAATTTCCTTGATCTTCAGAGCACCCTCCAGGGCAGTGGAGAACTGGCCGCCGCGGCCAAGGAGCAGCAGAGACTTCTGGTTCTGGAACGTCTTGGAACACAGTCCCTTGATAGACTGGTCTTGGGTGAGGATATCCTTGATCTGCTCGGGAATCTTGGCCAGGCCCTCCATAATCTCCTCACGGCGTCTCTGCTTCGAGGCGCGGTCCTCGCTCAGGGAGAGCGCGAACATAACCATGGCAATAAACTGAGAGGTGTAGGCCTTGGTGGAGGCAACACCAATCTCGGGTCCGGCGTTGACGTGAACACCGCAATGGGTGAGAAGAGAGATGGAGGAGCCGACAACGTTGACGATACCGACAGTCAGGGCACCACGCTCCAAGCAGTAGCGGAGGGCCATGAGAGAGTCTGCCGTCTCACCGGACTGAGAGACGAAGACGCAGGTATCATCACGGAAGACAGGAGCCTGTCTGTCGAGGAAGTCTGAGGCCAGTTCGACCGCGATGGGAATTTCGGCCAGCTCTTCAAATACACCGCGGACAGCCATGCAGGAGTGGTAGCTGGTGCCGCAAGCGATGAAGATAATTCTGCGACATCTGCGAATGGTGGAGATGTAGGAACGGAGACCACCGAGGGTGACGGTTTTGTTGGCACTGTCGAGACGACCTCTCATAGTGTTGACGACTGACTCGGGCTGTTCAAAAATCTCCTTCTGCATGAAGTGGTCGAACTTGCCCTTCATGATCTCCTGAAGCTCAAGCTCCAGCGTCTGGATGGTGCGAACGTTGGAGCTACCATCGGCCTTCTTCAGGCGGTGGATGTTCAGGGAACCCTCGTGGATGTGAGCAATGTCATCATCCTCAAGGTACATAACCTTCTTGGTGTGCTCAACAATGGCTGAAGGGTCGGAAGAAAGGAAAAACTCGGTGGGCATGGGCATGCCGTCGTCGGTCATGAAAGCACGCGACTGGGAGCGGTGCAGGAGAGACTTGTCAGGAGCGCCCAAGAGAGCGTTGGGGTTCAAGAAGTTGTCCTGCTTCTTCAGGGCAACATTCTGAGAGGCGGCCTCGGCGGGGAGAGCAGCCTGCTCGTCTGAGTACTCAACGTCGACGAAGTCCACCTTCATGCGCTTCTGGGTCTTGACACCGATGACAAGGGGAGAGCCCTTGCGGGCGGCGACAACCTCGTGGGGGTAGTGCACAGACTTGATCAAGAGACCGTAGGCACCTTCAAGCTCGTTGATTACAGCCTTGGCCAGGTCGGTGAAGCCAACCTGGGGGTGCTGGTCGTAAAGATACTTGGCGAGCTTTGCAATGCACTCAGTGTCGGTCTCGGTCTCGAACTTGAAACCCTTGGTGCCCAAGAGGGTCTTGAGCTCCTTGTAGTTGGTAATGATACCATTGTGGACGACGGTGAACTCCCAAGTAGGGTCGGACCTGGTGGGGGGTTTCTGTTAGCCGCTGACTCGATGGCTGCAGGTAATCCTCCCGAGAAGTGATTTTGCTTCTTCTCACACGAGTACAGTCCAGTCATACCTGTGGGGGTGGCAGTTCAGGCGAGAAGGGGGGCCGTGGGTGGCCCAGCGAGTGTGAGCAATACCGGCGTGTGAGTCGAAGACCTTGGTGTCATTGACGTCGGAGCCCGCAATAAGCTCCTTGAGCTTGGCAACCTTGCCAACCTCCTTGAAAGCGAGAACTTCATTCTTCTTATCGCCGTCGACGGCAAGACCAGCTGAGTCGTATCCACGGTACTCGAGGCGTGAAAGACCTGTTTATGACGAGCGATGTTTGATTAGCACGATGTGATCCTCAGGAGTGTGTGGGGCAAGAGCTCGCAAGTTTCGATTGAAAACCTCCAGGGGCGGCGGTGTGCTTACCATTGATAAGGGTCTCGATAATGAATTTCCTGTCCTTCTCAACCAGGTAGTTGACGTAGCCGAAAATGCCACTATTTTGCAAGAACGCTGTCAGCTTACTGCTCCTTTGGCGTATGTAGCGTTCGTGGGCCTGGGCCCCCAATTCAGCTAGGAGAAGCTGAATGGAGGGACGAAGAGGTGGGGGCAAGCTCCCAGCAGAGTGGGGGAAAGTTTGGGGAAACATACCACATTTTGATTCTATTTCAACGCAAAAGTAGACCCAGAGAAAAGACGAAAGAGCAATTCGCAGCGGCTGGAATCTCGACAAGACGGTCGTGGGGTTGGCGGTGAGGGAGGGGTATCAAGAAGAGCGAGAGAGACGGATAGTTGAGCGAGAAGAGAGAATGGACAGATCAGGCGGTAAGGAGGCGGGAGCTGAGCAGCTTTATGTGTGTGCTGGACAGCTGGAGGGGAGGTGCGTGAGGTCAGGTAGCGTGTTGTGTACGTGGAGAGAGTACGCAGTAGTGCCCAGAGATGCTAGGGCGTGAAGGTGGGCGGTGGGCGGTGGGCGGGGTGGTGGCAGGGGCGTGCTCGTATTGACGATGGAAGACAGGACCGAGGCGCGGCACGGGGTTGAGGCGAGAAGGGAAAAAAGAGAAGATGCGGGCCACATCCGTATACCAGGCACAAGTGATTGCTTGCTACACATTCTACATAGTAACTAACTGCTTGGGATTTTCGCTCTATACAATTGCCTCAAGGTAAGCCAAGGCACGGGACCTAAGGTACCTCGAGCTGCGGGCGTGGTGAGATGGGATGGAGGCAAGAAACAGTCGACAGAGCATACCTTGGGCAGGCACGACAGAGAGCTTCAATTGCTGGATACGGGCTTTACATGTCTCACAAAGTGCAAGAAGCTGAAGTCGGTCAAGACTGACACGACGTCAGTCCCGATACTTTTAGCATAGGGAGCTTAAGCACCTTAACGTCTGGGCCATGGTGAGGCTCTGTGACGAAGACGGCGTGGTGTAGATGGATGCTTGATCAGCTGTCACGAAACGTAAACAGGGTGCTCGATCATGGGTTTGGTCTTGCAACTGGGAGAGACAGCTCTGATCTCAGGATTGTTCGACCCTTGGCCCATACAAAAGTACATTCCTGCCAGCGACTGTCCATCTGACTGTGTTCGAAAGATCTGTCACTGCCTCTGCTTGCTTGCGTTGAGATTTGCGAGTGAGGTGTCTGACATGTCTCGACCAGGGTGGCATGTTCCAAGGACACGGACTCAAGCAAGACTCGGCAGGCGCTGGGCAACGACTTGTACGTAGGTAGTATGGGTCTGGATTCTACGCAGTATTACTGCGTAGAGAGGAGCTGAAGCAACAGCGATGTAGGCACTGCGGTGTCCAAGGATGACATGGGATGGGAGGGAAAGGCTGCAGACCAGTCGAGAGCTGAGGAAGCAGGAGTGAGGGGCACGCCAGCAGCTTCCAGAGAAAAAGAGCCCCACCCCACCAGCAACAGCGTCAGCAACAGCGCCCAGCGACAGGCGACAGCACAGTCAGACGCGGGCGTGCAGGCGCAGCGCGCGACTGGGTTCTGACACCACCGCCTGGCTGAGCCCCTCGACTGCTACACTACCTACTACGTACCTAAGGTAGCCCATGAGATCGTCCTCGGTACGTACCGCAGAACAAGTTGCTTTTCATCTAAACATGCTGTTACGGATACATTGATGTTGGAGATGGCGAGCAATTAACGCAGACTTGTCTTCATCTCTGCGTTACCTAAGGTACCTTACCGTAGAACCCCGTAGTGCCGCGACACATTCAAGGCACCTTACCATTAGGTACTACGCAGTAGGGTAGTACCTAGGTAGGTAGGTAGTGTATGGTGGGTAAAACCAACCCCGTGCCATATAGGGCATCATAATATTTCGGAGTGCATCTGCAAACACACATTCTCCCTCGCTGCTCTAGAGGAGGAAGACACTACTTCGCCCGACGTCATGTCATGTGCTTGAGGTTGTCGACAGAGATACCAAGCCATCACCCGTTCCCGTCGCTTGCATTCCAGAGCTGCCGCCAGGAATTCTACAACAAGCCGCAAGCTATTTGCATTTGTTAGCGCTGTGCTCTCCTTTCGGAAAGCTTCTCAGGCACCTGGGCAACTAGCATCAGACAGCTCCCAATTCCGGTAAGCGCCATCTGGCATCAGAGGTATGAGGGGCTCCTTCCAACGCATCTTGTTGATGTCTGCAAGTGCATCTTCACTTCCTCAGGTCTTAACTCAAACCGAAGAAAATGCTGCGCAGTACTTCGCTTGTTCGTCTCATAGGTACCTAGTATCTCGCATTACCTTGCACACCTTCAAGTCTACATAGTAGCCTGCGAAGAGCTTGGCTGACCTTACTTCCCGACTGACTGTACGGATACACCCCCGGGCATCTCATCCCATATGGGCCCCGATCATTCCCTCGTCCAATCCCCTGCCTCAGTTTTCAGATCTGATTCACAGAGACCACCTCATTCTGACAACCAGCACCACCCTTTTGTTTCCCTTCCGCTCCTCTGGATTTGCACGGTGACACCAAATTCGACCAAACCAAGCCTGAGGCGTGGGGAAAACACAATTATGAGCTTCCCGAAAAGAAAGAATCAAGAAATCCAAGCCATTGGTTGCTGCTGCGCCTGACCACCATGGCTTCCCACAGCGGCATTGGATGCCCTATTCGTATCGCCTCAGAACCATCCCCTTGCTTTCTCTGGCGCATGATGCAGACGGCTACTTGCCTTCGTCACTCCCGACGCTAGCAGGTCTGAAGCGCGCTGTCTCCCGCCATTATTGGACCCTCCAAGGCCGACATCATCGCCATTGACCTACGGAGTACGGATACCGAGTATTCCTATTCGTATTCCCTGGTCCCGGCCCCCAGCCCTCTGGGTGCAGACACCTTGTTTGTCCAACACTAGAGGAAGTTCAGTGGAGACCGTCGGCACTGCAACACCAGTCAACAGGATTTCCCACACTCGGGTCCCCTGGTTTCCTACTGCTGCTTGGTTCGGTTGCTGGTTGCACCCATGGAGGGGTGGCCGCGGTGGACGACGTTAAGGGTGGGGGGCGTCCAGGCACGAAGAAGAAAAGGAAGGGAACGACGCGCTAAGAAAGGTACAGCCCCAGAGAAGGGCCCAGAAAAGGGGGCGACCTGTCGTCCACTCCGAGGACCGTATAGAAAATCACCAAAAATAACATTTCGCTCCGCGGAGAGAGCCATGCTGGGCCACGCTGTTCTGCAAATCACCATCTGGCATTCAGATGCGCTCCCCATCGAGTCGACACAGATCTTCGCGGGATGCGGCAGACCAACCTGGCCGAGCACAACACAGACCACGCACTAGTTGACCCCATTCGAGAGCCAAGGCCAGCTGCCTGTTCATCCGAGAGCCGCCTGTCGCGCGAATGTGCTGCCTACAGCGTTTCTGATACCAGATTCCCACGGGGACGTCATATTCCGCGGTCCCTGGAAATCGCAGACCGCGCTCCTAAGCTGCCACCCTTCATTCCGGCACCACGCACGGGGAAAATCCAAGAGAGGCTGTCGTGGTAGAAGTTGAAGTGGCAGCCCGTCGCCGCCTGCAGTGAACTTCCCGCATTCAGTTGAACTCGCGCGCCTAGGCTCATGGTCACTCGCCTTGCTCCCGCGTTGAGAGAGGCTGACCTCTGTCCCTATTCGTTGCCGTGCGAGATCACCCATGACACGAAGTGGTCTCAGCTCAAGTCCCTGACGTCCGCTTGCAGCTAAAACTCTGGGCAGCTTCCTTTGCACGACACGTCGGAATCGTCGAATTACAGATACAGGACCAGACATTCCGATCCCACCCACAGCTTACTGGGTGCGGTTCCACTCCGAGCTCCCCACTCGTTGGCTGTCTCCCGTCAGATAGGATCACAGAGGCATATGGTTTCAATCAGAGGGACAGGAAGAATACTATAAGACGCTGGAAGCTACATCGCATACAGTAAGCAGCTTCCGTGGCCTCATCGCACCTAACCACACCCCCCTCAGCTATGTGGATTCGTGGATGCGTCCGTCAGACTCCTATGGCTTACTTTAGAGACGAACCCCGGCCCGACCTGACCTTCCGCAACTCAATGACATCTGCCCCTCTGCCCTGGCCCCGTTTTGTACAGCCCTACACTGACTCCGGAGCTGCTGGAACTCTTTTGGGCTATTGACGTCCACCGATGCGGATGCAGTCCCGTCCAACATCAGTGACTATCAAGTACAGTAAGAAACAGGCAAGCTTGCTTGCCCGCACGCTGAAGCACGTGGCGCCGGGCCAGCTTCCCTTCCCTGGCCTTTCCGTCCATTTCTCTTCTACGCGCCAGTCCTCAAAGGGAGCCGAACAACAACCTGCGTCTAGCGAACCAAGGCTGTGCTTCATCAAGAGCTTCCTTGAAATAAATTTAAAAACTTACACTCCGCCCAAAGGAGGCAAAGAAGAAGCCCAGCTGCAATTCCTGCCCTGACCGCAATACCCGAGTAAGTAAAAGTTATCGCGTACTGCAACAAGCTCGTTATAGAGACAGAGAGAGACCGCCCCTGCCTCTGTTGCTGCTAAACTCGCATCTTCTCCGATACGAATGCCTCGGCGTGTCCAATCTGGCCTGGTGACGCCTGGAGCCCATACCATGTCAATGATCATCACAAGGGCGCGGGAGCGAGCGAGCGAGAAAAAAAGTCAATGATCCACTCGGTCACGGAGATGGGAAGCTGCGCCTCAACACCAAAAGTGGTATTCACGATGCGGCGGCCTCCAGTCTCGGAATTCTCACCCCCTCTCGGAATTCTCACCCCCTTTTTTTCTTTCTCTTCTCGAATGCTTGTGACTCCTGCGCTGTTCTACTCCACGCCCTTCGTTTCTCTAAGTATCCCGCTGCCAACTACCCCAGGTCAAGGCTCGGGTATTGTACACTGTAATCGCATTACAAGACTGCCGAAGCGGCCCGGAGCCAACAATGTCCAGCCCCGCCAGCTTCTCTAGAAAGTCGTGCTCCTCGTTTGCTTCGCATGGCTTCCCGTAACCATGCCACCATGACGCGCCCATTCGCTCCGGTGCTTTACAGCTTCTGGTACTCGAGCTTGCCCTCCAACTTCTTGGATTCGGCAACCTTGCGTACAGCCTTGTTGAAGTCGTCCTGGTTGATGGCATCGCGATAGTCCTTGATCGCGAATAGGCCACTGTAATCCAGCTTGTTAGCGAGAAGCGCCAAATAGGTCGTGTACATTGTCACTTACGCCTCTGTCACGACATTCCTCAAATCAGCACCGTTGAGGCCGTCGCTCATCTTCACCACACTCTCAAAGTCGATCTCGCCCTCCGTCACAACACCCGATGCGTGAATCTTCAAAATCTCCAGGCGTCCAACCTCGTTCGGCAGGGCAATCTCGATCTTCCTGTCCAGACGTCCGGCACGCAGCAGAGCGGGGTCGAGGGTGTCGGGTCTGTTCGTCGCCATGATGATCTTGGTCTTGCCGAGGTAGTCAAAACCGTCGAGCTGGTTGAGCAACTCCATCAGTGTTCTCTGAATCTCGCGATCCGCACTGGTTCCTTCGGAGAATCTGCGTCCACCGATGGCGTCGATCTCGTCCATGAAGATGATGCAGGGCTCGTGCTCCTTGGCATATCCGAACATCTCGCGAATGAGACGCGCAGACTCTCCGATGTACTTGTCGACAATAGCTGACGAGACGACTGTTGATTGACATTAGCATGCCTCTTCTGACCAAAGATTCGTTGCGTAGCTGCACCCACCCTTCAGAAAGTTGGTCTCGAGACTGCTGGCAACGGCACGCGCGAGTAGTGTCTTTCCGGTTCCAGGAGGTCCGTACAGCAGAACACCCTTGGGCGGTTTGATACCCACGCGGAGGAAGAGCTCGGGATTCTTGAGCGGCAGCTCAATAACTTCTCGCAATTCGCGGATCTGGTCGTTGAGACCGCCAATGCCGGCAAAGCTGACCTGACCGGGGTCTTCCAAAGACATGTTGTAGACGAGGGGGTCGACTTCGCGGGGGAGCATTCGCATGATCGTGAGTGTCGTCATATCGAGAGCCACACGGGTTCCTTGCTTGAGCTTCGCCTTGTCGACCTTTGACCGGCATCCGACAACATACCTCGGGCCACTAGACGCCTTTACGATAACTGTAGAAGCAGAGATATCAGCACAGTTCCGCCCAAGTCCGTTGAGGCAGGCGTGGCCGGGTAACACGGTTGCGCTGTTTGGTGGCAGCGCCGGCAGTGGGGTATGGCGGAGGCGAACTCACATCTTTCGTCATCGAGCTGCTTCAGGACCTCACCGATAATCTGGCCAACACTCTGCAGAGCCTTGATGTTGTCTTCGGTTCTATCGAATTCCCTCTGGAGGTCCTTGATCTCAAGACGCAGGGACTTGAGCTTCGCTTCCCATTCCCGCGATTCGAGGAGCTTAGCCCTGTATGAGTCGAGAGCCTTCTGGCGTTCGTCTTCGGAAGACATGTCTGGATAGGGTTATGCTGTGGAAACAAGGGGACCTCAGAGTCGGGGCTTCGTCGGGACAAGGAGGCGATCTTTGGTCAAGAATGCCGGTCTGAGAGATGATGAGGCTCGTCGGTGGTAGCTAAAGTGTATGTAATCGTTGTTTTCGGAGGATTGGCAGTGTCGACGTACCTCCCACTGCAGCCTTCAGAGCACGGCTCAGCCTAGCTCCCACTAGCGCGTTATCCCTGCCACCACCGAAGCTCTACCGGCGGGGCTGTGATTGGCTTCATGCAGCGGTGACGGATAAAGCTCACTTCCGACATAGCTTATCGGGCCCGCGGGCGGCACCTACCTACCTTACCTACCCGGACCCGCGTACCTGATTGTTGTGCGAAGCCATCGCGATTGGTTTTGTCTCCTTTACCTTGGATAAGTGACAAAGATTACTGCGCGTATATTTTCCTACGCGTCACGGGCGCCGTCGTCGGTTCATAGTAATGTAGTTGCCTTTCAATTTTGCTTGGAGAATGTTCCCAATATACACTAGAAACTAAGTTATTCAAATCCCAACGCCAATGTATCCCACTTCCACGCCGGCAACATCCAGACCTTTTGTGCCTGGGTTTTCCTGTTCTGGGGTAAATATTGGAGCAACTGCGGCCTCGGTTTGTATATGCATGTATGCAATGGGAAAGACCGGGTTTTCTTTCCCTTTGGATAAAATGCGACGAATGAGAATGAACCATTTCCACCGAAACTCCTTGAACCGAGAAAGATGAAGACGGGTATTTTTAACAAGGCATCAATCATGAAGAAAGTAGCCTGAGGTTTTGGGCGCCTTTAGCACCCAAGTTCGGACGTGATTTCCTCGCGGACTTTCCGAGACCATGCAAAAATGGCCTGTTCGAAGTTTACCCACACTTCGGGGCTGCTGTTGTAGACGATGCCGAGGGCATCCACCTTCAAGAGGACCTCCCAGCGTAACTCTGCTGCCTTGGCCCAGAAACGAAGGTTGTCTGCGGCGCGGTAGGGCTTCTCCGTGTCGCTGTGAAAAGTGGTGATCAGACCGAAGCGACGTTTGGATCTCTTGACGGCCGCGTTGTGCAACTCCACGAGCAGGATGCCGTTCTGCAGGCTCTGGAGAAACGGAGTCTGGCCGTCAGCCGCTCCACTTGCCGGACTGTATCCAGGCAAAGGATCGGATCGTGGTGCGAGAGACGCCAAGAAAGCCAGTTCTCGCTCGACCTCCTTGCCGGTCCAATCGCCCTTCATCCACGTCCAGCTGCGGCGTTCAGCTTCCTCCGCCTCTACCATTTCCGCCTCAGTCTTGAGCATGCTGAAGAGACCCTGAATCCAGGAGTTGAGAGTTGAGTACTCCTCCTCCTTCATGCCACCAGCCCACTTGCGAGTTGCCATTTGCTTCAACGTCTCCAAGACGTTAAAAAGCTCGGTACGGATCTCTTTCTCGGATTTGATGGCGTCCAACCGCTCTGGAACTTCATGGGATGTATAATAATTCTTGGCAGCCCGAATTGCCAAAGTCATTACGTCGAGAATGTGCATGCCCTGTACCTCAAACCAACCCGTGGGCTTCTTTGATGTGTTCTTACTCGCAGCAGCCTCGGCTTCGGCCTGTGCATTCTTCTTGGTGTCTTTGGCATCCTTCAGAGCAGTGGCAGCCTTCTGGAGTGACTCAGTCAGATCTGCTTTCAATTCCTCGATCGTCGGCGGCTTCGGCACGGGCTTATCCCGATGAATATATGTGCTCGTAGTAGGAGGGAGGACGTCCGGATCGGGTTCCTCGAGGTCTTCCAAGTCGTAATCCAAGTCGTCGGGCGGTGTTGCCACCATGGGTCCAAATTCCTGGCCGCCAAAGGTAGGACTGGTTACCAGAGAAGCGTAAGCCAGGTCGGCGTCGGAGGGGGCAAGTTTGGGCGACAACAACGCCGATATGCTCACAGACGAAAGGTCCAGCCCACCCTTCGCCTTGTTCTTCCGCGCCAACTGCGCACCCTTGCCGTCGAGGAGACCAGTCCGCGCAAAGTAATACTGCAAGTGGGCAATGCTTCCCAAGCTCAAGACGCTCTCTCTGTGCCGAGCACTAGCAGCAAAATCGGTGCCCTGGGGTCGGACATATCCGCGACGACGGCTAGATGACCGGGCCTCTGAGCTGCCACCGCACGTCGACTGGCGAGGAGATGGAAAACTCGCGTCCGAGAAGCGACTGTAGGTGCTGGATGACTGTCTAGAGTAGGTACTGCTTCCCAGACTGCCCATGGATTCACGGGAACCGCCATCTGTGGCGGAACCTTGGGATAGAGACGATGCCGTAGACACACAACGAGAGGCCCCGGCACGTGCGCCTAGAGCTGGCGTTGGAGCTACTTCCGGGGACGGAGAGCTGCATCGCAATGCTGGCGGGTGCTCCTTTGCCATGGCCATGTTTCCGATCGACGAAATGTGCAAATTCGAGCAGCTTGGTTTACTCTCAGTGACGAGGGCGAAGAGCTAACTGTGTTTTTGGGATACTAGGATGAGGTCCTAAAATGCGCGGTAATCGGCGAGGATAATGTGCTGACGTCTCGTCTGAAGTAGATGCCAGTAGATGCATGTATGTGCCCGAGGACGTGAAAGGTGGGCGAACAGGACGAGATTGCAAACAGGATGTATGTACAACGCAACAAGCTATTCGAATGCCGGTCGGGGAAATAGACTGGGTGCACAGCGGCGTCCAAAGGGCGATGATGGAAGATTCTGGCGTCGGACGGCGTGCTCTGGGTTCGATCGATTCAGGACGTATTGTCTCCCAAGGTGACGTCTGACGAGACAATCGGGATGGAGAGTATGGTGTCTCGTGAAAAGTTAGGCGAGGGGACAGCAAACAGTTTCCAGGCGAGAGGCAAGCGGGAATGAAAGTTTCCTAGCCCTCTTTACCCCAGCCGGTAAACAGGACAGTCGGTACGGTAGGGCGAAGGCGAGGCCAGGGACCAAGGGTAAAGAGACCAGACCAGGGCAAGGTTGTGGTTGATAGCGAGATGTGACACGACGCGACTTTTGCCGCGGCGTCAGGGGTTTTTTGGTTTCTGTTGGGTTCGGCCACGGTGCTGGAAGCAGTGCAGTCTTGAGCTTGGTATCGGCCTTTTACGATGCAATCCGTCTCTACGGATACTGGCCTGGTTCCCTGCCGTCACCAGTTGCGCCAGCAGAGCTCGTCTGCTTCGCAATGGTTCTTGAGAGGAACGTCCAGGTCATCCAAGTTTGCTAGGTTAGGTCAGGGGGAAAAGAGAGGGGCCAGAAGCGAAATGGACTGGCCCGGGAATTGGGTCTCCCTGATCAGTCTCCAGCAGGCAAATTTGGGGGTTCAAGCAAGTGGCGGGCGCGGATTCGTCAGGGATGGAGGGGGCCGTTTAAATTGAACGTCGCGTCTTCTCCGAGGGTGGGGAGACTTGACGGAGACGATGAAAGATTGAGCGCGTGAACTGGAGAACGTGATGGAACAGAACAGGTTGGGTTGAGAATGGCGCTTTACTCTGTCTTTCACAAGCATTACCCCTATGCGATTGATTAGCGAAAACGCGATGAACAAGGAATGAAAAGGTAGCTTCTGCTCACGGATAGGTAAACGTCAGCTAACTAAATGGATGGATATCCGGCCTCAAATAGCCCTCACACCCGTGATAGGGTAGGCAGTTTTAAAAATAACGCGCGTTTGATATGGCACTTTGACGTTGACGTGTGTCGCCGACTGCTCATTAATTAGCGTCAGACAAGAGCTCGTTCATTCAAAGCTGTGAACGCAGACAGCTCTTTTGTAAGCTTCAAAAGCACTCTTGAAAGTGTGAGCCGACCTGAGGACGATTGTCTTCTTATTTAGATTACAGCTGCCTACTCTGGCACAGTGATGTCCGGACAGCCTCCCAAAGCCCAAACTGGGAAACTGGGGTATTGGCACTGAGCACGGTGCTGGACATTGTGCAGGAGCGACGAGGGAATTCAAATGCTGCAACACGGCAACGACCGACAGCCAAGCAAGGGTACATGCATCGTGTTGTTAAAGCCAAGTACTCGTAGCTTTTCACTTTAACCATGTGTTGTGCTGTGCAATGTGAACGCGACGTTCCCTTTTGTTCCCACTGTCGTCAATTTCCGTGGCAATGGCATTCTCAGGGGCTCAATCTTAAGAAATCCAGAAACTCGTCCGGCCAACAGGGCACGAGTGGATAATCTCATTCCGCCAGACGCCCTCGCCCCATCACGCCGACGTCAAGATTGGCAAGGAAGCTCCCTCGCCAATCCCAGACAGCTGGCTCCCTCTCAGCAACCGACTACCGATGTCGTACGGAGCACGATCGGTTCATCGACGAACATCATGGGTTGTATCCGTAATATGCAGTACGTCTGGATTCCGGTGTGATTCATATGCCACGAGGGCCATACGAGCTGAAACTTCGGCCACATGGCATCGAGGGGCGGGCTGCTCAACCAGCCTTTGCCTTGCCGCAACTTGGCTTGACCCGCCAGTCTTCCCGCGATTTCTCCAGACCAGATCTTGCTTCTCCTGGGCTTGTCTCCTGTTCAATATATGACTGCCACAAGCATACATGACTGCCACAAGCTGATTGACACAAACTTGTAGTCAATGGCGTCGATCCACAGTCAAGCCTTCGTTGATTTACCTAAAGAAGAGCATGATAGGAGGCGTCGAACTTTCCATATTTGCCGCTCTGTCAAAACGCATAGTCTGGTGGTAATGTGCATGGCAAGGATCCTGTTCACTATTCCCCCAACGACGCGTCGATGTGGAAGTGACTCACGCGCATCGGTTCCCTCTCGTTTTCGGTGAACAAGATTCGAGAATCAACTATGGGTCACAGAGCTGACCTCCTTGAATTTCAACTGTCGACGTATGAATACGCGCTGCATCCCGCTTCTATACGTTCATGTTCTTCTCGAAGGCGTCTTGGAAGACCAACCGCTGTTTGTGCTCAGACGGAGCGAGCCTGTCCCTTGCATGATGCAATATGCATAGCAGCATGCATCAGTAGCGTGCCGCGGCCCAGTCCGACACTACCGATATTTAACCCGCATTTTATTCTCGTTCGTCATTGCGTCGTTAGTCTCAAGCAGTCCGACCAGCAGTTTATGATTTCAGATGCTGTAGCAGCAGGCATCATATCAGACCTGTGCTGTGAATTTTCGAAACGCACAGGAGACATTGGGCCAATTGGCGGGCCAACTCGCAATCGATGCAACAGCGGCTACCGTGTGTCATCGCCCTGGCCGAAGAACACATGTTCACAAGGACAAAGCCCAACTTTCTGGAACGACGAGAAATGGGGAGAGGACAGAGGGGAATGGGGTCCATATTCAAGGGTCACGGCCCCTCACGGCCTACGATCCGCCGACCCAAGAGGCAGGGTCACCCCAGCCCATCCAGTGTCGTTACGAGTCTCCCAAAGTCCAAACTTGTCAGGGCCCGGCAATTTGGCGGAAAACCATTCCGGAACCGGGAAACGGCTTCTGGCGTCGAGCTCAAGGGTCAGACGAGAAGGGCTCGAGAGGGGGCCTCGACTGCCAGAAGCGGTGACAAACCGTTGCGACGCTGCATCTGAGAGGAAATATAGACAGGGTTCCGGAGGCAGTGTATACTACTATGGTAGCACGGAAAACGTGGTGGTCCACTGGCTGATTCCTAGGGCCTTTCAGGGCGATAAACTCGTGGTGCGTGAGCGCTGGATTTCAGGTGAGACTGGAGATGCGGCAAGCTACATAGTAATTAGTGTTGTCTCCAGCGCGAACAGATCTGGTGGTAACATGAAGTCAGTGCGGCTTGCTTGGCGTACTTGTAACCAAGTGCTCGAGGGCTTTTCCTTAGCCTCGGTGATTGGTCGACCCATCATCTGCTTCATGGAATAATAGCAATCAAAGCGTCGGGACGCAGAATAGGAATCTCATCTGACTTGAAGTCGACGGTATTGGGGCGATGGAGCAATGACCGTGAGATGCCAATTGTGTCTGGATTTGCTGCGCTATTACAAGTTGACAGGAAAGACAAAAGGCATACATGTGTATGTATGATGGTCAGGGGGGATGGGTATTGCCGTGCACATATCGGAGCAATTCCCACGTCAAGTCTACCATGTATGGATAAATATACGGAAAGTGTTGTTTTTGCGCGGCGAAATAACACACAGTTCGGAGTACACCTGCATTGCATCGTGTATCTTTTTGACGAGGCGCTACGCAGGGAACTCGAGCATTTGGCGAGTGTTTCATCATTTGCAGGAAGGTAGTACGTGCCCAACGAAGTTCTGGCCTGGAGCCCGTCCTCTTCCACGATCTGATCTGCCCAGGATAACAACCTTTGTCGTTGGCTCAAGAAGGAAGGAAACCGGACAGGTTCTATTCAGGCAAGACGCAGCTAGCGTTGCCAGGTATTATTGGTCAACACCGCGGTAAGTAGCACGACCCATGGAAATGCAGATGCCAGTGCAGCTTGTCCTTGACTCGGTATGTCTTCCGACTTGAAGTCTATTTTGGCTAGACCAGACCGAGTCACGGGCTCCGTGTAACCTTGACGATGGAGGCTGCCAACCTATGGAAAGACGTTGTGTTTGGTGCGTAGCAGCCTTGTCTACATGCTGATGTTGCAGCAGCTTCCAGCACAGTCCAATAGATGCGACCGCAGGAGTCCAGAAGTAAAACGGATGGGAGAAGTATATGCTCGGTTTTGTGAAAGTGAGAGATAAGCTGGCAGCTGATACCCGTCCTTTCTCATCCTCTTCTCTCTCCTCCCATCTCGTCTCAGGATGCAATAGCCTGCCTGTCCAGGCGAATATGCTGTAATAAGTTGACATCTTTTCGGCTGGTGCTCTGCTGTCTGTGGCTTGCTTCTTTCTCAGTTCCTCCTTCCTTCTTCCAAACAAGCCCAGACCAGTGGTTTTCTTTCCTTCTCATTCCGCTTCGCTCTTGCCGCGGTTTCTGCCCTTCATAGTTCCTCCCTCCCATACCCTTAATCCTGTCCAGCTCCCAGCTGTCCTTTCCCTTTTCACAATTATCTTCTTCCTTTAGATTGAATTAATCCTTTTTACATTATTTTCCTTGCCCATCCATATCCTCCTACTATCATGTGCCTTACCTACCTATCTTTTACCACCTTTTGTTCTCCAAGACATTTGCCCGCTCACCTTTGAAATCCGAACACTGGAAGACACTTCCCAGTCAATCGCTACATGATATTTCCTTGCTCTCTCCTCTCATAACTTCCCACGTTTCTTGCGCCTCGACAAGGTCCTACCTAGCATCTTCGCAGAACACACGGTTCCAGAGGGATAGGCTCCAATGATTGTAGTGGCCGCCTGACATTCCGACCGTTACGAGTCGATCCTCCGCGCCGCCACTCACTTGTCGACCTTCTGATGTCCCTTCTTTAACCACACCAAAACCGTTGAAATCAAGTCATCTCAACCACACCTCCTTACCCGACAAAGATTCATGCCAACCTATCCTTTCCATCTCGAGTCAGAACCTTTTCAAGCTGTTCTCTGTGGCTCACTTGACACACACAACGAAGAACCCCCGAAGCCGCTGCATTGTAGCCCAATCCCGCTATCACGCCCAAAGAATCACGCCAGCAAATCACCGGTCTCACGCTGACCCGTCCTGTTGCAGCGCACATGCATTTGCTCCAATAGCGACTGCATTCCCGTCGTATGGTCCTCGAGAGTCCTTGTCGCCTTACCAAACTCACCGACTAGGGCATTGGAGACAGTGCATTTGGCCGAGTTCACCCAGCATCTAGCATTCCCAGCATTCCCTATTCGCCCCTGGTTCTGAACCCAGCGAGGATCAATCAACGCGACCCAGTTATCACTCAAGCTCAGGGCTGCCGGACCCAGTTGACCCACGAGCCAGCTCAGACGCTGCCGTCCACCGTCGTTGCCCGCGAACCCACCAGACTGGACTGGACACGCACCGTATTATTGGAGCATTGCATAGAACCGGCTGTCTCTTCGGAGGCACGCGGAACTGGCTGTCTTTGGTTCAGAAAGACCGTAATCGGTGTCTTCGAAGAGCTTGCAATAAAACGCACGCACATAGAAGAAGAGAGGCATAAATGTTGGCCAGCGGTACCTCCCCTGTGGGCGCAGAGGCAGAGGCAGAGGCTGGTCACAACAGCACAAATCACGTTGCTGACGTCGCCCATGCCGACGCATCCAGCCCCAGCCCACTGCAGCATCCACAGCACCCACAGCACCCAAATGCCCCTACAACCACAGCGGACCTCGACCTAGGCTTCTCTGACGTCTCCAACCCCGAACTTTTTCAATTACAGGCCCCGGTCGACGTAGTAAACAACAACAACAATACCATCGCCAACACTGACAACAACAGACCAACCAGCAAATCTTCCCTTTCGGCTTCCACCCCCGAGACCCGTCCCCCGTCGCACTTCTTCGCCGCAACGCCCTCCAGCTCACCAAACGCAAACAAAACAATACAAACGCGCAAACCGTCGCCTGGACTGGCTGCACGACTGAAAGCACTCGGCTTGGCCTCTCACAAGAAATCAACAGATTCCTCGCCCAATCAAGCAGACAACATCGGTCGCTTGTCCGAATACCAGATTCGCCAACTCGACGAGAAGCTTAAGACGAACTCCCTCGAGTCGATTATTCATCGTCGCGGCCGCCCTTGGAAGGGTATTTTACACCACAGGACCTCTGAAGCATCGACTACGTCTGCTACCGCTTCCATAAACGAAACAACCACTGAGGTGCCTTTCTTCAGTGCAGACGTTGCCCCGGGCGCGTCTCTCGTCTTACCCGAGATCACCACAACCGAGCCTCTGGACATGGAGACATACAAGTACCGCCTGCCTGACCACACCAACGGAAATGGCACCAAAGTCCAGCTTGAAACACGGCGAGAGCACCTCGAACGAAGTGCTTCCCAGTCCGACCAGCCTCCTCCCCCACCCCCAAAAGATACGCCGCCCGTCACTACAGCCGAGTTCAATCCGGAACTATCGTCTTATTTCAACCCTGGTCATCAAAGACCTGGTTCCATCTACACGCTCTCGCGAGCATCCTTTGCCAACCAGCTCGCTCAACTCACCTCGCTGCAGCTGCCCGATGCCGAGTCTCTGTCGTCCAAGGTCTCTGCAATTCCGACCGCTCAGGTCGCTTCGAAGGCCCTCATTAATGCCGCAGAGCAGATTCGAAGCTGGATCTACAAAGCCTCGGAGGTCATCGGCGGCTTAGACAGCGACGATGACGTTGAGTGGGCAGCAGCCGGAGGCAGGGAAGGCTATGAGGAAGTGGAAAATGCCATTCATCGGTTCGAGGAACTGATCAAGGTCTATGTCAGTGCCATTGAAGAGTTGCAAAGGAGAGATGACATCGCGAATGTACCCCCCGAGGACCTTCTCCGCGCAGTATCCCAGATGGAATCCATCATGGAGGAGTGGGCCAACATTAAGGCGACACTGAACGTCGTCAAGGGTCAAGTAGAGATCGCCATGGAGTGGGAAGAATTATGGAACATGGTGCTTGGAGACATTCAAACGGAAATGGACGAGTTGAGCCGCCTCGTTTTCGAAATGGAGGAGCGTCGCCACAAGTCTTTGATGGCTGCCACGTCTAATGACGGTGTCGATATTGGTGATCTTGAGAACATCGTGGAGGACACCCCTCCTCCTGCCAAGACACAGGCGCAGAATCGCTTCAGCCTCACAGGTCTGGCTCTGAGCCCTGGTTCTACCTCTCCAGGAACCCCGACTTTGTCACAGGACGACTCAAGTCTGTTGGCGCTGTTTGCACGAATGCAGCCGTTGCGCGCCTCCTTGGACTTTCTCCCCATGCGACTTGCTGTCTTTTCCGCCAGGGCCGAAAAGTCTTTCCCCACGGCGTGTGAAGAGCTTCACATGCGGCGCGATGGTCTAGACGGGAGCTACAAAAAGCTGGAGAAAGATGCCGAATCGCTGCGCAAGGAATTGGGCGAGGACCGTTGGATCCTCGTCTTCCGTGGTGCTGGACGGCAAGCTCAGAAGATGATCGAATCTGTCGAGAGATCCATGAAGAAGCTGAGGGAGGCTGTGGACACTGGCATGCATCTCAGTAGCCCGCCCACGATGATCAAGAAGATTGAGAGTTATGACGCTAAGAAGACGCACTATGGTCCTGCCATCGAGCGCGTTTTGGCCATCATCGACAAGGGCGTTAAGGACCGCTTGACGGTTAACGGCGAAATTCTTCGATTGCACGCGGAAATGCAGTCCAAGTGGGAATCCATCAAAGAAGAGATGAGGGAGACGGACTTAGTCGTGGATGAGGTGCAGGCGGATAGCAGGGGACAGCAGTTGAGAGACTCCATATCGAGTATGCTGTCGAATGACCGCTCAACTATTGGCAGCGGTCGCGAGACGCCAGGCAGTTCCCCGCCATCCTCGGTCATCATGTCGAGCCTCGGTATGGAGCCAATGACACCGACTCCAAAGATGGGTAAGATTCGCTCGGCGAGCAGCAGTCATCTGCCACAATCTGGAGGCAGAAGACAGTCGTCGTTGCCAACACCACAGCATACCCGGAAGCCTCTGACATCCCGACTGTCAAACATGACTTCGAGGCTGCTGCCTCCGTCTTCTCCGGGCCAGATCCCGCGACCCCAGTCAACGGCACCAAACCGCCCCAGATGGAACAGCTCAACAAATACATCGGATGTTGGCATTGGTCACAATTTCTTGCCCCTGACACTGACGACGCCCAGCCCTTACGCCAAGGGAACGTCGCCCATTGTTCGCTCGTCGTCTTCCCTGGCGACTAGGTCTTCGTCTCCGGGCGGTCCCAAGCTGCCTATCATTCGTGGCCCCCGGGAAACATCAGCATCACCGAAGCCCGAGGATACCCCCACCAAGAGAGCCCCTTCAAAGCTGTCGTTCCGCGAACGACTGTCCACTCCTGGCCCTTACTCTCAACAAATACTATCGAAGCCCCGCTTAGCTTCATCTGCGTCCACGTCCGGCTTGGAGTCTGTGACAAGCCGACGATCATCGTTGCAGCCGTCGAACACGCTACTGACCGCCGAAGATAAACGACCAAGTCGGCCAGCCACTTCCCTCGCCTCGACTCGACGAACGAGTTTATTACCGCAGCCCAAGGCGACCAGTTCGTTGTGCGGCAGAGAAACTCCAGATGTGGCAAAGACGCCACGCAACGTCACTCGCAAGACTCTTCCTGAGCTGTCAAAGAGCATTACAGCCAGCAGCAAGCCTCGATGGCGGGGCTAGGAGTCCGTTTTCCCCCGGAAGAAGTCAGGGCAGCGGAGGGACTCGACGTTGACGGCCTGTCCGTTCCAGCTCAGTGGAAAAAGGCCGTCCATCCAAAGCAAGCCCAGCTGGCGGATATGAGGTGGCCTCGTTGAAAAATGTGACGAATCTTACATTGACTGGCATGTCAGAGTCGCGACAATTCCAACACCTCGGAAGAAGGACGTTGGTGCGCCACGAGACGCAAACTGTACATACTCGATTACCCCACTATGGCCTACTGCGAAGCCGTTTTGAGGACTTATTTTTGGCTGCCTTTTCCCCCGGCTTTTTTTTTAATTTCCAGGTCTTGGCGTCGGGGTGGGAAGCGTCGAACGGCTTCTTCACACGGCAAGACTTCTCCGGCGTTTGGAATGTTGGCACTATACCCAAAGGATGGCGATCTCCGCGAATGGGAAGGACAACTCGCCTTTGCCCGAGGCATGGGACACGGTAATCTGGCTCGCATCAGGCGCCGCTGCGCGTCCCGTCTCGTGCGGACCAGAAGCAGTACCAACCTTCCACACAGCCACGCGCTCGTCACAACCGTCGTTGAGGGAAGCAAACCTGTTTCGGCACTACGGGTTTTGCGCAAACCCTGACGACACATTTATACCCCCCGAGTACTAGCTAGCATGTTCGTGCAAAGTTGGCTTGATTCGCAGTCGTCTACTATGACGCAAGGAAGCCTGGTGTCGGTTAGCTTGGCAAAATTGTAATTTGGTCCCTTGCAGTCTGGTTGCTGTGATCTTTGCATGTCTTGAACACGTGATTGATGTGTGTCTGCGTACCTGTTGATCAAGAAGATTCACTGAAAGGGTATGAGAAAGTCACCAAGTAGCATCTGAAGCTGGTGCAAGGTCCGTCGTCATAGCTGACTTGAAGAATGCCTGATGGTATATATTATGTCTTTACGCTGAGGAATGCTCCGGCGCCTGGACAACCAGTATAGCGCTCTCGTGATTGTTGATGGTGGATACCTGCCCGCCTGTTGATCATGTCGTCGCCACCCGAGTGTGGAAGAGAAAAAACAAACAATGACCAGTTTCCCAATTCGGCCCGCCCTCGAACCTATGCTCCTAAAATGCCATTGCACGCGTGCGTATGCCATGTCCATTGCACGACCCGCTACCAACAAATATGTCCCTCTTTTTCATAGCCCGTAATAACAAACGTGATTTGTTCATGTCGCACAACATGCGCTTCAACACCTCTGGTTCATCAATGGGGCATGAGACCGATGCCTCCAGCGCTCCCGCCGCCTCTGCCGCCGCCCCTCTTCCCACCTCTGGAGAAGTAATTTGCCGCGGGCGGGTTTTTCGACCCCGAGCCCGAGGCTGATGCCCCTCCTCCTCCGCTGCTCCGCCTGCTTGTCCCGCCTGCTGACTTCCTCTTGGTGACGCCCCCTCGCTTGAACGACGACCCTCCAGCAGAGCCTCTGCGGAAGCCTGACTTCTTCCCGCCGCGTCCGCCACCGCGCCCACGCGTAGTTGTGCTCTGTGAGCTTCGAGCCGCTGGAGCAGTCGTCTCGAGCTCTCTCATGCGCGCGTTCCACTCTTGAACGGCGGGTGCCAGAGGGGGCGGTCCGCTACCAAAGTATTTGGACGACTCCTCTGCTTCGTCCTCGTCGTCTTCCATCTCTTCATCACGGTCATCATCGGAGCTGATCAGGTCGACCACGTCTTGATTGGCTCCCATATCCTCGTCTTCATCCACCATGCTCAGCATCTCTTTGTAGCTCTGTTGGTAGCGCTTGACCAATGGGGTAAACTTGGGCCCAAATTTATCCACCTTTTCTAAGTCGATTCCTGGGATCAGGCGCATCTGAGGAAGGGTGGTGGTCCATCGGATGGCCATCTCTCTGAAGATCTTCTCTGAAAACAAGGGCTTCCGTAAGCTTTGCGCATTTCGAATGTTTTCTTCGAGCTGTTTAGCCTCTCGAACAAAACTGTGGACGATGTCCTGGTGCAGCTCATCTAGATCGCCTAGTCGGCTGTCTTCTTGGATGCGAGGGCCAACATCACGAGATGAGTTGTCCCGCCCGAGTGTCCTAGGCAGCGGCTCGAAGCCGTCGTCCAGGTCATCGTCAGACATGACGAAGCCGTCTTTGGCGTACCCATTTGCGTGCATAGACAGATCCTGTGCTTCCGCGCCTTGCTGCAGCATCTCCTCGTCCTCATCAGTGTCGAACAAAGTTGCTAGCAATTTGTCCTTTCTTTTCTTATTTTGTATCCGTGCTTGGGCAGGCGAGGACACGTTTGTCGAAGGAGGGAGATGCCGCGATGGCCCCTCGGCCATTCCAACATCATCCTCGTTTGCCCTGCTGGCCTTGGCTCGCCGTCTTGGCTTCGATACCGAAGGTTCTCTAGTCTTATCGGAAACCTGAACCGAAAGCAGGAGCTTGCGCCGACCGGAAAGGAAGAGATTGGCATTGCGACCAACCTAAACATCACATTAGTTGACAGCAAACACTTCAAAGAGACGAAGACACATACGACGAGATATTGAATGGCAATACCAGCCCTCTTGTTGACCACGTTTTCTTCTTCGAGGGCATCTTCAGCTGTAAGTCTGTCGAGGATGCGCTCAACCTCATGTTTCTTCAAGCCCTTGGCGATGCCGTGGGGGTCATCTGGATGTTGGACTATGTTGGCTTGGTATTTCTTCCCCATCAGGATTTCGCTGCACTGATTGATAGTCAGTTTCGAGTGGTTGTCGACCGTCTGGATTGCCGCCATTGCCATTCCAGAGAAGTCCTTCTGCTCAAAAACAGCGCCTGCGCGACAGTTGTCACAGGTCTTGTTGCAGTCGTCGCCGTTGAAAACTTCTCCAAAGTAGCGAAGGATCTCAACGCGACGGCAGTTCTCCCGTTCGTCACAAAAGGCGGTAACCCGGTTGAGCATCACTCTTTGCCGCTCTTTCTGTACCTCGTTACCATCCCCGTCTGCGATCATTTTCTTCAACGTCACCACGTCCTGATAGCCAAAATACAATATGCAGTCGGATGGGTTGCCGTCTCTGCCAGCTCGTCCGGTTTCTTGGTAGTAACCTTCCAAGCTTTTGGGAATAGAGTGATGGATGACAAACCGGACATCAGGCTTGTCTATACCCATGCCGAAAGCGATCGTGGCCACCACCACGTGAATCCGATCTTTTTGCCAGTCCCTTTGAACCTGAATCCTGTCTTCGGCTGACATTTGCGCGTGATAATGATGAGCCAAGATGTCGTACTTGGTGCGGAGCTTCTCGGCTACTTGTTCAGCCGTTTTCCTGGACAAGGTGTAGATGATACCGCACTGTCGACTGTACTTGCTGGTAATGAGATCGGCAATCTTGGTAACCAAGTCCTTCTCTTTCCTGCGGACCTCGTAAGTGAGGTTTGGCCTGTTGAAGCTCTGAGAGAACACCTCGCAATTGTCCATGCCTAGGTTGTGTTTGATGTCAACAATGACGTTTTGGGTTGCTGTCGCCGTGAGTGCAATGATGGGCACCGTGGGGAACTGATGGCGGAGTTTCCCCAACGCCTTGTAGTCCGGCCTGAAGTCATGGCCCCATTGACTGACGCAGTGTGCTTCGTCAATGACGATGCGCGCGAGTCTTCTGTTCGAGTACAGAGTTGCCAAAGCCTTCAGGAACATTGGGCTATTGTTAAGCATTTCCGGCGTGACGTAGAGCAGCTGGATGAAAAGCTCTGGACTACACTCGTGGAAAGACGCAAAGATCTGATTGCGCTTCTGCGTTGGCGTCTCGCCGTTCAATGAGACGGCCTGGATATTGATTGCTGACATGTGATCCACCTGGTCTTGCATGAGACTGAGCAGAGGCGAAACAACAATCGTGATGCCCTTTGTCTTGCCACTAGAGATTATGGCAGGGAGCTGGTAGCAGAGAGATTTTCCTCCACCGGTGGGCATCAGTACAAATGCATCCTTGCCGGTAAGAGTGGCATTGATGGCCTCTAGCTGATTCTGTCGGAAACCCCTCATTCGGAATCGATCTTTGAGGCATCTCTTGACATCTGCCGACCAAGGGTGTTTCATCAACTCTGGGGGCATGGCCAATCTCGCTTTGGATGCATCCCTCTTCTTCGAAGATTCACCTCCCTTCAGAGGCTGGCTAGCGTTGCCTGATGTCGCACTGAGAACATTTCTCCGTTTTGCCGCAGTTTCCGCGGACGACGATTGGCGAAGTTCAAAGTCCTGGGCGAGTGCGAGCATGTCCGCCGCATCTGCATCGTCGCCATAGTCGCTTGAGAAGTCCATCGCTCTCGGCCGCGAGGTCTTGAGGGGGCTTCTCCGACTTAAAACAGCCCTTACATTGGAAGCGGGAGGATGATACGTCCCGAAATCATCCTCTATATCATCAAAAAAGGTGTCTTCAAAGTCGTCTGGGCGGTTGACAGCTTTTACAGCGGAGGCAGTGGGCTTCTTATTGCTTCTCGGCGCAAGAGTTTTAGTTCGCGGGAACGGGGGGGGCGACAAGTCTCGCGGGTCGGTAAGTCTCGAAGACCCAGGAAATTGTGTCTGATGAATAACTTGGTTATCGTTCTCTGCAATCGCTTGCGGAGCCCGTGATGCCCTAGAAGGTGCTTTGCCGCTGGGTTGTGTGCCCATAACCATGGGCTTTGATGTGCGATATTCTTCAATGAATCCATCATCCTCGATGCCGACAATCGGAAGAAGCCGGCTGATGGATTGCTCCAATGCTCTGGCTTGGTCGGTGAGTTCGTCCAGACTGTTTTCATCTTCCTCGGTATCGCGGCCCTCATCATACGCGTCGGCGATGCGCTGAGCAAGCCCTTCTCTCTCTGCTTCAAGTCCTGCATGGGATTTCAGAAGACCCGTGACTTCCTCCAGTTGAGATTGCTGCTTCACAAGTAATTCCTTTTCACTCTTCAACCGAGGCCGGTCCTCCCTGCAACCTTCCCTCAGGCTTTTGGCATACTCTCTGGAATTTCGCTCGAGCTTTTCCTTGATGATGCTGTCCCTTACTGCCATCGCGTCAGGCGTGTTCAATACGAATTTGAGAACAGCTGATCTTTGTCCTTGAGAAGAAGAGGTCTGCTGAGACAACGAACTCGTTGGGTCGACTGGCGCCATAGTTGTCTCGAAACTCATCAACGAATCACCCGTGATCGTCTTTGCTGGTTGAGATCTAGATGGGGTTTCAGGAGCAACAAGCTCGTCAGAAGACTCTGCACTTCCCGAGGGCACCGATGCCGGCCTCGAACGAGAGGCAGACGGGGGCAGGAAGGAGGTTCGGCTGGGTGTAGCAAGTAGTTCTGCTTCAAGATGTCCGTCTTCAAACTCCTCATCTGAATCTTGGATGATCCGGGGCCTGTTACGCAAATGCGTGCCCTGCGGCGCCGCAGAGCGTGCCCTGCTGCTCGACTCCGGGCTTGATGATATTCGCAAAGCTTTGCTGGGAGTTCGTCCGAGTGGTTGCTGATGACCCAAGGCAATAGGTATTCTTCTTGGCGTTCCGTTTCCTTCGTTCGCGTCCGCGTTCTTATATGTACGTTGCGTTCGACTTATCGTCTGCGTGATGGTCTCCTCGAATACGTCGTCCGCGGTCTTCCGGCGAATACTTGAGGGAATAACCTTCTGATTCTTCGTCGATCGACCAGTTTGGGGGACTGGGGTCGCCAGGCTCTCGTAGATGTCCGGGAATTCGTCCGACTCTGAGTCGAGACCCCCGGCTTTGCTCATCTCTGTGCTTTTTCTCTTCTGCCCTCTGCGAGGCAAGGGTTCAGGTCTGGATGCATGCTCCTCGTTCCATACCGTGACGCCCTCGCCGAACGCTACTGAATCCGATGACAAGACGGTATCGTTGCCAGTCAGATCCAGGATTTCGTCGTCGTCGTCGTCGATAAAGTCCGGGGTTGAGCGAGGCGCGGGTTTGTACTTTCTCTCCTGGGACGATGACGGCGGAATATTCCTGCCGCGTCCATTTCTCGCCTCTACCTCATGGTCAGCATGTTGCGTCGAGTTTCTGTGCAACAACGGCCCACCTTCTTGTTGGAGTTTCGCAGTATAAGCCTGCTGGAAGCGCCCACCACTAGTGGTCGAAGACGGCGTCAGCAACTGTTGCTGCTTGACTGCCAACGACGGCTTCTTAGGCCGTGTGGACGAAGTCAATCTCGCCATGGCGCCAATTTGTTCCACTATCGCCACCTCCCGGGAATCTCGCGACTGCTGTTCCGCGTCGGGGACATGAAGTGTTGGTCTGGAATGATCTTGACCCGAGTTCGATTGGATTGCCGGTCTTCGCGTGAGATCTTGCTGGGATCCAAGGCTTTCAAGCCTGGACTGCTGTGATTGAGACGAATCGGCGCCAGAGGGATCGCGTGCTGGTGGAAACGAGAGATCGGTCGGTCTGCTGGTAGAGATGTTGCGGAGGAGCCAGGAGATTTGATCCCCAAGGTTGTTTCGAGTCATTTAATCGACCGCAATGAATGCACCTGGGGGTGTGCAAAGCGTCATTGGAGACGGAGTCTGGGCCGCAGTTGAGGCTCTTCGGACGTCGTCTTCTGCAAGGTTGGTCGTGGTGTTTACCACGAGCTGCATTTGGTGGTGTCAAGCGCGTCTCGCCCCACCACTTTAGCTAGCGTGTCGCCGTGGCTCGTCTTCACGTGACATGGTGTCGCGTCCGAATCCGGGCTTCCTTCCCTGACATAATCTCTCTGTACCTCGTCTTCCAGCACCCAGAGTGTGGGCTTTGCCTTCTCATCTGATACCATTTCAAGGTAGCAGTTATTTGGACGGTGCAAATCGTTATTCATCCGCGCTATACCCCATTTGTTAAGAAAACCCACCACCACAGCCATACAGCGGGAAACACACTGGTTTTCAATGTACTGTCATTGAAAAGTACAAACACAGCAAGAGCATATATTTACTGGCCTAGTTTAATATGCTGCGTATACTGAATAGCCTTAACAGCTGTGGTAGCCCTGGGAGCCCTTCTGAATAGCCTCAACGGCCCTGGTGGCCTTAATGGCCTTGGTGGCCATGGTGTTGTTGTACCACTGCTGGAAGAGTACATCGATCGTGGGCGTCAATCGTGGAGGCTGTGGCTCTGTTAACAAATGGGGTATAGCGCGGATGAATAACGATTTGCACCGTCCAAATAACTGCTACCCCATTTCAAAGTAACACAGAAATGCCATCCAGAGAACAAGACGCAGAGAGAAGCTACGCTATCCTATCGTACAATGATATGTGCTTCTCGCTTTTTGCACTTGGCAATGCCTTGTATGGAGGAGGCTGCGCTCTGCTGTACATAGGTGTGCTGTTGCCGAGAAGCATGCATCTGGCAGCTATTCTTGATATCGACCCGTTGCCCCTTGATCGCTTCTAGGCATGTTTTAGCGAGCCGTCGCTCAACGCCGGTGATGGGTCAATCATCGCTGCCAACGTTGCAAACCAAGTCTAGACCACCGCGCGTCGCTTAAGCGCTGCGATAGGCTAAGCATCTACCCGGATCCTTCTGCTGATACCCCCCTCCTGCGGAAAGCCCCCAGACGGTAAAAGTCTCCATGATCTATCCTAACGGGGAGAGAAAAGGGTTTGTGGAGGCGGGCGAGAGGGCAGTCGATGAAAGATGCACCCCGCCCTTGTTAGTGTTCTCAAGCGGAGCAGCCGCATGTCCGGATAGTTGCCGCTCCAGATGCACTGATAAGGCAGCTTTCGGCTCCTGAGAACAATCAACCGGGGTGGGCGGTGGTTTCTGTTGGACGAACACTGCTGTCCCTTTCCTCAATTATCGTGCGCTCATCATACGTGTGCCGTTAGAACCTGCAGTCCGCCCACATTGGCCAGCGGAGTGTAATCACAACCGCTACCCTGCCGGGACTTCACTATCAGTCACTCAGGTCTGATGGCATAGAGAGCCAGATTGACAAAAGACATCTTATGACATGTAATCTAGGAAAACCTGCGTTCCGAAGGCTGTGGCATGTGCGGTCTGAATGTGAAGGTTTTATTGCCTCAAATAATCGTCAGACAAAATATTATAAAACCATGGATATCATGTTCCCTAACCCCGGTACTCCAGTTAAGTTTTCAAAACCCCCATTCTCTGTGCCCCTCAAAGCCTGTATGTAGTACAACCCTGTTGCACGAAACGGGACCAAAATAAATCGTAAAAAGTGTCATGAAATCTTACACACTGGTTGAATCATGAATGGCGTTGCGACTTGGGCAACGGGTGAACCCAAGACACCAACAGGTTGACCGCAATGTGGATAACTCCAATCACCCAGAACCCCTTGGCGTAGTTGGTGCCATTGTCCATGAAGCGGAAGATGATGGCAAAGATGACGCCGCCCAAGTTGCCGCCAGCGCCTGTCACGCCTGAAACGATGCCGTTGGCGTGCCCGTGAACATGGGGAATGAGACCAAAGTTGGCACCGTTGCCAGCCTCGTGAAAGACTGCCATGAGGAAGACGAGGCCGAACATCGTGGCCTCTTGATGGGGGTTGAGTTGACCGATAAGGATAAGAAGCGCTCCGGTGAGTACACCACAAACGGTAATCCAGCCCTTCTTGAGCCACAGGTTCTGGCCACCGTAGCGGTATAGCAGGTCAGAGACGACACCGCCAGCCGGGCGAGTGATGACGTTGAGGAAGCCGAACATGGCGGCCCAGTTGCTCGCACCAGTTTGACCGAGGGCGGGAAAGTTCTTCAAGTAGTAGGAGGACAGAATGGCGTTGATGGCCAATTCGCCACCAAAGGAGCAACCGTAGGTGGCGACGTGGAAGACGGTTTGAGGAGATACGACGACCTTCATGGCCTCCTTGAAAGAGGGGTTGACGACGGTGTCTCCCTGGGCAGTCTCCAGCATTTCCCTGGAGGACAAAGGGGCCTCTTGGTCAGCGAGAACACCGCTCTTGCCGTGACTGCTGTTCTTCTCTTCGTCGGAAAACGTGGAGCCGGTGTTGCGGTCGGCTATGCCGCCAGGAACGTCAACGACCGTGGAGTTGACTGACGCATTGACTCCATGGCTTTGAAGGTTCTCTCGGGCGTGGAGGTGACGGTCGGCCCACTTGCCAGTAGGAGTGTCTTCGCACAAGAGAATGAGGCTCAGACCACAGACAATGAGGCAGATGACAGGGACGATGAAAGTCAAGCGCCAGGCCTGGCTGGGAGAGTAACCACGGGCGTGAACGAAAGAGTCGTAGACGGCCGGCATGACAAAGTACGTGATACCACCACCGGCATTGCCCCAGCCGCCAGCCAAGGCGTTTGCGGTTCCGACAACGTTCTTATCGAAGAAGCCGGTGCACCAGACCTGACAAGGAACGAAGGTGGCCCCGAGAACACCGATGAAGAAGCGACTGATGTACAGGCCGGTAGCATTCTGAACCAGCGGGGCGAGGCCAATGGGGAGCGAGCCGATGAGCAGCAGGGAGCCGAAGACGAGGCGGGAGCCAAAACGATCGCACGCGGGGCCGGCGATGAGACGCATGAACAGGGTGGCGACGAGAGATACGATGTTGGAGTTGGCGACTTGGGCAGTGGTGAGGTTCAAATCTTTCTTGATGGTGACCGTCAACAGGGGTGGGAAGGTGTACCAGGCCCAAAACTGAGGTTTTGTTAGCATACCGCGTGAAAAGTATATGGAGGGGAAACTGTAGACTGACAGCAATCATGAAGCCAAGCCATGAGAAGTGGAACGCGCGAGCGTAAACGTTGAAAATGTTCAAGACGGGAATGCTGCGAGCTTTGCGGTTGATAGGGTTCACCTCAGGCGCCCTCCAGAGAGTAGAGAACTGCATGGTAATCGATGATGTATGGTTCGTGAGATATGCGCGACGTCGTGCTCAACGTGCGAGCGGCCTCGGCGACGGTCCGTATTCGCGTGTTAGTCGTTTGACCGAGCTCGATCGCGGCGACGGTTTCCTTGATGTAGGTAGCGCTGCACGGTTGTCGTCGAGTGTTCTGATATATGGCGCCTGTCAGGCAGTCTACTCGAGGTTCATCCGACAGTCTTATATGGCTGCTTGCAATCAAGTAACGTAGGCTTTCCAGATGTCAGAGGCGGTTGAAGCATCTCCGGAGAAACACAGCGCTAAACCCAATCAACTCTGCCGCGAAGACTCCCTTGCTCTCCCAGTGGGGATACAAGGGAGACAGTGGGTGGAAGAACGGGGGCGACGGAGACGTGCTGATGAGACGAGAGGCAAGGTATGTCCAAGAACTAATAGACCGGACCAACAACGTGGTAGCCTTAAGAGCGGACTCACTGGTCGTCACTGGTCGATCTCTTTGATAAGGGTGCTCTGGCCGGGGAGACGGCGGAAATGACACACTGGTCTCTGTATTCCAGGTATTTCGAGACACTGGGGCAGTGTCCTGAGTAGATGTGCCAGAGCTGCTGCCGCTGCCGCTGCCGCTGCCGCTGCTGCTGCTGCTGCTGCGTGGTGTATCTCGACCCACCCGTTATTCTTCACGACTGAGCGACTTCGCGTGTGTGAGGTGTTACAGGCCTACCCGGGCGTGGCTTTTGGTATCTGTTTGGCTTTGAAATGCTGCTGGGACGATATGCGAAGTCTAGAGCAGCGATGGGGGGCAGGTCACAAACGCCTCGACGTGACGATGCCACGGATTTCGCGGTGAACGGAGAGGAGAGTCACCCCAGCTTTTCCACCTTGGCGTGATGACGGTTCATGCCAATGATGGTGCTCATAAAGAATAGCAAAGCTGGAGAAACGTCTCCGATTGTCAGCCCAAAGTGACGAAGGTGCTGAAGGAGATGATGGGCCGGATGGAATGGTCTTCAGCATACTAAGTCCATGCGTTATCTCGACGGTCTTTGCCTGTCTAGGGTTCTCAGTAAAGTGCTTTCCAGGAGATACGATTGGACGGACCAAAAAGGAACGGGAGACGATACGACGAAACAGAGGCCGGTAAGCTTATTGCTTATCTCTGGGAGGCTTGCAGAGGCGCTCGAGGTGCAGTCGGGACGGGCGAGGCAGGCCCCACCCCTAGCATCCGAGAGATAAGGACACTGACACTGATAGCTGACTGGCGAATGCTTGAATGGTTGGCGTCGATCTCCGCGGGCCACAATGAGCGTGGCATGTGTCTCAGATTCTCAGCGGTGACTTTGTCGAAGCTGGCGAAAGTACGAGTTGGAAGCGAGAGCTGAACGTCTCCGCGAATGGTGGATATGAGTCGATTTGAAGTGGATGACTTGGTGTGCGGTTACAGTGTGTGCGTTTCAGTTGCGACCCCGACCGACAGCAATACACTTTTGAGGCCTGGCTTGGCTTTCTGAAAAAAAGCTAATAGGGTAATCTGGCGGGATCTTTGAAGGCGACATGGGGCTTGGAACGGGTTGGCAGGTCGTTGCATGGCATGACGAAGGTATTCCCTTGATGCTGTGCTTGTCTACGCCAGGTTGCCGTCAGTCAGCAATTCAGCGCACCCGAGGTCGTACAAAATACCATTCATGACAATATCGACGTTGCAGAGGATTCGACACAGGGTTGATCCTGATCCTGGAAGACCTGGGTCGTTACCGTACTCCGATGACAGTCCCAGCAACACCCAGCTCCGCAGTTCGTAACTCTTGTGTATAGTATGTGGTTGCAATGCGAGGCTGGTGTAACCGGGTGCTCTATTATTGGGTGACGCTGTGATGGCTTCCGAGATTCATCGTTCTCCCCGCTCTCGCTCTCGTGCCGCAGTTCCTCCTGACACATGTGCTCCCCCCCGAAAAGGACAAAGACAACAGTAGAGCCAGAAGAGGGTGCGCCAGTGGTGTGTAAAAGGCGATGAAAAATTGGGATGACTGGGCACTCTCTGGCTTTGCCTGCTGCTTTCGCTGGGAGATTGAGATAAGATAAAGAGATAAGCGGAGCCAAGGAAGCCCCTGGTGGCATACTGCCCCACCACTGTTAGTTCGCTTCGCAGGGGCCGCTGCCGTGTCGGCGATTAGCGGTCCGCTTACTTATGTCAGCCGGCAGCCCCCACGTACCGCTGCGTGCCTTGGGTAAGGTACTTGACGCACTACCTACCTCACTACCTTAAGGTACCCAGTAATATAGTAAGGCAAAGTAGGTAGGCAGGTACGGGGTACTTGTACGTTCCTAAGCGATCCGCTTGGGTGGTTCAGGTCCAGGTGTCTCCCGTCACGGCGTGCATCCCTGCCCGGCTTTTCGGCCGTCCCCCATTGCCCCGTGCTGCTTAGCTAATTGTAGACGTGGGAAAGGGTGTTCTAGACTCTCCAGCCGAGTACGGATACTGACCTCATTCTTGCACGCCTAACGTCCACGGATGTGCGCGTCTGGACAGCTATCAATCTCGAGTGACACGCCCGAGTTGACATTGCAGATTCCGCTCCTTATCTTCGATGAATCTAGCATATCGGCCGTGGTCTGCGGGCGTTTCTGAACGGTCCTTTCAGCCTCCACCTCAACGCGGCGTTGCGGACCCTTTTTTGCCATTTCACACGTGTAAGTCAACCTCCGCGGAGATGCTCGATCCGAGATAACGGGAAGACAGCCGCCAGAATCAAGCGCCGCCAACTGGCCTGTGCTTCATGCGAGATACGTGTAGATATTTCGACGACCATGATAACCGTCTCCTGTTTGATGCAGGATATGCCCGACCATACTTTGCCAGGTAATCCACGGCTGGACCTACATGTCTGCAGTAACTTCAGAGGACGACTCAGCATACGGCATGAAGAAGACGGTAGGCATTTATATGTCTTGCGACTCGGAGTGATGAATTGCGGCTCTGCGAATCCGCACCCCTGGAAACCCTGCTGTATACACCCCTGGAAGATAGATAACAGCACCAGGGCCTCTTCTCACAGGTGATTCGCACACTGCTGTGACACCCAGAGCATCCCGACTACGGCAGGCTCAAGGGCTCACAGCGCTCGGTGGCGATAAGATGGCTCGTCAGAGGCCTACGAGCCCTTGGCTGCCGTAGTGAATGAATGCTCTGATCACGCCCAGCCTTGTCGTGACCCGACCACAGCATTGGCAGTGTTGCTCATGGCTCGATCCTGCGCCTTTCAGAGCAATCGTCGATGTCTGCTGGCGCAGCTTTTGTGACATGAGGTGTTGAGTACGTCATACCAGGTTTGCGTAAAAGCCCCCATGAGGTCTGGCAAGTGGCCCTGAAGACAGCTGAGCGAAGCGCGCGCCCACGACACGCCACTATCAGATCCAGGACAAACCTAGGCCCTCTCTTTACCCCCTATACTGACCAAGTGGACTGAACTTTGCGTCTCCGGATCTCCTCCAACATCCATTTCTCTGCCCAACAGGGGAATTTGGGGCCCGATCTCGGCCTCTTTTGGGTACCTTTGGGTAGAGATATCGCAGACTTCACATGCTGTCTCGTATCACAGCCCGATTGGCCTTCTGGCGCGAGTTTCAGACCGGAGTTACGAGAATCGAGGCGTTTTGAAATCATTGTGGCGATTGCTGGGCGGGACATTTCTAAAAATCAGCTTTACTGTCTACTTATGGTCGTGGACGTCAAGGTCAGGTGACTGTCATGACGGCTTATCGTTGGTTTTTCGCTCAATTGGTGCATACATAGGAGCAGCTTGGTATAGCTCGGTCTCCTAGTTCTCCATTCAGGGTCTGAAGCCGCGGATTGTGTTATGCCCACAACATCTTGGAAGCTCACTAGGGCACCAATCAAGGCAGATCCACACCGATGAGGACCCAAACACTGCTGATAACTACCAGAGCTACGAAGGAGTTCCGCCAGTACTTTGTTTCGCGGCTTTAACGTCTTTTTCTAGCAGCGTTGCTGTACTGCGGGCATGTGCTGTCTCTGGTGTGGCATACATTCATGCTGTCTCCCCTGAAAAGGGGGCCCTGTATGCCGTGTTTAAAGAGATATAATAGTAGATCTTAAATACTCTAATATAATCTTTATAAATAGGACTATTTATATCTCCTAAAAAGCATTTTCAGCCTACCCATTTCTGTTCATCTCCAATTGATGACACTCCGGGACCTGGCTATTCGTAGTCTTTCGACATGCCTTGCCTTCAATCCAGCAAAGGCACTGTCCTTGCTTGACCTCTGCTCAACTCGGGCTTTGAACGATTGCCGCATCGGCATCCTCTTTCCCTCAATAACGAAACACAAAGCTCACTAATGATCCTATCACAGACTATCTGGCCGACGATACCTTCCCAGAAGCCCGACCCTTCACCCGGATGAAGGTTCAAACTCGATGTTACTCCCAGCAGTCCAGCGTCGGCGATGCCTTCGTCGATTTCCTACATACAAGACGAATATGACTACAAAGAGCCCGAATCACAGACCTTTCAATGGTCTTTCCATCTTCGTCGTTTTGAAACCACATCAGTGATCAGAGAGGACTAGCCTACTCTCTGGCTCGTTCGCCAACCCGTTTGTCGACAGAAGTGAGATACCCCACGGCTGATAGAAGCCGTACTTGCTGATAGTTCGAAGAGAAAGATACATCAATCCCTTTATGCATTTTGTCAACACACTGGAAGCTCGATATATGGTTCATATGTGTGAAGTGCCCAATGTTGCGTGTATCACTTGGGGTTCCATCGCATGCCATGCTCCTCGCCAAAGCAGACAGCATGACCTTCTGATCGCTCTACACCAAACTTCAGCTGTTCACAACATCAATGGTGGGTTGATTGTGTACATGAGATCCTGAAGTGCCACGTCCGTCTGCATATCTGTCAGTTTGCGTTCGGTTCAAGCGTTCCAAACCTAGCCAAGATCCTGGAATAAGCGAGTGCCACAGCATAGTCAAAGACGAGTCCGTACATACGTCACCACCTCAGAGAATGCGTAGTACAAATTACGATGGACCCCAAAGTTGAAACATGAACAGAATCCCCAAGGGAGGCAGAGGTCATCTTTAGCCCTGTTCCCCTATTCATCTGGGTATCACCTTGCTGCTGTTGCAAATACTGTCCGATCACTCGGGGTCTAGGTCGTGTCGGTCTCCTTCTCTGGCTTAATAACCAGTTTCGCTGCTCGGGCCACCACAAGTCGGGTACAATAATGAGAATGACGAGGTTGAATACAGCCGTGCTGAAGACAGTGAGGTCCAAGACGGCGATGTCGGACACCACGATGTTGACGACTCGATGCCGGATCAGGATGACAGCAATCAGGTTGACAACCAGCACAACGGCGTCGCCAACACCGCAAATAGTGGCAACGCTGTTGGAAACAAGGCCGAGCTGAGGAACGTCTTCGATGTTCCATGTTTTAAGGAAGAAGCGCATCTCAACCAAATTTCCCACATGGGCTTAGGGGATCTAGGGTGGCTGAAGCTATGCGTATACATCAAACTACTATCTAGCACTATACACTATAACGTGCTGCTTTCCTATAAAGTGTATATCCTTATTCAAGCTGACTAGTTCTTCTGCTAGTATCCATATTTATATCAGGATCGATTTGTAGTTTATCTAAAATCTGGAATGACCATGTTGGCAGTTGCATTGGTTGATGAAGTCAGTCAACGTTCTGGGTCACAACGATCTTATGCCGTTCCTATCGTCGGGGCTGACAATGGCGTTGAAGGGACTCTTCCTCGAGCTCTTCTTCAGTTCGGTCTCTATTTCTTTTGCTGTGCTTCACTGTCGGCATTGTGTTCAGTACGCATCCGTTCTTAAATGTGCCGCTCCATGTGCTCAGTGGGAGATGCCGCCCTTCTCCTAGGTATTACCGTCAGGAACAGACAAACTCTCTACACGTAATGCAGTTGACATGGGAATTGATATCTCGTGCACTTCTCTGGCAATTTCTTCGCTTTTCCGGATCTCCCTTTAACCGTCGGATGTCCACCTGTCATGACTTATTGTCAACAGGCCGACAGATCTTGCGAGGGAGAGATTCTCACGTTGAACTCATTCAATATATGAGAGTTCTCATGTATTGGTGCGTTGATATCTCGCTAGGAACCACCTTGAAGCAAACTAACTGCTTCCCGATGGTGTGTTTGTTTTCTCCTTCAAAAGTTGAATCTTCAGTACTGAGCCGTCGTTCAGAACCAACAAAGTTGTTGGCAACTAGCTGGAATCGGAATAGACATGGCAGTAGTTTAAAAGGGTTTACAGCGCACATTGATACAACTTGCTCCTCTTCTGCTCCTGGAATGCCTATTGCATCTTTCACGGCGCTGGTTTCGTTCAACTTGAATAGAGCTTACAACGAGCGTAGCCGACGATGTGCTGTAGATGGGATTTTCGATGGTCATCGCAATTACATACATGCCATGACTGAAATACAATGCCACACTGGTAGAATAGTGTCGCAAACGATGCAGAGATTCTACCGCCAGGGATTCGTAGCCAGCCCCCAATTATGCTGCTCAGGAACCCATCTCCGTCAATGTTCAGGTCCCCTGTCCATTGTCATTTTGCCTGCGATCGAGCCACTGAGACAGCTATGCGATAAAAGATGGCGAATTCTTTGTGAATAGGTATTGGACTGGCTATAACTGCAATACCGTCTCTCTGGGTATCGGTTCCATGTTGGCATAAGTCCTCATTCCTATCACTGCCTTTGTTTAGCGATCTCGAGTGTAGTGAGCGTACGACTTACGACTAAGAGCAATAGCATGGAACGAAATCGAGACTAGAAGCCATCTAAATTATCAAATGTCAAGGTTAATCAAGAGTTGCTGAAGACGATACGTTCAGCCATATTCTGTGGTTCAATCGATTAGTAAAAAGAAACAGAAAAAAGGGAGGTACAAAACTAAGTAGGTGCTGATGGTTTCTCTTAACAAATCAATTCATGATTAGGTAGATTGTAGATAATGATCAGAGCAGCATAATGCGGTTCATTTATCACGTGGATGGACGGACGATTGGATTACTGGCCGAAGTTGCAGAGGAGAGACATGATGCGTGATAAGTTTATATGTCACCTACTTAAATACTTGGCAACTTTCACAGCAAAAGTGACCAACTACGCGAGAGAAGAAATAAGAACAAGCAGACTCTCTTATACTTTTCATCTGACGAAGACAGTAATGAAAGATCAAGTCATAAATAGAAGGCAACAAAAAAACACCAAAAAATGAAGCTGGAAGCCAATCGCTGACGGGAATTGAGCCCGACGTGGGGGTCGAACCCACAACCTTGAGATTAAGAGTCTCACGCTCTACCGATTGAGCTAGCCGGGCGATGGAACCCAGCTTGTTTGCTGATGACCGGGGAAGGCATTAGTGGTAATATGAATGGTTGATGTGGCTGAGGATCCACAATGTTAAGCGGGTCCCCCAGGACTTGGGCGGACGCATGAGCTCCAAGAGACGGAGCCACATCCGCCTGTGTTATATGTGTAGGTCTCCGTAGCTGGCTAAGTTTGTGCTTGATTAAAGCTGGAACTTGTTTCGAAACCCGCCTGCAGTTTGGAGTCAAGAACTGTGTGTTTCTTGACGCAAAACAGTAAGTCAGAAATGTTTAAGACGACACCTGACTAAGTCAACTTCAAGCAGACTCTCGTCCTGAATCTCCGATAGGCAACCTAGCTTTATCAGACCAAATAGGTAAGCCGGTCTATCGGGACCTAAAGTCCTACATTGTAATTTCGCTTACTTTAAGAACCTTTTCACACATCTGAATTGTGAGTCAAGCGCGAACCGTCGTTCTGAGAGGCTATACGCACGATCGAGTTAGTCACAAATGTAAGTATAATGACTGCCCAGATCCACAAGAGCAATAAAGATGATGATTGGGATTGCATTGGAAGCCATATCGTAGTGATTTGCAATTTCGTCATCTCGGCGTCGTGCTCTTCACTTACGCTGTGGCAGCATCACCCCGGGGATACGAGAAGTGGAGAGAATTACTAGGTGAACGCCGTCATCTAGCTCCACGTTATGCTCCTCATTAGAATCCCAGCAGTTGTAAACATCATTGCGAGCCGAGACCCGGGGGTTTTGATTCCAGAACGATTACTCTGAAACGACTTCATCACGGCGAAATCATGTAATCAAAAACGCATTTTCGAAGATCAAACTTCATCACATTGCACTTAAACAGAGCCTTCTTCAACTTGACTGTATGATGATCAACGGGACAAGGAACTGCCAGATCCAAAAAATCACGCGCTCCCAGCCGCGACCTTGTTCAAGTCTCCTGTGATCTTCCATGCGCTGCCACTAGTGACACTCGACTCCTGAATAGAAACAGGCCGCGAGGGTCATCTGAAGACAAACACGAATAATTTTGCGCTGCTTCACGCAAAGCCCGCTTTCGACCTCGAGTCTCATCGGGAAACTCATGCTCCGTATTCACTTGGGATATCCCCAGCGACGATGATTGACGCCCCTCTTTTTGTTCAAGAAACGAGGAATCTGCAAAGACAAGCAATCCCTCACGCCGAGAAAACCTAGTCGGAGATTGTTAAGTAAGGTAACAGCGCACGCCATCTCGGAACGGAGCAGGAAGTCTGAGGAGGTGCGAGGCAGATATACGAAAAGCAAGACAGCGCTCGCAGCAACTCAACAAGGACCACCCCTCCAACACCCTGACCATCCCTTACTCAGAACATGTACGTCACTACTAAATGGAAAGTTCACTACGGAGTACTGTTACTGTACATTTGGTCCCAGAACCAAAGCAAAAGCCTGTCTCTCGAGATGAGGAAGCCGAAAGTCTAACAAATTACGTTAGGTAGCATCTCTCCTCTTTTCATCTTTGCCCCAAAAAGGAGAGAACAGAGTGCATTCCAATCAACATATTAACGGGTACAGGTTCAGAAGACCGAATAAACTATGCTTTCTTTTTCCTCCCCACCCTTGCGGTTCAGGGTGGAATAAAACGTCGAGTTGAAGACAACGCCACGGCGTCGCCGGCAGACTCAAACCGTCGTGAAGAAAGCGACCAAAACCCGGGGTAGCAAGACTCACAGCGGATGAACTGGCCAAGAAAAGAAAGCGCGATGCATCTATCCGTACGCAGGGAAGGAAAAAACACCAGCAGCAGAGATAATGCACCACCACAACACCACACGCCGCTCCCCTTTCGGATTTTCAACCAGCCCATCCCGGACTCGTCGCACCCAAAGACAGAGTTTCCAGCGGTCCTCAGAAAACTGGAGTAACCAATCTCTGGGCCGAGTCATGACCCGTTCGGGTCATGTGTCGGAAAAGGAACTACCTGGCGTTTGCGTTGGAGACCTAACTACCGTGTCGGGGAAAGACAACGCCCATTGTCGGAGGAACCAGAGGAGGCCCACGGTACAGGATTTTGTGTGCCCTCAATTAGGACGCTTGCCCGAGTCCGATCTGGAGCCGGTAAAGCCCGCCGTTGAGATGACTGATGAGTGGCTCGTGGTTGCGACCGGCGGCCTTGGTAATTTGGACTACATTGTTCGCGACAAAAACGAGCAAACAATTCGGTTAACAAAACAGTTGAGGATCCAAGGACCATGGCGGGAAAAACGACAGCACGGCGTTCAATTGCTGGGTCTTGCCTTGGGAAGGGTTTGTTGCCAAGGTGCTGGAATCGTTGTTTGGGTGGTACATCCACTTGTGTCATCGGAAAACCTCCATCTGATCGCCGAGTGGCCGGGGTGTCGAGGGACCCTGCGGTCGGCCGAAACGACAAAAGTACGCTGATGTGCTTGAGCCAATGGTTTGAAGATCCCGTCCGTTCGTGTTGGACAAGCTGCCGGACATCGGTTGACAGCTGCAAGGCTATCTGATCTGCACCTCACCTTTGGACCAGGTGATCGACAAGTCACAGTAGTGCGGGCAGGATGACGGAGAATCAGGGACCACAGGGTTTTATATGGAGTCAGACCAAAATTCGTTCTTCTCTCACATTATCAACTAGAAAAGTATCAATCCATCTCCCGTGACGACGATTTGTCCACGGGGGAACTGGTATCGAGAAACACAGTAAACGCCATGTGCGGAGCCCGTTTTCCTCCAGCTAGACGGCGCGGGGTTTCGGAGCCTGAGAGCCTAGATGGCCGAGTCCCCGTCTTTTTATCCTGTCATGACCTATATGCACGTTGAAACCCCAAACCAAAACCCAAGCGATTTAACAGATGTTGAAGAATCCGAGAAACGCGGCGAGTCGCTTAGAGAAGGGCGGCAACGGCAAGACCACCGAGGACGGCGAAGACGCCAGCAGTGGCCTGGGCACCAGCGGCAACACCGGTGACGGTGGCCAGGGGGGTTCTGGTGCCAGTGGCGTTGTTGGCGGGCTTGGTGACGCTGCTGATGACAGTGACGGGGGCAGAGTGGGTGACGGCGGGAACGGTGGGAGCGGCGGTGGTGGACAGAGCGGCGGTGCTGTTGACGACGACGACGGGCTCCTTGGAGAGGGAAGCAGAAGCAGAAGCAGAAGCGGAGGCCGAGGCCGAGGCCGAAGCCGAAGCCGAAGCAGTGGGAGTGACGGAGACAGAGGCGGCCGACAGAGTAACGGTGGCGATGCCAAAGGCGGAGGTCAGGGTGGTGGTGGCAGCGCCCTCGCCGGCGACGATGTGGAAGGGGTTGGAGTACTGGAAGTCGACGGTAGGGTTGGCCTCAGACTTAACAACCAGGCCGTAGAAGGCGTCCTTGCCCAGGGTGCTTGGGATGGTCCAGGTGTACTTTCCAGCAGAGTTGGGGATGCCAGCTGGGGGATGTCAGTATGATTGTTCCTGTTCATGACCCGCATGCGATGGAGAAAGTGAGTTACTGACCGGCAATGTCGAGGAGGGGAATCTGGGTGTTCTGGGTAGCACCACCAATCAGGCTGATGGAGACGGTCACGTCCTTGAAAGCATCGGGGGCAGTCCACTCGATGGTGTAGGAGCTGCCGGCATCGATCTTCTCGTTGGGGGTAGGCTTGGTGATGGGGTTGAAGTTGGCGTTCTGAGCAACAACGTTGGCGGCGAAGGCCATGAAGGCGGCAGCAGAGATGGTGAAGCGCATTTTGACGGTTTGGGGTGGTGTGTTGATTTGTGGTGGGTGATTAGAAGTTAGGTCTATAAAAGAGTCGAACGAGTGACTATAAGAAGGCGAGTAGTGTTGTAAGGGAGAACGAGGTGTCTTTGCGACGGGTGGGTTAAAGAGTGACTATATAAAAGAGTGACAGGCTGAAGCCGGAGGTAGAGGCACACACTGGGATGGTAGGTCGAGTGGTGAGGAAGGAAGGAGGAAAGAAAGGAAAGTTCAGATGAAGTGGAGGGATAGAAAAGAAGAGGAGGAGAGGTGAGGAAGGCGCCGGGGTGTCTGGGTCTGGGGCTAGGCTCACGGGCGCGCGGCAAGGGGGTGCAAGCAGGTACAGACAGGGTGGGTTGTATGGAAGTGGATGGATGGCGCATAACCCAATGCTCCAGTTCAAGGTCAAGGTCAAGATTCTGGGCGTGGTCCTTGGAGGAGGAGTGGAAAGGTGAAGATGAAGCGAAGGGGGTACTGTAGTCAGGGGAGGGGTGCAAGTTCTGGACAGCTCGATTGGGTTAAGCTCACGATGGCCTCATGGCTCTGAAGGTCCGTCCTGTGGGTGCAGTAAGAAAGGGGACCGTCAGCCAGCGAGGCAGAGCCAGAGTCATAGCCAGAACCAAACACTGAAGCACACCACAGTGGGGCGTAATGCTCATGTCGACTTTGCATGCCTCGTAGCGGTTGACGACTAATTACTGTGTACGGAGTACTTGACGCCGCCGACAGAGCAAGCATGGGGCCGCAAATTAAAGACGAGATTAGACTTGCGTGATTGGCCTGTCTAGGCACGGAACAGGGGGTGTGGGCCACGGTAAATTTCCTGGCGCAGGTACGCTGGTACTTCAGCTCCTACCCACTTGCTGAGAAGAAGGCTACTATATGGGTACGTACAAGCGCGCTGCCAGGAAGGACGCTGTGTGCGACTTCCCCTACCACCTCAGGTATACTGCGTATGGTAGGCAGGTACGGTGAGCAGAGTGAACACAACCTGAAGCGAAGCCCACGGGCCATCAACCACATCCTGTTCACCGCGTCTGAAAGGACACAGAAAACGAGCGAGGTACAGAGCACACTTGGAACGCTCCTCCCCTTCACCTTATTTAGGATTGTTTCCTTGCTGGGTAAGCTACAGAGGCTAGCCAAACAGGGCTGAGCCAACGCGCTTTCCGCTGGCTAGCAGGTGGGCCGTGGTCCTGGCCAATGAAAACCACAGCGCGAAACCGACTCGGTGTGCCATTCTTCCCAATCCAGGGGGAGCGACCGGGCCTCAGCCAGACCTGAAGTGAGGCCTGCGCACAACACATGGGGTAATCAACGAACGCATGCACAACGCCCATTACCACACTAGGTAGGGTATCCGTACGGATATTTTGTACTTACTATGTACTGCGCAGACGTTGCGTGACGCAGCGGATCACCATCTCCCTCCCACTTCTCTCCGAGCTGATGCGGTCCTCCAAGGCAGCAACGCAGTTGTCATGGGTTTGGACGTTGCTGACAACATCCCGCCGTTGCACTCATCTCACGACGACCCTCTTTGTATCCTCCTGCCAGGCTTCAACCGGCATGGAGGTGTTCCTAAGAGCCGGGTAAGGGCGGAAACCACCCAGCCATCGGAGCTGCTGTGAACATCAACCTGAACCTGGCAAGCCAACATCAAGCCTCACAGGCAACATGGAGGCCAAAATAAGGCCACCCCAGGCCTTCCCAGGCCAGCCCGCCGTCAAGAGCCAAGTTTTCGACATGGCGTGCTAGCATATCGGACCGTGTGTATCCGTACATTCGCTCTCTGTGCCATTATAGAAATTGAAGCCCAAGAGTAGTTATGCAGCGCCTCTGCTTGTATGAAGTACAAACTGGCAATTACTGACTTTGACCTGACGGACTTCGGCCAGGTTTTCCATCAACCCTCTTCAGCACATTTACCCACCGTCGCGACTCCAGCCGCACACTCGCCCCTCCTGGGAATTTTCCCGACCGCCAACCGCTGGCTGGATCGCAGCGCCAGAGAAACCAGCACTCGGCACCCAAGCCTCAGGGGGTAGCGGCCGCCGTCCCTGCCTGCAGCAATTCCTTGTGCTTGGGTGAGCCCACACGGGGTCGGGTCTCGAGATGATGCGACGTCTCCTGTGTTCCATTGACCAGTGAAGTGTTTACAAGTAGTACCTGTAAGCTAGCCAATTTACCTTGACGTGCCCTCTCAAAATAATCTCGCTCTCTTACCCACGCACACTAGGTACGTACTGTGTATGTAGGTATACGCAGTACACTACTACGTACCTAGTATAGGTAAGCAGGCACACAGGCAATGACTGCTGCATGTACGTACAAGGAGTACCTGTCAGAGTACGTACACATGTTGCAGCGCATTAGCGACTCGGCCACTGCAAGGAACCAACTGATCATTACCTCGCTCGTCCTGGAAGCCTGTCTTCCATGCCGCCCGACTGGAACTGGATGCAGCTGCATCCGCCAATTCCATCGTCTAATTCTCGTCTCGCCTGTCCCCAACTTCCGCCAGTCATCGCTCCTCCAGACGATGAACTAAAATCGCGTATGCGTCCTAGCGATAGACTAATTTACCAAGCCGCACCTAAAAGTACCGCCTCAACGCTGTCTCAGTCTGAGGGACGAGTGCCTGGCCCTGCCGACGGTGTTGACTAACCATCGCGAGCCATTCCATTTGACGGGGGCTTTCCATTGGGTAACATTGAACTTCAACATGCTGGAGACAGAAGGATCTTTTGTCTTCGGTCCTTTCAGGTCTGTTCAGGACCACGTCCACCCTCAAAATCGTTGGTCAACAAATGGCTCTTTCTTGTTTTGGGGGTCAGGCGAGCCCAAGCTTGAAGAAGCTCGATTGCTGACACATTTAGTATTAGTGTACAGTCTTCCTACGATTGCGACCTCCACGCCCCGAATGTCGGTATTGCCTGTGAGCATGGCAGAGCCAGCCTGGCGACGGCGTTTGTCTGGCAGAATTCTTGCTTGCGCCACACCGAATCATCTACAAGTAGGGTAATGTCACCCCGATGACTGCTCCGACCCATGTCCATGAGGTATGAGGACATCGTGGGCTCGGAGGCGCGATAGAGTCATCAGCGGGCTGACCTCAACCTCCCGCCCCAGCCAGCCCCAGACTCTCGCTGCATGCAGGGCGTCGGACAGAAGCCGGAGTCGGCAATTCGACTTCGCCTTCCCATCTGGATGTCGTGATGCTCATCCCCCGTCGAGAGCCTTCCGTCCGGACACGCTACATGCGGCTTCGGACATCGCCATGACGCTCGCACTCTCCGCACACAATCCAATCACTCGAAGTGAACCTCTGTGCCTCCACCGCCACGGCCTAATGTGACTTGGAACCTACTGCACGCCGTCTGCCTCCTCGGGTCGTCCGTCGACAAGGTCCCCATTACTCGACCTCCTTGTCAGAGTTTCAACGCCGAGCTCTATTGCCCACAGTCGAAGAGCGGAATCGTAAGCGACGACCCGCAAACCGTGGGTCGTCAATAATGAGCATTGATGACGGGTGTCGCCCCTTGATCGTCCGGGAGACGTCGCTCGCCGATTAAACACCTTCTCTTGGGGAAACCCAGGAAAATTGCGACAATAATAGCTCTATGAGGGTGGGCTCGCAAAGATTCCAAGTGACGCCGTTGCGAGCGACCTCAACCCTGTAGACTTCTGCACCGTTGTCGTCGGAGCATCCTTCCACGCCTGTCAAAAGCTTGACAGCACTGTGGCAGGTTGCAACTCTTCCAACGCAGTCAGCGTTGCTTGCTTGAGTACGGCCGAGGACGGACGTCGGGTTTGCGTGGCACAGAGATGGCGCTCGACGCGGGATCTCGTGTCACGGGGCCAATCCAGCGAGAGGTCGTCCACACTACTCGCCGTACTGCGTACACTACGTACGTTCGTGGACGCGCCTGCATCCGTCACCGATCTGCTGGGTGCACGAACATGCAGGCTGTGCAGACGAAGGATAAAAAAGCTTCGCACTGGACGGTGGTGCCACGACGGGTCCCATTATTTGCGCTACATATCTCACGTTACAACCGATCGCAGAGGTTCGTGTATGGATGTGAGTGACCGCCGCACGCAGGCTGGCGGCAACGAGACAGCCTTGTCAGCAGCTGTAATATGCACTGCTACCGCACGCATTCATAGTATACCACACAATGACTTTTATTGACTGCACCTCAGCCCTGAGCCACAATCTGACACCCGAAATGGGCGTAGACGGGCGACGTGGTAGGCGGCACGGTACTTTTTGGTGTCGACATGGGGTTCTTGGGCGGTCAAGGCTACGGCGGTACCGTCTCGTCTTGGCTTGAGTCTGCCGCGTGCTTTCCACTTGCTCTTGTCGGTCAATCGAGACATGGTGGAAAGCTTGCTCCAGAATGTCTGGCAAGATCAGAATGAATATGCTTCCTTCTGTCCTGCAGCCTCTTCTCCGTTTCCATGCGCTGCCATGTGCGCCGTGAAAAAAGGCCAGGAAAAAAAGAATACTACCGAGTACGGCTGACAAACACGCACTAATTACTCCGTCCCCCGGCGGAAGCCAACGTGCGGAGGCGGAGGCGGAGACTGTCCCGGCCCGTAGCGGACCTTCGGGAGCAGATCACACACAACCCGGGCCCAACCGGAAAGTCCCCGAGGCCAGGACCAATCGCCACGGTACGTGATCTTTACGCAAGTGAAGGAAAATAGCGTCGCCCCTGAGGAATTGAACCGGAGACACTGCGAGTGCTGCAAACCGAGACAGTGACGCACCAGCATCGCCAGAAGCTTCAGACGTTATGCGGAGTACCCTGTCCACGTGACCGGGTCCCCCCAATGACATGCAACCGAATGCGGTGGACGTGTATGTTTCGGAACCCTGTGGAAGGTGCTAGACTGTCGGCACCTTGCATGTTGAAGCAGCTCCGTCTCAACTCACCATCACGAGAAGCTTCACTTTCAAACAAGCATAAAAGCACCGTCACTACCCCAATTCACCACTCGTCACCACCTCCACTCGGCCATCCGCCATCATCCACAACCACCACCGCTTTCAACCCAACATCATCCAACAATGTCCGCCGTGACAGAATTCATCACCCTCACCCTCAGAAACCCCTCCTCCTCCCCCTCCGCCATAACCGACGTCCTCTCCGCCCTCAAACCCGTCCCCGGCGTCATCTCCCTCCACACCGGCCGGCAGCTCGAAAACCCTTCCGTGCAGGTCGTCGTGATAACCTGGGCATCCCCGCAGGCCTTCACATCCTTCGCCGCGTCCTCGTCGTACACACCCTGGTTCGCCTCCCTCAAAGCCCTCGCCGCACCCTCCCCCGCGCCCGTCTTCTACAAGGTGCCCTTCACCCCCGACCCGGCTGCGGTGCTCGCCGCGCCGTGCACGGAGGTCTTTATCGCGTACGGCGCGGGACCGGGGTTCGTGCGTCAAACGGAGGATTTCGCGCGGGGTCTCGGTGGTGCGCCTGGACCTGTGCCGGGTTTTCACGGCCACGCGTACGGCGAGGTGTCGACGCCGCTCGGGTTTGGGGCCGATGGGGAGCAAGAGGGTCCCGCGGTGACGCTGCTGCTGGGGTGGGATAGCAAGGAGGCGCACATGGAGGCCAAAGGACAACCTGGACGTGAGTATTTCCCCGTGTGTGTGTGTTTCTGGTGGCGATGGCGGTGGTGGTGGACGATTGCTGACGGTTGTAGCGATTTCGGATAACATCCATCTCTTGAGGACCGGCCGGAAAGACATTTTCATGGTGAGTTGCAAGAAGACCCATTGTCACAACGCTGGGCACCGAGGCTAACAGGGTACAGTATCACGTCAACCTCGAGCAGGTCTGAGATCAAGATTGCCATCAGAGGGTGAGGCTACCCCTATGGCCAACCTCTTAGGTCTTTGGCTTGAGCTATAGGTCTAGTCATGCCCAGTAATTGTAACTAGGGGCGGTAGTCTAGTGGGTATCTCGTTCAGCGTTGTATTGTTTGAAAACTATAACATCTTCATCGCTGAGGGATCGGTGGTTCGATTCCATCCCGCCCCAGGACATTTTTGCCCATCCCCTTCGTTGACCTGAACCGGGAGCTTTGGGAACAGTCCCCCATCAGCCAGCAATAACGTGTAGTATGTGTTCTTGCTATACAAGAGCTTTGAAGGATCAAGTATCAGAATTACGAAGTTCTATTTCTGTATTCATCTGCAGGACAGTATTAAACAATAATCACATAAAGTGACATGTCAAGCTTATTTGTGATACCTGCCATGTCCCAAACATCAAACAGTGGGTTTCAAGTACCTGCATGTCAATTAGGAGTATGCTGCAGGTGTGGACTCACCTGCTTCCAAATCCTCTGCCGGCCTCGTTTTCGTCAATGGTCTCCTCGTCTGATACCTGCGAGTCCATAATTAGCATGCTCTCGTCCCCTCAGCAAACTCTCGGCATCTCCATCATCCGATCTGTCCATGGAGACAAGGTGTGGGAAACAAGGTTATGTTGAGCTGAGTTCGTGTCTAAATCCAACACAGGGCAGGGTGAAGAGGTGACGTCAGGTGCGGGCTATGGTTAGGACAAGGCAGACGGTTGTCACAAGAGAGGCAGGGCTGGAAATGCAGTCTTCCGTATCAGGGCTGTGTGAGTGGATCGAGGCAGAACAGAGGATGGACGTTGAGACGAGGACGATGATGAGTAGAGCGCGCAGTGATTGGGATGTGGGCAGTGCGTCAAGAGGTGTTGGAGAGTGATGAAGTAAAAGAGAGTAGTGCACTATTAAAAGTAGTACCTCCTCTAAAAAGCCCCCTCGACTAGAAGCCGATCAAAAGATAACCTTCTCCTTTCCCAGATGTAGTGTCGGGTTTTCGCAGCAAGGTCTTTGCTGACAGCCAACCCGCCATCCCCCAGGCGCAATGATGGAAATGCGCAAAAGAAAAGAAACTGTACCCTTCCACCCGTAATTTTGGTTTGCCGTACTTGAAAAGTGCGATAATCAGTAGAATCATGAGCATTGTCAACGTTAGATGCGGTGTTTTTCGGATTCTGCAAACGATATTAGCAAGGTGGCGTGTCTTCCAAGCATGACATGACGTACCGAGACGAGAATACAGCATGTAGAGCGCCATGCGGTTGCACTCCTCTGTTCCCGTGATGGTGACCAGACGCTCATTGCTGTTATCTTGCGGCTCATTGATCTTAATGACGCTGCCGCTGATCTGGCGTATTTCGTTGATCTTTTGCCCGCCCTTGCCAATGATAGCGCCAACCATGTCGTTGGGGATGTAGATCTGCTGGGTCAACGGGGCGCCGGGCATAGCTCCATGCATCGGCTGGGCAGGGTGGGCGCCATGCGGTTGAGGAACCGCAGCGCCGGCGTGAGGCTGCATGGGAGCGGCAGCTCCGTAACCACCGGCCTGGGCGCCCCCGTAGTGGATGGGTACAGCAGGGTTCGGCTGGGCAGCGTGGGGGTGGTATGGCTGCGCGTAGGGAGCCGCAGGAAGATGGTGCTGAGCGCGAGCATCGTGTCTCCTGTTGTAGTTCTCGCGGTTACCGTAGTTGCCGGTCGTCGGCTGGGGGGAGTAGGGCACGACCTGCATGCCACCAGGGACAATGCTAGCAGGGGCGCCTCCGCGCGTCGCGTATGCGGAAGCAGCGGGACCGCCAAACCGATCGTTCAACTGCTCGAGAAGAGTACTACCAACATAGTAAGTCGCGATGTGAACAGCATCAGCGACGCCCATGACAACCAGAGAGCGCTCAGTCGAGAGGGGCAAGCAAGAGTCCGAGGCGTTCAGCCGGGCTCCGGACGCCTCTTGAATCTCGCGGATGCGCGCGCCACCCTTGCCAATGATGGAGCCGATCAAGATGTGCGGAATGAGCAAACGCAGGGGATATGTCTTGGACTGAGAGCTCGATGGCTCAGCCAGAGGCTCGTTATTGAGGGTGCGGATAATGAGACCGAAAGCCTGAGGTCATGATTAATCAATATACTTTTTTTTTTGTGAAGGTTGACGAGGAACGAACCTTGGCGGCAGCATCGACGACACCGCTGACGGTCAGGATGCGCTCAACTGCCCCTTTTTGATAGTCACTGACGGTGCATTTGGCGCCGGACATCTTGCGAATGTTGGAAACGTTTTCGCCGCCCTTTCCGATGACGGTGGCAGCCTCCGGGCTGGAAATCACAGCGCGGATGTGGATCCAGTCTCTCTCATCGTGGCTTGCGGGGTTCGAGGTCGCGGGAACGGCGCCGGCGACGGAGCTCTGGATGGGCTTGGTCTCGCCACCGTCGGACTCGGGCTGCTCGGACTTCTCCTTGGAACCATTGGTCTTCTCAGCGCCGTTGGCGTCGGCGGTCTCGATGGCGTTGTTCTCAGGAGGCGTGGCCATCTCGACCTCCTCATCCGTCTTCAAAATCTTGTCCAAGGCGGGTCGCTTGGCGTCGGGCTGGTCGTTGCTGCGCGAAGGGGAGGACGTCTCCTCGAGGGGGCGCTTGGCCGAGTTGGCGGGTTGGGTGGGCGAAGCGGACATGATGGGCTAGTTGTTAAACGTCTCACACAAGTTTTCGCGATGCCGTTTGAGGTTCTAGAAGAGCTTGTATTCGAGGCTATCTACACCACAATAGTTTTCAAAGGAAAACGGGCTGGTGTAGTGTCGTAGAGTCGGGGTCGGGAGTCAGAAAAGATTTGGTCCCTTCCTTCTTCCGGTGAAGTGGCTGTGCTCGTGTAGGATAGAGGTCGCTGGGCAGAGGAGATCGGAGTGCAGTTGAGGTAGGTCGGGATTGTAGGTTCAGGAAGACTCGGAAGCTGTCAGGGTCGTGGCTTGCGATATCGCGAGAATCGCAATGGAAGCTCAGGTCAAGCGGAGGGAAGGCGAGGACGACGCGGGCAGCGGAGCGGGCAGGAGATGGGTGCAAAAGAGGTTGAGAAGGCGGGATGGGAGGATTTGATGATAGACGAAGTTTGTATGTAGGAGGCGATTCGGATGCAGAAGCTCAAACCTTTCTCCTTCAAGTCAAAGAAACAGTCCAAGCTGTCAAGCAGGGGAACTGAGACTACTGGAGCTGCGACGGAACTGTCAAGTCTGCAAGCAGAGCTTTGATGTTTCCTTTTCGCGATGCCTACGACTTCAAGCTTCGATGAGCTTCCAACAGTACCGGCAGAGCTGAGCGACACGCGAACGGGTCAAGAAAGCTTGGCTCGTGGGCGACACGTGAGGGGATAGCGGGAGGAGTAGCGATGCGCTGCGCCGTGTGTACCCACCAAAGAAATCGGCAGACGTCGTGTAGAGGAGGACGAGGTGATGGTTAAAAGAGATGGGAAGAAAGGCCGGAGCAAACGAACTGGATGGAAGGGGGTCTGGGATGTCTCGTAGAGGTTTGGGAAGTGAGCGAGGACCTGCAAGATGTTGCTGAAACCTAAGAAAAAGATCGGCCTGACTGCGTACGCACCCGCATCCGCGCGCAGGGGCCAAGTGCACCTCACACCTTACACCTCAGGCTGCCTTCCGCCTCAGCCAACAGGGCGGGCAGCACACAGCGGCCAGGTGCCGCGCCCAGCACAGTAGCCGTCGAGTGATACGCGCACGGTCCCGAGCTGGGTCTTGTTTCTCCACCTGGGGCACCTACGCAAGGTACTGGGTGACGAGGTAGATACCAGCTGTTTACAGTGTTGGTAGTTCTGAAGGACTGATAGCAGATAATTGGGGGACGGTCTTAGAATTCTCTTTAGGTCATTCACTCCGGAAACTGTAAATATTGTTCGGGAATTGCCATGAGATAAGTTCATGTTCCAACGGTCGGGTCGCCAGCACCACACGCAAAACCTCTCACAGCGCAACAGTGCTGAGCCACCAGTGCGGCTGCACACAGTGAAGCTTGGCACCGGACCTGCCACGGCAGATTAGCTACATGGAGTGGCCCTGGCCCGGGGCCCCCAATTGCGTTTGGCCACCTGTCGCTGCTGAATCGCGCTGCTTGATTGGATGAGCGCAGCAAGCGGCACAGTGTTACCTTACGTAGGCATGTTCCGATGTTTGGCCTCTCCGGGGAAGTGCGCGCCTACCAACAGTGAATAGGAGGATACGAAGGGTACCTGACAACAGCGGACAGCGATTGTCACAGCACTCGTGGTTGCTACCTGACTTTCCTTATTTGCAAAGGTCATATTACATGCGAATGTCTGATCGGGAGGTCGAGGCGCCTCAGGGTGGTGAAGTAGCATCCGGCCCTCCTAATCGTACACACTTGCCATGGTCGCTCCTCCCTCTATCTGAGGTACCTCACCTAGTTACAGGGCAGCTGCACATTTCAAGCACCATCGCTGGCTGTGATTAGGTAGCCGCAGACCCGACGCAAACATTTCACCTTGGACCGACGGCAACTGACCGCTCCACACCGAGCTTCGTATCTCTTCCCCGACAGCCGTTTACACCGATACCAATTTTCATGTTGCAGTCACGCCAACATTGCCAAATCGCGCCGCCACCAACCTGTCATCGTCTTAGACATAAACAAGTCGACTGTCAGTCAGAGTGAGCATCATCTGTGCTCCGCGCCGATCCTTCGACGTCGTCCCCCCCAGAAAACTCCAAAGTCCGACGCACAGTGCTGCCTCCTTTGAAACAGTCGGAGAGCATCTAGCGCTTTATTTCCTCCGACAGGGGTCTAATCCGACGCGCGACGCCATTGGCCACATCTTCAGCTTCAACAGGCCGTGTGTATCGCGGCGGCTTGAAGGCTGTGCCGTTGCCAAGACCGTTTCGTTTCTCCCAGGGCATCCATCAAAGACGCGAGCCACCTCCTGGCTGGTAACGACCCTGGCGCTGGGGCATCGCATAGATCTAGAGTGATTCAAAACATCAAGGCCGGAGAGTCTAACCGGAGAGTCGCGGTGCCTTCACCAAACCATGAGCCTGTCTCCGAGGCCTGAGAACGAGAGGCATTCTATCAGCCTTGAACAGAGCTTACAGGAGCTCCAAGAAAGGATCCAGGAACACCAGAAGGAGCTTGCATCGGTATGTCGTCCGATCCATCACTACCCTTCTCACCTGCATGCTCATCAAAATTCAGCTTCAACGCAATGGTAGACAGCCGGAACACAGCGCATTCGGCCCGGGAAGAGGCCGGTTCGAAGTCTTGAAAGGCGCTTTCGAGCAAGTTGCTGGCACTCCCCCTTTCTTGCCCTTCTCGGCGTCTGTCTTGCCGGCACTGCTGGCCTTGCGAAAGACGCACCAGACCATTGCTGAGTCTCGCGCGTACCTTGACAGTCAAGGCGCCTCCCTCGAACAAGCCCGACGGGTGCTGGAACGGGAACAGGCCAATCTGAATGACCAAAAACTACTCCAAGAGAGTTTGGAGAAGCGAATTCGGTCGCTCAAAGACGAAGCCGATTCCAGGATGGAATTCACGCCCGAACAGGCTGCCAAGGAAAGACTGGATGAACTCAAACAAAAGCAGAAGCACTACGACAAGGAGACGAGCAGGCTTCTCAAGGCATTGAGAAAGTTCATTGACGATCATCTCGCGGCACAGCTGGCGGCGGAAGACCTCGGTGGGCCGGTCGTTGGCGACATGATGGAGATCGACTCGGATCAGCTCGTTGCGGGTTTCAACGCTCAGGGACGACCAATGAAGCCAAAGTCCAAGCCGGACGAGGACAAACGGCAGAGACGGTTGGAAGACGTCTGGGGTCTCCCGCAGCAGGACGAAAGAGAAGGGCGTGGCAATGTGGACGAAGCAGCTGCCGCCGGACGGGAGATGCGCGAGCTGACGGAGCAGCTACTCAACCAGCTCGTCGAGGCGGGAGGCGACAGCACGGCGGCCTACGTCAAGATTCCCAAGGAAACAGCAGCGGTGAGGTTCTTGATCCGCTCCAAGGTCGCTCAATTCCATCCTCGAGATGCCACAAGGCTCAAGCTGATCGATTTTGGGAGAGAGCTGGACGACTAGGAAAGCCCGGGACGCCGCGTTTTCGTCCAATGCAACGCTACATCTGCAGATCCCCGTGTGGAGAGTTGATTAACAATTGCAGTCAAACCAAGATTTTGGTAGTGGCAGATTCATTTTGGATCCCGTAATGTCAGAGAAGTGCTCCTGTTGTCAAGCGTTGAGCGGCGTGAGTCAGGGCACGTTGTGCAATACGCCCTGTCCGAAGCCCTGCCCGACACAGTGCGGGCTGTTGCCGCATGATGCATGCACAGTGTCTGGGCTTGACTCGACACTTGCCTCGGATCTAGGTACGGATCTGGATCTGAAGAAGGGTGGGCATTCGTGACTTTGGAAACGAAGGCTTGGCACGAAAACCAGTTGGATCCGACGAGTTTTACGAGCTGAATAGACTTTAGGCTGTAGAGTCGGACACTTGCAATTCATGAGGTGATCTCGAAGTTTCTTGAGACCTAGAGATTGTCAGCGAACTCAAGAACACCATCGCTACGGATGGCGTCCCGAGCCTTTGCTTATGTAACACAGGGTCGACAAGACCATACGACAATGCCTAAAGTCACTTGAGAAGCACTTGGGCAGCTATTTTGCGCCTGTGCTGAGGCCCTATTGATTATTAGAGGATGTCAGCTTATGTTCTGACGAGGTCTTTGGAGCTCAGCAGTGCTCCAGAAGCAATCGCCCTTCTGATTGGCCAATGCCAGCGTGTCGCGACACGCCCTACCGGCTGGGTCCACCTGGAGCTTTACTCAAGAAGACATGGTAGGCACGTCCATCTCGCGGCAGTTGGTCGTCCTCACCGAAAGAAGCTCCTGACTGTGACGGTGATCCTGCCATCCCGCAAACATACCTCAAACGGAACAATAATGTCCTCTGCCGAAGCCGCTGCCACGTCGTCTGTCGCCCAACCCGATCCCCCCGCAAAGAGACTCAAGACCGTGTCCGACGACGCACCCGTTCCCGCCGCAATGGAGCCCTGCCCGCCTCTCCAGGTCAAGAAGCTCTCCGACAAGGCCCGTCTTCCCACCCGCGGAAGTCTCTACGCCGCCGGTTACGACCTCTACGCCGCGAAGCCCACCACCATCCCCGCCCGCGGCAAGGCTCTCGTCGACACTGACATTGCCATTTCCGTTCCGGCAGGCACTTGTGAGTACATCCTCTGCGTCTACCACTTTTTTTTTTTTTTTTTTTAAAAAAAAAGGCTACACAAAAGCTCGTATGGCTGACCGCGCCTCGCTCGACAGACGGCCGCATCGCCCCTCGCTCCGGTCTCGCCTCCAAGAACTTCATCGACACCGGCGCCGGTGTCATTGACGCCGACTACCGCGGCCAGGTCAAGGTTCTGCTGTTCAACCACGCCGATGCCGACTTTGAGGTGAACGAGGGCGACCGCGTCGCCCAGCTCATCGTCGAGCGCATCTTCACCCCCGAGGTTGTCGAGGTTGCCGAGCTCGAGGAGAGTGTGCGCGGCGCTGGCGGTTTTGGCAGCACCGGCGTCGCCCTGACCCAGTAAATAACCCTGCAGTGGTCGGGAAGAGGTAAAATAGAAAGGGAGTCTACGATATGGGCATAGATCAGGGAGGTGCAAAGGCGCATCGTGACTGCCGAAACAAAAGCACAGTGTCGATAGAATGGGGATATATAAAAAAATGAATCATGACAATGCTACGACCAAAATGCCTTTTTTCTGTCCCACACGCACACAAGCCGCTCCGTGCAAGTGACACACACCTCCCTCTCTCTCTCCGGCGTTCTACAACCTTTTCGCCCGAAATCCCACCACCGGATCCCTCAAGCAGGCTAGGTTCCTCACCAACTTCAACTCGGCGCTCTTGCTCTTGACCAGGTGCAACCTCTTCCTCTCCTCCTCCGTCTGCGCCTCCCCGGCCGCCTTGACGACCCCCTCCATACCGCGTGCCGTCTGCGTGAGCACCTCGTGCATGCTCGCAAGGACCTTTTCCGCGGCCCTGGCGAGGGGCAAGTCCAGCGCGTCGACGTCGGAACCGCTCAGCCACGACTTTTGCGCCGTGAGGGGTGTGTCATCGCTGCCACCCGGCGAAGCAGAAGCAGAGGCGGCAGCAATGACGGCCTCGCGCATGCGCACCGTCATCAGCGCGGCGAACATGTCGCCCGTGCCGGAAAAGTAGGCGTCGATGGCGGGGAAGACGATCTTGAAGAGCCGGGGCGCGCCGGTGGCAGGGCACATGCTGGAACCGACGACGGAGAGGTGCGCGGGCGGCTGGTCTGGCGCGGTGAAGTTGACCGAGGTGATGACGACGTGCGGGACGCGGTACTTTGAGTGCAGCGCGTGGATGGCGGACTGCAGAGAGTCCATGTCTGTGATTTCGACGCCGGAGAGGAGCCTACAGGAGCGTTGTGCTGCTTTCAGCTGGGCCGGCCACGTCGACGGGGGAACGCACAAGAAAGAGATGACTTACTCGGCTTCGAACTGGTTGGGGAGGATCAAATCCGCAAACTCGATGAGCGACCGGTACGCCGGCACGACCTCCTCCGCAACGTACAGCTTACCGTTGTCGCCCATGACGGGGTCCAGAACCCAAAAGAACTCGCCCGGTTTGCTCTTGGTCTTTAGCTCCTTTGCCATGTCCCCGACGGCCACGACGGCCTCGGCGCCGGGAATGTACCCGGACAGCATCATGTCAAAGTCGTCGAGGTACGACTGCTTCAGCCCCTCAAAGAGGTCGCGGATCTCCTCCGCCGAGACCTTGGTCCCCTTCCATTGGCGGTAGCCCGTGTGGTTGCCTTGTTGCTCAAAAAAAAAAAAAAGCGTCAGACATGGAACAAAATGAAAAGTGGCGGCCGATGGGAGAGAACTGACTGAACTGGACCGTGTTGAGGGCCGCTACGTCGCAACCGAGTGATTGCAGCGTGAACACGGCAATCTTGTTTCCTACATTTCTTGACGAGTGTCAGCTGCGCTGCTCCCGTTATCCCGTGGTACTGCTGGTGCTGCTACGAAGAGACGCGGGTTGTGCGAATGCGAAATGCGACTCACCCAGAGACAACCTTCAGTGCAAGTCAGTCATACGACGAGGCAAGAAGGGGGGGAAACACTGAATGGCCCTCACATGACTAGCGACAGCAAGGACGCGCGTATCGGGGACAGGCAGCTCTGACGCCATTTTTGTGATTCTTGGTCCTACTCTAAATTCGAAGAGGTAATCGAATATGAATTGCGCAACTTTACGTTCTAGATCTCAGGTATCGAAACGTTGTGTCGGTGGGGTGCGGTCGATATCGGCGCCGATGGGCGGCGGTAGGTTCTGCGTCAGACAGAAGGCAGGGTACCTATGCACTGGTTTCTTTCGAGGCTACGAAGGTGCAGAAAGTATCGCAGGCTTTGGAAAAGGTTACAGACCAAACAAGGGAATGCGCGATTATCCACAGCTTTTTTTCCAAGTCCCGTATCTCCTTTTCGTTGTGGTTTATCTGACTGCGTAGAGTGACTAAGTAAGATTGGGCTTGGACACTAGTACAATGCGGTTCCAGCTTCTTCTATACTACGCAGTAGGCTCTCTGACTCTGACGTTATGACGTTCCGCCCACCCAATCCGATATTTTCAAGGGTCCCATCCCAAGAGAAGGAGAGCAGAAATGACCCCGCCAAAGGGCGCGTCGAAGAACCCCGCACTAGGCCCAGAAGGGGAACTTGCAGACCGAGACGATGCACACAGCCGCCACCAGCTGGCGCGCGTCCTCGATCTGCATCTCACGAAATCCATCATGGTAGTTTAGTGCGTGCCAGGCAACGGTGGCGGTGTGCTTACGTCGAAGCAGTGTCTCATTATTGTTCGTGGTCCCAAAGTGCTTTTGCCCTCTTCTACCAGTCCAGTTCCGCAGAGTGTCTACAGCATGCAAAATATCAATCCAGTAAAAACGCAAGGCCCATGCCTCGTCCCTGGTACCGTACGCCCGCGATAACAACTTCATTCCGTCATAAACACCAATTTACTCTTCGTCACCAATCTGTCGTCGTTGTCAGTCTATTGCACCATTTGCTTGATGAGAAAGAAGCCTCACCTTTGGCGCCAGGTAGAAGCGCAGGTAGCTCTGGCCCACCAGAGTGTACTCAACCAAGAGGGGCACCTCCTCAGACAGGCAAATCTTGACCTGCTTGGACAGGGCGGAGGCCTTGCAAAAGTTCACGAGGTACTTCACAGAGAATGTCAGGGAGACGGGCTCGTTGAGCGCAATGTCGACGTTGTTATCAGGCTTGTCGACGTTGGAGTGGCTTCGCAGGGTAACGGAAGCGTTGCCGATGTCACCGGTGGCTGCAAACTTGACACCATCCTTGCTTGCGTCGATGGTCACTGAGAATAGAGAGTTAGTAAGATTCCCTGCGAGGGGGAGGCTGATGGTTGATCTCACCTGACTCGCCAATGGCCATCAGGTCCGTCGCAATACGCCTGAACTCGGTGCTGGGCATGGTGATGGTCGCCGCGTACTCGGTCTCAGGAATGCCGAGGTGCTCCTGGTCAATGTCCATCAACTTGAGGTCGTACTCGCTGATGCGGTCGTTCTCGGAGCTCTCGAAGACGACGTTGAGGCTGTCAGGGGCATCCTCTGCCTTGAGGGTCAAGACGTCGTCGCCTTGGGCGGCACGGAGGACCTTGTTCAGGGAGTTCAGGTTGAGGCCGAGGGCGATGTTGCGATCGCAGCGGTAGGGGGAGAAGGCCTCTGTCTTGAGGGCCATGGAGACAAGCGCGACGTGCGAGTTGTCCATGGCCTGCAGCATGATGCCGGAATCATTGCAGTCGAAGTTGCAGTCCTGGACGAGCTCCTTGATGGACTCGACAACCTTCTTCAGGATGTCGGCCTGGTCGAGTCTGGCTTCAAGCATTTCTGCGCAAGTTAGCACCGGGCGTCGTGGCTTTGCTAGATTAGACAGTCGGTGAGAGGCAGAATGGACGTACTGAATGATTAGACGGGCGAAAAGATAATGGGGGTATCTGAAGAACTCGAAAAAAGTGAAAGGCGAAGCGCGTGATGTTTCGTGAGGCTTTGGAATACAGAGCGTGAGACTGGAGTGGTAGGTAGAGTAGAGGGGTTGAAGAAGGCGGAAAGTCTTGTCGCGAACACTTTAATGGGGAGACACGTCGCGTGTGTCTAAGTGGGCTTTGAAGAGGAGACGACGCGTAAAGCGTCTAATATGGCTCGCGCTAACTTGACGCGCCCGGGGGCAGAAGCAGAAGCTATTGAGCACGGCGATGGCACGTGCGTTTTCTACGACGTAAGGCCGATGACTAAGCAACTCACAACAAGTATAACACCGGGCTCACCGACCTCCCCTGCTCAGGGGGTGCATAGCCGTATTGAGTATCTGTAGATTGATACCCCTGGATCGTGTGTGGCCCCTTGCTTCGACCTTGCCAACCGACTTCTTGGTCCTTTGCTTTTCAAGGCAAATGAATTCGTCATGATCCACGACGCCGCCATACCGTTGATTCTCTAATGGATTTTCGATTATCTTAGTTACTAAATTGTCTGTTTGCCTTTAGATCGTCTGACTCCATAATGGAGCCTGACCTCAACTCGTCGTAAAACAACAAAAGAATAATTTCGGTCAACGATGCCTCCCATTCCGAAGCGAGTTCTTTCTATATGCAACCCATCAGGTGAAGATTTGCGCGCCGGGTAAACTTCAGTCAAATAAACGGGCAAAAATCACTGGGCCCCCAATAAGGAAATCAGAAATCCAAATGACTGTGATTAGTTGGTGTCCTGTCCATGAAACGCCCGTTTTCTGTCGTCAAAATGTCATGTTCACGTCACATCGAAACGATGCGAGACGGAGTCGAGCCAGTTCGCGGACGAGGTCGGAGGTTGATGACCATCTCCAGCTCCTTAAGCATGCCTCGGTTGGCGTCTGCCTTTTCCTTGGCTACCTCCCGTTTTTCCCGGTCGTCTCTCATCTTGATGATCCGCTCTTCCCTCGTCAGCAAGCTCCTTGGTCTGGGTTGCGCGACGGCCTCGAAAATCTCTTCTGTATCGTGTTCTCCTTGGCTGCTGAAATCTAGACTGGATGGTGATTCTCCGTTGAGTGCTTTGAGGGCCTCGGCGGCGCCTCCTCCTCCTTCTTCGACCGTGGTAAGACCGCTGAGTGAACTGGCCGGCGAAAGCAAGGTGCTGATAGATGACAGTCGTTTCTCATTCCGGTCGATACCCAGAGCGAGCGCCGCTTTGCCTTCCTCCCACGCCTGCATTAAAATCTTCAAGTCCGCGCCGATTGATTCGTATTGGGACATTAAATTAATACCAAGCTCTGATATGTCGTCAGTTTCGTTCATGCTCCGATCCGATTCTTCTCTCAGTAACTGCAGCTTGGCTTGCAGGCCACGAATCCCGCTGGACAGCGAGTTGAGCTTGTGCAGTTTCGACCTCCATCTTTCTCTGCCGGGAGTCAACGGCATTTTTGGAGTTGGCGGGGCCGGGAATGCTGGAAAACGTCAACATGGTTTTGAGATGATTGTAGTTGAACAACTTACTCTCCTCCTCGCTCAGCAGTCTCCTCAGGCGTTCATACGCCCTGTGTGTGACGTCATTAAGTGTGCGGACGGCCTCGACAGTGGTCGTCCATCTCAGCAAGTCATTGCGATCGCCGCTGGCATCCAGAGCAAGTAGTGCGCACAAAAACAGCTTGCGAATGGTGTGAAACCGCGCAGCCAAAATTTTGAGTGTTCTCAGCGATTCGGTGTCGTCAAATTCAGACTCGTGGTACCCAAGCTTGGCGTCCGACATGTCAAAGTCGCTAATGTCGTAGATGTCGTAGTACTTCTCCAAGTCGAGAGATTCCGAGAACCCCTTTACAATCGAAACAGTCTGATCGTATGCAGGAACAACATCTGCAAAGCAAGCCTTGAGGGCCTTGCGCAAGCGCACGCACTTTCGCGTCTGTGAGCGGTCCTCGATCCGGCTGATGGGCGGCAGCGGCGCACTCCTAAACCTTGCGTCAGCTCATGACGGCAGCCTCACATGAAGACATGAACCCGGAGAGATGTAGGAAACCTACAGACGGTAGCCTCGGGACACCAGCTCCACCTCCTGTACCAGCGAGATGGCCGCGCCCGTCGCGCTGTCGAACTCTTGGGAGTTTGAAACGAACGCTGTGACCTCCGACAATGCCTGCAGCCGTCTGTACCTCATCCATTGCCTTCTCATGTACACATGGGCGATCCCTGCAGCAACCACGGCCACGAAAACAATAAGGATAGCTCGTCTCTTATTCAATGGTCCTGAGCCGACGATCCAGTTGATCGAGACAGCCAGCGCCAAGGCACCCAAAACAGCAACTACGGCGCCGGTCGGGTCGAGGAGTTTCTCGGTCGAATTGCTGTCGAGGGGAGCATTGGCGGGCCGGGATGGTGCATGGTGCTGGGATAATATGGAGTGTCCACTCAATAGCTGGGATGCGATAATAGTATAGCGAAATTGCTCGAGGAACTTGGAGTTGTCGGCTCGGTCAATCCTGGACGCAACCGCGGTCTAAAAGAGGACACACAACAACATCGGTCAGTAATTTCCCCATGTGTCACAGATAGGGGATTTATGGCAGCTGGATGCGCACCGAGTAGCTTCGTCTGTAAGACTTGTCGGAGGAGGCCTTCGTGGGGATATTTATCTGGAGGGGATTGCTGCGAAACCTCGACCTGACCATCGGCCGACCAGTCGGCGCGAATCCAGGACTTGAGGGAGGGGATGCATCGTATGCCGGGTCGTCGTGTGCCCATCCAGCCTGTTCTTCTGCGCCTTCGCCCTCGTCTGTTGCGCGCGCACAAGTCGTCAGTCGAGACCACTCCTGACTTCTCCGGAATGCGAATCCATTTGCACTCACCACGAAGGTACTCAGCGAGCGGCGACTGGTCAAAAACAACGGGCTCCATCTAGCGACCTGGCAAATATCGAGGAGAGACCGGCAAGCTGCACTGCCATTTGTCGCCTTCTCGTGGTCTCTTTTGGTTTCTCGATCGCTCGTATCGTTGTTGCGCCGTCGCGGTGTCGTAGAGTGAAAGAGTCAGAAAGAGAGACGGTGACGATGGAAAAACATGGGCACACTCTCGCTCTTCAGTAGGAAACGCAAAACATGGGCAGTGAAAGCGTATGGACGGTCCTTCGGGATATATGCGGATTGAATGTACTCCGTACTGGCTACCTTAACGTAGTGTGATTGTGGAGGCAACTCGACGGTCGCACAAGGGGGAGGGAAAACGAACTGCTCAGAGCACCGTCCCAAGAGTGACCAGCTGCCGCTTCGCGAATAGGGAAGGAACCTGTACCCCTGTAAATCGATTAACGTGCAAGGGGTAGGGTCGGAGGCTTGGTGGGGTGATAGGTTGCATAGGATCTTCCCCAGCTGTACGGAGTACGAAGCGAGCTGGTTTTGAAGACTGAGAGAATTGCGCACCCCGATGCCTGTGGCTTGTGCTTGCTTGCACTTTTGCGTAGCGTATTATTTGCATATTTTTAAATCCGCGACATGGGACGACTCTCCACTCGTCATGGGGACGCTGGTCACATTGTATATACATACTCCATACGGGCTGCGGGTTCAGTTTCCATTCACCTAGCTCCAGCCGAGAGGAACATCGTTGTGCCGGACCCCAGCCCCTGCGCTAGGTAACGGGGGACCCGTGAGGTGGATCCCGAGCTGCCAACAGGCTTGACGGCCACCTCTCATCAGGTTAGCGCCCGTCGTTGACGTTACCTAATCCTCCCTCGATACCTTAGTGACGGAGCTAGTCCTTCAATCAGACATCACGCGAATCTGCGGATCCGAGCGCCACACCGTCGACAGCAGCGCAAAACCCTCCGTCGTAATACAGCCTCACTCATTCTTGCCGGCTCAGGCACTCTGCACGAAACCCGCAAAGATGCCGTCAGAACGCGACTACCAAATCTCTCCCATAGTGCAGGAATCTGTGATGCACAACACCAAGGTGGGATAGCTTTGAAGCCGAATCCTTGTTACCATCGTTGCTGACATAGTACGGCGCAGTCTCTTTCGAATCTCCAGAGTCTCACAGCATCTATCTTTGGTGTCGCCGCAGGCATTCTCGGCCTCGAATCTTACAGCGGCTTCCTCTTCTACTTCATCCTCTCCTTCGCCACCATCTTCTTGGTTTACATATTCCGCATCGCACCGCAGTCCACTGCGGCAGGACTTCCGCTCCTCAACACGAGCAGATACTTTAGAGGGTCGCTGGACTTTTGGACGAGTGGGCTCTTCGGAGGTCTTCCTGGCTTTATTCTCACCTGGACATTGTTTTACGGCCTCGTGAGGGCATGAGGGACTCTAGCGACAAGCATTGTATAGACAGTACTCGGGCGGAAGGTATCTGGCTTTTTGTGAACCACCGCACGTCCGTGATGATGAGAATTGAATGACTCAACGAATAACAACAAAGATCCGCTGCATTCATGACGCTGATCAACATGAACTACCGGTGCAAAGGGAACTCCCTCGACGCGCTCTAATCAACAATCTCCACAACCGTTCCAACATAACCCTCTAATCCAGATCTGTCGTTGCGCCCTCCTTCTAGTAGCAAAATCTGCGAACCCATCTCAACCCACTCTCGACTAGTCAACAGCTCTAGCGCGACTTGGACGTCGCCTCCCACCTCTGGTCCAGTGGTCGGCGCCGGCGCCGACTCGTAATTGTCGTTCATGTCGAAGATATCCTCCCCATCATCAGTGATTGGCTTAACCAAGTTGTCTCGGCCTGCTATCCTCGAAACTCCCATCACTCGAGCAGCCGCGCGTACGCTTCCGACGTAAACATTAACCAGAGATCCGTACGCTAGGTATGCGGTGTTGGGATCTCGGAAGGATGCCGTCAAACCACTTGCAGCTTGAAGAGACATTCCGGTGTCCAGCATGTGTTTTGACGGCACAGCCAGCACCATGCCTTTGCGGATGCGCGGCGCGCTCGACCTATGCTCGTCCGAGTCTCCTGAGGCGATATCTAGGACAATCCCCACTGTGCCAACCTGTCCCGCCTCCAGGGTGTTTACAGGGAGACGCAGGTTGCGTATGCTTACAATCTTAGCCTTGTGCCATTCGCCTTTGATGGTCGACGCCGCAACCGCATTGCGCATTGCAATTTTCGCCAGCTCCGATGAAGATGGATGGGATATTGACAATCCGTAATTGCCCGGGGATGGCCGGTCTTCTGGCGTTAACCCCTTGAAATCGTCATCTCCAGACGGAAACGGTCCGACGACGATGCTGTCTCCGACAGACATCTGCCCGAACCTTAGATAACCGGAAACCACGGTTCCCATGTCGGTTTGGTTGGAGTTCTCCGCCAGCGACGCGTAAGAAGCGGGTAGACTGAAAGTATCGTCGATGTGAAAAAGACACGAGGGCTGCTCGGGATTCAACGCCATCCCTACAAAATCATGAGCTGTCGGAGTCGGTGGAAGAGGGAGGTTCGCCAGGAGCGCATGCATTAGCCCTATACCAGAGCCATTGACGGCACTAGTGAGAAGTATGGGGACGCATCTGAGCATATCGCCACTTAGCCCTACGTCTGCAATGGCATCTTTGACCCGCTCGAGATCACCAGAGGAAATCTCGGTCCACTCCTGATTGGAACCGCCAGCAGGCTTTAGTATCTTGGGAGCACATCCAGCCTCCTTGATGAGCGTCAAGACCTGCCCTAGGGTTCGTTGCACACTGGCTTTCGTTGCTAGGTCGAGCTTTGTGATGGCAATGACCAAGGGATTGTTGAGTTTCAGACATAGCTCTAGATGGGCTTTGGCGAGATCAACACCTGCGCCGGCCATGCCGAGGACTTCATTTGCGGTAGAGCTGGCCCCATCTTTACTCGAGCTCACCTCCGCGTCGTCTGCGCCGAGGCAAAGAACAGTCCATTGAGGAGCCCATCCAAATAACCCGCGGAGGATTGTTCGCCGGTATCGAGGATGGCCAGCGGAGTCGGAAACAAAGACCAAGCGTCCATTTTCCGCGCTATCGTGTATGTCCATCCACGACTCCACGTGGTCTTGAGAGTAGTTGAAAATAGCATGGTCTTTGTAGCCGATGAGCTCTTGTGCGACCGAGCTGGTCAGCCCGGAGGCGACCTCATGACGGTGCTTGAACAGGCTGATTCGACTCTTTCCGCGGCCGTTGTCAAGGGTTCCAGTAGACAAGGTGCCTAGAAGCGTGGATTTCCCTGACGTGGTTGGGCCCGTGAGGGTGATCCTCAACTGATCGGTTGTTGAGCGTCCGCGACTCGGGGCAAAGACTGACTCATCAGGTCCCGTGGGCTGTTGTGCCTCCTGTCGGTTATCTCCATTACCATCCTGGCGGTAATGTCTTGGCGAGAAGTCGGGGGTGACCAAGACCTCGACAACCCACAGCCGCGCCTGTCGTTTAACTTGCGCAGGCTGTGATGATACATTGTCCACCAACTCGGATGTCTCGAGCCACTCGCAGTCGCCCACGATGACGTGGCGGAGGATCTCAACACGGCAGCCAAGGGTTGCAGCCATAACTCTCAGCGTGGTGATACTCTCGTCCATCTCATCCTTGGTCAAACCGACCAAGGTGCCATCGTCAGCAACCCCGATCTCATATAGGGCTCCGCGGCATTCCTCGAGCCCCGAGAGGGTTTTCTGAGGCGTCATGGCTTGGCTCAGATCGGCGGTGTCGTCGGGTAACTTGGGAACAATGAGATCTTTGACGTTCAACGCATGGTAAGAAGTGGACTGTTGCAGCCTCCATAACAGCTGTGTCGTCAACTGCTGCAAACGCACTTGACGACTTTGGCTCGAAGCAGACAGAGCGGTGGGATTGGACTTGGCTGGGCGGGCCGAAGTAGTGACCGCTTTAGGATCCTGAGAAGAAGGGCTGCTGAGGGTACTCATAGCTGTGAAAGTTCGCCGCGGTCGAAGCAGTAGATGGAGTTTGTATTCGTTCGCCCCATTTTGAGGCTCTGCTACCAACTTTGTGACTCCGTAATCAGAAGGGTGGCCGGCCTGTGGTTCCCCGTCAGCTGCGTCATCTGACGCAGAGTGAGCTGTTGGCCGCCTTCCCGAGTCTGTCTCTGGAGCCAACCATGGCGATGAGACCCGTTGAGGGTCGGTGTCGAAAGTGAATATGGACCCGGAGGCCATAGTTGTAGAGTAGACGTGTATGTCCGTCGGCTGTTGGCCGAGTTCTAGGTGCTAAAAATGTCGATTTGGTTGTAGCCAATTTGTGTTGGTAGCTATTACGGAAACAAAGGTGGCGAAACGAGGTGCTATACGCGGTATCATCTTGGCAACTCAAGCGATCTGGAGGATGAGGCGGGATGCAGGAGGCGCCGTCGATGGAGTAGAGCGCTGGTTAGAAGGGGAACCAACTGGATGTTTAGTTGGAGGCCATATTGGGGGCTCGAGAGTAATTGATGTCGACAAGTTGATGCCAGGGTATAAAAATAAAATAAAGTAGTTTATGGCGCACTCAAGGTTAAAATTCTTTGCACGCCGTTGAAGTTCAACGATGGTATGACTCGATGCCGGTGAGGTCTCAGCCAAGGTGTGACGCAGTCACGCAGGTGAAAGCACTTACCTACATTCCTGCATATGGAATTAAGTGGTATTAGCGCTCAGCGCGTGGAAAGTATCCGTTGCTAGATAGCTCCACCCTGCGGAGAAAGTGCGGCACCTACGCGTAAATAGCCTACTGTACGGATACGTACTTTGCACAAGCAAAAGCGTTGACCCCACGGTCAATCACTCCACTTCGGATACCTTACCTGGATACAAGTACCCCGTTGGGGAGTTAGGAAATGCGCCTGGCCTCCAAATCTAAGGACACTTCAGTTGCCTCTTACCCGTCTGTCTATATAATAACTGTGCTTTCTATGCCTTGCATGTTTTCTTTGATTCCTGCGGTGGACAATAGTAGCTTCTTCTACGATAAGATGTGTGTGGTTCTTTGTTTACGACCGGTACTTAGATATGCCACGCTGTTAGAAGTTTAACGTGCCCGCGACTTCCGACTCCGTACGTAGTAATAGCTCATCGCAGTTTCTGCAAGCGTTAGGGGGAAACCGAAGTGCCTCGGTACCTTCCAGTCACAACCACGCACCAAGGGTCCTTTTCATTCCCCTGTTTCTGCAAGCTCCAACGAGCTTGGTCCTGGGGAGACGACACATCGACGAGATTGAAACGGAGCCCATCAGCGTCCAGTACCGGTGCCCCTCGCTGATCTTCCTCCTCATTTTCGCTCGTGGCCCGCTGGGCATCACCGACCTGCTGTCGAGCACGGGGCGCGTTGTCGAGTAAGGACGGAAATCGGCATTGAAAAGGTGTTGCTCTCAGGTGCAACATTTGCGCTCAACTTACTCATGTCTCCAGTCTGTCTGTATCACTGCATAATTCCTAGGCACGAAGCAGCCTTTCGGTTGCGGCTAACCCCAGCCCCGGCAGACAAGCTGAAGATAACAATGGACATCAAGTCTGAGGCTGAGCCAAGCGTGCTGACTTGGAGGTACCTATGTCAGGTACCATTTGTTCGTGGTGACTAGGTAGCAAGCCACAGCGCCAGAGAAGCATTTCTCGTTGGTGCTGTGGTATCTTTACATCAGGGTACCGTGACGCTGGTACCCTGAGCGTCCTGCTTCCCCACTATGCTGACCTGCGCTTTCCATCCTAAAGGATCCCCAGCCTGACGAAGTGTACAGAGTTGACGGCCTCAATCGGCATCGCATCGTATGAGAATCGCCGATCAACTTGCTATTACTGCGTGTTGCGGTCCGGCACTTATCCCAGTTGATAATTTGCAATACTGGAAGTTCGGGCCAGGTAGTAAGCACCGACGAGGCCTGACGAATGTTTGATGGCTTAGACCCTGAGGGGCATCAGCCGCCTTCGAAACACACCCAAGACGGTCCCGATTTTGCCACATAGGCCTGCAGGCGGTACTTACTCCAACCCTTGTCAGCCATCCACCAGCCCGCAGAGATTCCTCTTAGGTCGTATGTACCTCCCCTCCCGTAGCCTCCCCGTACCTTCTCCTGATCGTCTCCCGTTCTTTTAAACTTCCTTTGCTGCAGCGAACAGCTTTCCACGTTTTGTTTCGTTCCAGAATTCTGTCCAAACTGTTGACTCCTTGTTGTAACCGACTCCTCACTGAACCCACGTAGTGTACCAAGACAGCACCACCGCATTCGGTCGACCACGATGAAGAAGTTCGGCTTTGGAAAGAAAGGAGATGATGGCGACGATGCTGGCCGTTCTGCTCTCTTCGGTCGCAAGAGCAAGTCGCCTGCTCCAGGTTCCGACAACCCCTACGCACAAGCACCTGGTGGCAACGATCCGTACGCTCAAGACAACAACAAATATGCAAACATGACACCTTACCAGCAAGCCCGCGCCGGCTTGCCTGCGGGCGGTGCTCCTGGAGGTCTTCCCAGCGGACCGAAAGCGGGCGGTGGTTACGGGGCGCCCCCGCAAGCCGCTGGGGGATACGGCAACGACAAATACGGTGCCTCCGGCGGCTACGGTGCGAACCGATACGACAACCAGAACACCTATGGCGCGAACCAGCAAGCTGCTGGGGCTCGGGGTCCTGGTGGCTACGGAGGTCTCGGCCGTACAGACAGCAACGACACAGACGTTCAGCGCGACGAGTTGTTTGGCGGTGCTGGTGATCGCCTTCAGCAGAGACAGCAGCAGCAACAACAACAGCCAGGAGGATACGGAGGGTCAGGCGCTGCCGGAGGCTATGGAGAGTCAGGTGCTGGAGATGGCTACGGAGGTTACGGTGAGAGCCGTGAGTTGACAGCAGAGGAGCAAGAGGCGGAGGAATACCGTGCCACCAAACAGCAGATCAACGATGTTCGAAACGAGTCTGTGAACACCGTCAACCGAGCACTTCAGGCAGCGATGCAAGCTGAGGAGACGGGTCGCTCAACTCTCGCCAGGCTCGGGGCTCAGGGCGAACGTCTTCACAACACCGAAAAGAACCTGGACATCGCGGCGAACCATAACCGAGTTGCGGAGGACCGAGCAAAGGAGCTCAAGACACTGAACCGGAGCATGTTTGCAGTCCACGTTAGCAACCCATTCACATCCAAGCAGCGCGCTACGAAGCGCGATCAAGACATTCTCGATCGTCATCGCACGGAACGCGAGACACGCGAGGCCACCCGGTCAAACGCTTTCTCGTCTCAACAGAAGATGGAACAGACTTTCCGAGAAATGAATCTCTCTGGTCGCCCCCAGCCCAAAACCGGCGCTCGGAGTCAGGCCGAAAAATCCAAATATGTGTTGGAAGCCGATAGCGACGACGAAGCTGCCGAGGAGGCTGACAGGCAGGAGAGGCAGATTGAGGATGGCATTGGTCAAATCGGACTTGTGAATGGACGTCTCAATGATCTGGCCCGAGCTCAGCTGGCCGAAGTAGAGAGGCAGAACAAGCAGATTGTGAACATCCAAAACAAGGTACGTTTGCTGTCTTTGAATATCACCCCACGCAGCACGACTAATAGACATTGCAGAGCGATGCTGTTGACGACGGCGTCCGGATGAACAGAGCCCGTCTCGACCGCATCCGTTAATATCGGGAGTGAAGATGTGTGCTGTTGCAAAATATTGAAAGCTTTCCAGTAAGGATGCACTGCGCCAGGGTTTATATTTTCTACCTGGACGACGTCTTCTTGTTGGTGTCCTTTGGGGGAAACTACATATCCTCCAATTTGTAGACTTCATAGGCCGGAATCTCATAGGGGTGTGCACTGTAGAAAGTTGGTCAATCATCACAGTCAATCATCAGCCGATAAATGTGCCCTCGGCTGTTGTATCGGTGAAGCTTATTACCTCTTCAGGGCTGCTACGGCAGCCTTTGCAACGTCCCGCCCGACGCAGAGGATCTCGACCCGATATTCCAAGACGCGTTCAAGCTGATCAACAGCGCCCGTATGGGGATCCGCCCCCGCCGCCGCGATTGGTTTGAATTGGCCCTGTCCGGTCAGCTCGAAGGCGACCTGGACGTATTTGCCATCGTCGTAGACGCCGGCGCCGGTGGTGAACACGGCGTCTTTCGTCGCGACGAGGTGAGAAGCTATTCGATTGAAAGGAAGACTTAGCTTGATCATCAGGCTTTATTTAGCCCAGCAATTTACAACACTCACCCGGCACAGTGTAAATGAGTTTGTAACGATCAGCCATGTTCGTGATTGTCGTGATGAATCTGGAGCGCGGTGCTCCCAACAGCCTGTTCTTCTTGTGCTCGGACGCTTGGGTGAATTCGCGGATGGCAGAGAAGACGAGGGGCACTTGACGAGTCGCGGGACGACGCAAGGCCACCACCAGAGCTACGTTCCTTACTAACATGGTTGCAGCTGCATATGATCGATTAAGAAGCAATTGAGACGCGCGGCTCTTTGACAGGCTGCCTGCCCTTACGTGAGATGATAGACCATTGGATACTAAGAGCACTTCTCTGTATTGGTCTGTTGGTTTCTCGTGACGTTACACGCCGTTTGTCCTGTTCTTCGGATAGGTACCCAGATATGAAGTTGCCGAGGACATGGCTGTATACAGCATACTGCCCGCTTGGACTGCTTCTAAGTAGAGTCTAGGTATATCAGCGTCCGTACGATATTTCCAATCGGATAAGCATATATATTTTGAGACTGAATGGAATCAATAATCAAACGTCACGACTTTGTTCTCGGCCTGAAACATGCAGCGAGAGAAGAAATGCCAGCGGCCTCTGGGTGCTGGTACAGTGTGCTGCGTCAGTGAAGTGCACCACTGTCTACCACTGTCTACCACCCCCAAGGTGCCGGTGGGGCCTCCGGTTAGACCAGGTAAGTACCGGGACGACGGGCAAGAATGCAGGGACCCTCAAATTTTCTTCCGCCGTCAACGCTCGTCACGCATACGCCAATAGACATAATCAGGAATGATGGCGACGACGAAGGGCGAGGGCAACGGCGATCGAGCCGCCAAGAAGAGGAAGCTCAACAACAACCCAAATGTCGTCAAAGTTGGCAACAAAGTGATATCCTTCGAGAACTATCTCAACCCTCCTGCCAAAACAAAGACAACAGCACAGTCATCCGAAGATGTGAGGTCAGAGGTCGTCGTGACAAAGGCAGAAACAGAGGCTGCGAAAGAGGCCCAGAAGTCCACATCAAGCAATGCAGCACCACCAACAACACGATCGTTCAAGCAACAACCAAAGAGGACGTCGGGTCGTATCGATGGGAAAAGACGATGGAGAGAAGACCCTGCCCTCCTCAAGACGCGCCAAAAACTGCCAATTTGGGATCACAGAGAAGATCTTCAATCCCGTCTGCGCGAAAAGGACGTCTTGCTTCTAGTTGGTGAAACCGGTTCCGGAAAGAGTACCCAGGTGCCACAGTTTCTGGTCAACGAACCGTGGTGCAGAAGGCAAGTTGTCAAGACTGAGGAGGATGGCCGGGAGGTCAGTGTCGGTGGCATGATTGCGGTAACGCAGCCTCGTCGAGTGGCCGCGACTACCCTAGCTCATCGTGTGTCTCGTGAGGCTGGCACGCCTCTCGGTGAAAGTCGGGATGGCTTGGTTGGGTATTCAGTCCGATTCGATCATCAGGTGCCCAAAGGGACGAAGATCAAGTTCCTCACCGAGGGTATGCTGCTCCAGGAGCTGCTACGAGATCCTAACTTGCGGCAGTATAGCGCTGTCGTGGTTGACGAAATTCATGAGAGAAGCGTCGATGTCGATCTCGTGTCGGGATTCCTCAAGCAGATCCTCGCGAGCGAGCGGAGAGGCAGGGGCGGGATTCCCCTAAAGGTTGTGGTGATGAGTGCCACCGCCGATGTCGAGCGCATCCAAGGCTTCTTCGCATCCGAGGTATCAAAGGAAGGGTCCAAGGGCGAAGAGATCGACTCGCCGCCGAGCTCGGTCGAAGTACTACGTATCCAGGGCCGTCAATTTCCCGTAAAGACGATACACACTTCCAAGCCGGTGCCCGACATCCAACAATCGATGCTGCAAACCATGTTCAAGATCCACATGGAAGAGCCTCTTCCCGGAGACATACTGGCCTTCCTCACCGGCCAGGAGGAAATCGAGTCCACGCAAGCTCTCATCGAGGAATACGCAGCGACACTTGCCTCCAACGTGCCCAAGATCAAGGTCCTTCCGCTCTATGGACAGCTATCCATGGAAGGGCAACACGCTGCTTTCCAGCCCGTCAAAGGGGGTTTTACGAGGAAGATTGTCCTGGCAACCAACATTGCAGAAACCTCCGTCACCGTTCCCGGAGTGCGATATGTCGTCGACGGTGGAAAGGCCAAGGTGAAGCAGTTCCGCTCCCGGTTGGGCATGGAGTCCCTCCTGGCGAAGCCCATTTCCAAGTCTTCCGCAATCCAGAGAACCGGTCGTGCTGGTCGTGAAGGTCCCGGAAAATGCTTTAGGCTGTACACCCAGGGGACGTTCGATACGCTGCAAGAAGCAGACCTGCCGGAGATTCTGCGGATCGACGTCCTCGGCGCTGTTTTAACTATGAAGGCAAGAGGTATCGATGATGTCCTCGGGTTTCCTCTGATGGATACTCCCGATGTCGATGCGATTGAACGCGCACTCTTGAGCCTTCATGGGCTCGGCGCTCTGTCGGATGACGGCACGATCACAGAAGCGGGCCGCAAGATGGCTGGATTCCCCATCTCGGCACCTTTCGGCGCAGTGCTGCTCGCAGCGGCCAAGCCAGAATTCGATTGTGTTCTCGAGGCCATCGACGTTATCGCCTGCATCACCTCTGGCGACGACATCTTTCATCAGCTGCAGTCTGAGGAACAGCGCGAGGACATCGAAGAGCTTCGAAAGGAGCTGTATCGTCGCGAAGGCGACATCCTCACCTATCTCACGACAATGCAGCTATACGCCGCCGAGAACGCAGACCGCATTCAGTGGTGCAAAAAGAGGAAGGTGAACATGCGCAACATGAAGACCGCCCTCAACGTTCGCAAGCAGCTGCGCAGCCTGTGCGTCAAGGAGGGGCTGCTCGCAGAGGCGCCGCCAGCAGATCCCCAGCCCTTCAGTCCTCTGCCTCCCGAAGAAGCAGAGTCATTGCTGAAGTGCTTCTTGCGCGGTTTCGTGTCCAAGACGGCAGTACTGGCGCCAGATGCGAGCTACGTCACATCGCAGGGCAAGCATGTCGTGGCGATCCACCCTGCGAGCGTGTTGCATGGGCAGAAGAAAGAGGCCATCATGTTCTTGGAGCACGTATTTACGCAAAAGAGTTATGCAAAGAAGGTCAGCGTCATCCAGGCAAACTGGATCATCGAGGCCTTGGAGGCCGGGGCTTAGATGTGCTGGCTCAGCTTGTTATACATTCTAGATAGTCGTGACATGTTTATACACGGTAATATCAAAAGGAAATGACGATCATATATGGTACATTTTCACTGCATGCATATGACGCTCCAGTCCGCCCCAGATCATGACTCTTCCTCCTGCTTGCTCCTCTCGCGGATTGCCTGCATCAACTCATATAGCTGCCCAATTTGCTCATCTACGTGAGATATTAGCGAGAAACCAAATTTCCTTGCTGTCAGAGGTCGCATCCGGGGGTCACGAGACAAGACGTACCACTCATTTTAGCAACCTTGACAGGGTCAATCTTGTCCCCTTGCCACTTGTCACCCTCAATCTTCTGGGCGTACAGCTGCCACTCCGAGAGGAATCCAATCTACAGTTCCCCCCACCCGAATCTACGTTAGCAACGCGTTCACTTCGCGGGCTTTGCAATGTTTGACTGGGACGCCGTACCAGATGCGCCGGGTTGTCGACGGTGCGGTGGGCGCGGAACTCGGCCTTGATGTACTCGTCGCCCAGCACCCGCATCTCGTGGGGCAGGTACTTGCGGTGGGCGCGCAGGAGACGTCGGTACAGCGGTATGGGAGGGAGGAGGGCCATTGGCGCGGGGGATAGACCGCTTCCCTTGGGGACGGCGGCGGATGCCATTCTGGCGACGAGAGATGGCCGCATTCTTCCTCGTGGTGTGTGTGTGTGTGTGTGGCGGAGCGAGTTGAGGTTGTCGTTGCGCGACGGCTCTTAATGGGCGAAAAAAGAAGAGGTGGTGAGTGACTGGCGTATTTCGATCCAGTCTCTGTGATACTCGGAGCAGTAGCGTCGGATTCCGGTTCAACCTGAATGAGTGAACTTCGCGACGGGGGGGCTCTTGAGTTCTTGATGTCGATGTCATTGACGCATTTTCCGACGTCGGGAAGGGCCCCGTACAGTGTTGATTCGCTTGCGTTGCACGGTAGTGGCGTCGTCTTTGTTGGAGAAGCGACCACCTCTGGGCCACGACAACTTTTGAGATTTGCAACTAGACATCATCACGTCTTCTTGTGAAATCATCAGCTCGTCCCAGTCCAACTTTTGTTTGGCTATTCACGCCTCGTCTGGAAAGAATCTTCAACATCTACGACGGAACGCATGAGGAGTATTCTTGTTTCCTTCTTCGAGTAACTCATCACTATCATCTTGAGCGAGTCCCCATTGTCTGTCATCTCCGAGTATTTTGTCGGTCTGTGTAACAAGCGTCCTAAGTGCCATCCAGGAGCAAACAATAAGTCCCATTCTCATCTCTATTTCAACACCGTCTTCACTTGTATACTCGAGTGGATAAAGCCTCAATTTCACTTCAGATTGCGCCCAGGACTGCACCTACGAACTGAACCTTAGGTCTAGTATAGATATCTATCCTTCATGCCCTCCCTGCATGACACGATTGCTGTGCCCAACATCTGCAGAGCCGTCTTGCCATTGCACCACTTCCACAGCCACGGACTGGCCGTTCGTCATCTTGCCCAGCTTCGCCTTGGCCCTGACAACATGGGGACGGTAGTCACCCAGCTCGGCGACCCTTCCCTTGATGCGCTCCTCTTGAAGCTCTATGGCTTCTTGCGTTTCCCCCTTTTGATACAGCAAGCTTGCGAGGCCTTCCATTGTGAGCAGTGTGTCCAGCGGCAGGTACCCGAGCTCCTTGACGATGTCTCCGCCCCAACGGAGTTCCCTGTCGTTTGGTTCCTCTTGATCCTCCTTTGACGCGCGGATCAGGAGCTTCATGGCATCAGTCGCGCTCATCACGTCGCCGGCGAACGTCTGGTCATGGTGAAGGACAGGGGACATGTTGGCCAGCCTGCTCGTGGAGAAGATGTTGCCCGTGTCACCCGGCGGGGTGAAACGACTGACATTGACGTCTTTCTCGTCGTTGTTGTCGAGAAGCAGGAGCCGTTCCTTCTCCGCGGCCGGCGCCACGGCCCAACCAGTCGAGAACCCTTCGAATGTCTGGCCGGCTGTATACTCCGCCACAGATTCTTTTGGTGATAATTCTGAAGCTTTCATAGATGGACTCTTTGTTGGCAGCAGTAAAAAAAACCCCAGAAGATGCGGCCGAACCTGTCTTGATCCAACTTAACCAGTCGTCTAGTGAAGTATACGCAACCCGTGTAGTACGAATTGGCGACGAGGAGATCGGCAGCGAGAATAGCACGTAAAAATGTGAGAGAATCACAGGTAAAAGGCAAACATGGAAATATCTGGCTTGGTAGATGTTGAGGCAGAGAGAAGAGAGGGGCGGAGTGGACAGCAAGAAAAGAGTTGATGCCGTGCTGGTTACCGCACGAGTCTCTGAATCTCAATGCAATCTGCGTTTTGCCCGCACCGAGCATGAGCGCTATCAACCTCTTCCCCGGTCAGCAAACGCGGCGACTAAATCGCAGAGGAGAGAGGAGACTAACTGTCCGTGGGGACAGCGAGCGAGATGTTTGGTTCATGATGCATAGCGTAGTGAGCCAACAGTCTGTTCGACTCTCACCCCTCCTGTGCATGTGGCGCCAATCAAATGGAAATCGTCTCCAGGTTTGGGCACTTCTTTGACCCCGGCCACTATTTGCAGCCGGCTCATGATCTCGTGCAGAATAGCCAGCTCGGAAACCCCCCTGATCCCACCTCCATCTGGATGTTGGTTAGAAGGGAAGAACCATCTGCAAGCCGCTTGTTGTGCAGCATTATGCACCGAGATATAGTAGATAAACTGGCTCATCGTCGCTCATTTCTGGTGTGTAGTTATTGTAATTTCGTCAACTCTAGACTTCGTAGCATACAGACATCATGCCCTTCGAGACGCTGTGCTCCAGGTACGCTGCGTTATCAAACCTTTACGGTGCTGCCTGCGGAATTCTTAAATAACATGATCTCGCGGTATCGTAACATCGTTGATCATCTGGTATCTTTGAGCAGCAGTCTCATTCAGTCTTACATCATTCCAGCCGCATTCATGACGAAAACAAGGACGTCGCACAACAGCGCAGGGCAAGTGTCACTCCTTGAACAATTCCCAACCAACACCAACAAGCACTCCCTCCCCAACACGCGGGCTCCTCGGAGACCTACTGTTTACAGGTAACCAAGCAACGGCCCATGACAGGCGCCCTGTACCGCTTCGAAAGGGGGTGGGGCGGCGAGCCAGGGAAGAACTGCATGGTGACACCAACCAACAGTTGCACCACCACTTAAGTATACCTCTCTTTCTGGCCCCGGACTGCAGCACCAGCCGAAGAATTGCGCCGCCAGCTTCATAACCACAACAGAAGGCCTAGCGCTAAGCCCAGCGGAACGGTTCTGCCGCTCTATGCGTGCCTCTCGAGGTCACATACCCAACTGGACCATATCCCCCGGGGAGCAGGGCAAACGTCCCAGTCTGAGAGGGGCGGCGGCTTTTCTTGACCTTCGAACGTCGGCAGACTGACATGCATAGCCTGCGTAGCGGACCGGACCCGGTCATCGAAGTAGAAGATGCGTCACACCGTCAAAAAGAGTTGGCATTCCCATTCGGAAACTGCCTCGACCACAAAGGTCTTGGAATTCTAGGGCGCGGGTATAGAAGGTGGGCCAAGAAGGACAGGGAAGCGGGAAAGCGGGAAAGCAACTTGAAGAACTCTTGTCCGGCTTCAATGTGGTTGTTGGCGATGCTAAGCGCCGGTCCCTGCGGGGCGGACCGGGCCGCTGGACGGGGTGGCGCTACGGCCGAGGTCGAACCAACAGCTCCGGGGGGCCACCTCCCTCCTGTCCGAGACGGCCAGTCACCACCTACTCCCTTCCTCTGCTTCCCGACATTACACTCATGCCGTTGTGCCTTGTCGCATGACTGCGGCAGCCTGGTCAAGACATTCCGTCTCATCCATTGCTCAAATATACCCGTTACAGACCGGGCAATAGCTGTCACCCATCAAGTCATCCTGCAACCGACATGTGGCTCGGCACAAAACAGCAAAAGACATCGAACGAATCGAATGGCGTTTTATAAACACTTCCGCCGGGTCACAACACAAAACAAGAGAATTCTTTCATCATTCATGCAAAGAAATAGTAGTACCCGCATGCGGGCTGCCTTCGTCATGCCGGGGGAACATGTCCCCAAAGAACGCCTGCAAAGCCGCCCCGAGAAATCAAGCCACCAAATGACCCCCGTCATGATATGAAATCGTCCAAGTGTCCCGTGTCATTTCCAAGTCCCCATTACCATAATCATGCAAAGCCTACGACGGCGGCGCTCCCGCCTTGAGCATCTCCATTTCTGGCAGAGTGAAGCCATTACCAAGATATGCGAACCGGTTCTGCCTGGTATTCTCATAAGAATACACCCAGTCCTCGCCCCTGAAGTGCTCCAGCATGCGAATGAAATGCATCCTGCTTCCCGGATGCAGACCCGTCACTGGAGCGTTGGCCTCTCCTTTCTTGTACCACGACCTGCATCCGCCCGAGAATGCCGTGCGCGGCATGAAGGCGGTGGTGTGCTCAAAGTAGTCTTCGACGGCCGCCTCTGATGGGGCAATCGACCGGATGCCTTCGGTTTGGCACTTGCGGATGGTGTTGGCGATATAGGTTGCGATGTGCTCGCTCAGTGTAAAAACATCCCCATGGGCGATGGGTGCGTTGGGACCGAGAAACTCTACAAAGACTGTCAGAAGTAGGAAACGGAATAGCCGAGGCATGTGCGACTCACTAAAGTAGTTGGGCAGACCCGCGACCGCGAGGGACATGTACGCTTTGGGTGTTTGTTCAGCCCAAATGTCCTGTAGGTTGCCATGACGGCCGACGAGGGGAAACAAGGGGCGGAAGGACGAGTCGAAGCCAGTGGCGCAGATAATGGCGTCGACCTCCAATATCTCCCCGTCGCTGAGCTCTATGCCTTGGGCAACGAATCTCTTGATGCCGTTGTTGTGAAGTGATACCCTTGGGTCATGGAAGGACTCTAGATAACCCGCAGCAGGCGTCAGCCGCTTACAGCCGAGCGGGAAGTCGGGAATCAGTTGTTTGCAGAGTGTCTCGTTCCCTTTGAGCATGGCCATCATAAACTCTTTCGTCTTGCCCAGAGCCCACTTCTGCTGAGGACTTCCCGCGACCAAACCAACAGCGAATTTGATGTTCGACTCCGTCTCCAAACTTCTGGCAAACTTTTCGCACAGAACGGGGTCGTTCTTGAAGCGCTCGATTTGCGCTGGCGAGAACCTCTCCTCTTCGTCCATTTCTATTTGACTCATCAAAGGGGCTGAGGGGCCCATCTTCATGGTCGTGACACGCGGTGGAATGATGAGAGTAGGCGTTCGAATGATGTGATGCAGCCTTTTGACGTCTGCTCGGTGTTGGTAATGTGACATGGCTGCAAGACAATTTGAGACTTACGTGGTCGGATGGCCGGTACAACCTGCACTCCTGATGCACCGTTACCAATGACGGCGACCGTCTTGCCGGCGTATTCAAAGTCCTCGGGCCAGTTGGCGGTATGCACCAAGGCGCCTTTGAAGTCCGACAGACCCTCGACGTCAGGGAGCTTCCATTTGCTGGCCAGTCAGAATATGCCTTACAGTGACAGTGAGAGGCGATACCTACTTCAAGATGCCAGTGGCATCAATGACAAAGTTGGCGTAGTCATGAAAGACGATACCGGTCTCCAGATCCTTAATCTGCAAGTCCCAGACGGCTGTGGATTCTGACCAAAGAGCGCCGACAATCTGGTGCGACGTCTTGATGAACGGCCGCATGTTCTCGTCCTCGCATATCCGGCACAGGTACTCCTCGATTTCTGCGGCAGGGGCGAAGAAACTGGACCATTCCGGGCTGGGTCTCCAGGTGAACTGATAGTTGTGACTTGGGACGTCACACCTGCAGCCGGGGTAGCGGTTCTCGAACCATGTGCCTCCAACGTCGTGGTTCTTTTCGTAAACGACCATTTCGTAGGTAGAAGCGGCCAGGGTGTTTCTCAGGGTGCGAATCATGTTGATCCCGCTGGCACCGGCCCCGATCCCGATGATGCGCAGCGTCTTGGGCATCCCGAAAGGTGCTTCACGCACTGCGTAGGCGGAGTTGCCGCGCCCAGACTGACCGGATCCGCTGCCGTGGCCGTCGACATGGCGAGAGAGCTGAGGGAGGACCTGGCGTGTCATGTTGGGTGCTGGAGTTGCTGTGATCTCACAAGACAAAACATGCCAGAGGTCTGGAAGGTTTATATCCAAATCAAATTGGCGTTAGAGAGGGTCGAGCCGCACTGGTAAGAAAGGGTTTGCCAAGACGCTGTTGCGGCTTCCTTATCAAAGTCACCATCTGTACAGCCCGTTGGGTGGAGTTACGAACAAGAGGAAGGCACAATCAGAGACCAGGGAAGGAAGTGTTTTTTGGCAGGTTCGGTGCATTGGCTCAATGTGGGCAAGAACCAATAGAGGCTTGAGAATCATGGAGGAAATGGGAGATGCCGCGAGACACACAATTGAAGAGGAAGACGGATATCCATCAGCATGGATGTGCCCTTGGAGGGATCACGTACTCCATTTGGGCACGCACAGGTCGATGGTGAGTTGAACCGCCATGCTCAACTCACACCAGGACCAAGACCGCACCACCTCACTTGATTCAACACAGCAGACAATGGACCAGCACAGAACAAGCCATCTTCAGTAGTTTGTGATTTCATCGTTAAGAAAAGAGACAGCTCACATAAGACAAGCCCAGTGGAGCAGAAGTCCGTCCAATGAGTTGAGATTCTCAGAAGAATGGTAGGTGTGGGTGTTGTTAGTAGGCGCCACTGTTGGTCAGTATACGACGCGGCAGTCCATCTTCTTGGCCGGTGAAACCGCCGAGCTGTGTGTGGGCTGCACGTATCCAAACAGCTTTGGGACAAGGCTGGCCCACGAATCGAAAGTCTGTGCCTGTACGGATAATATGCCATGGTTTGCTTGGGATTGCGAGCCTGCTACGCTTCTTACGGTCAAGCGAGGACCGGCCGGCATAAGGCCCCCCCCGAATGGGTGTGTCGTTGTCGTAAGCTGTCCAACCACGACGAGAGTACAGGTCAAGGGGGAAGTCGGAGATGGATCCAGACGCGGTGAGTGGCGAATCACGGCCCCTCGCCTACATCGCTGGAGGAAGGCTGTGTGCCGAAGTGGTGTCGTGCCTTTTGCCGCGACGAGAGCCTCAGGGTCGAACGCTGGGATCTGTACTCCGTACCGTAACAGAAACAATGTTACGTGGGGATATTTCTGTCACCGAACGTGGGTGTGAGCGTGCGGCACAGCTGCAACTGTGCCGACAAACAGCGGGATATCGAGATGCCAGCCCTGGCTGGTGCGGATCGCGGGGCAAAGCGTTGTGTAAGTCTATGTAGAGCCGGCGTCGATCGGCCGCGTGGACGAATCCGATGCGCCTGCATCTTTTCGACTGGGATGGCGGATTCGCCGCGTTTACTGACCACTGAGACACGAGATCTTGCAATACGTACGGATGCAACATGTTTCTGTCCGCGTGGAAAGGTGTCTGGCAGACATCTGCGGCTGAACCGTGCTGCAACAGCTGAGGCTTTTTTTTAAAAACCTCGCATTACGGACGCAGTCAGACACGCAAAGAGAATATGCTGAGACGCCAAGGACAACCGATTGTCAGCCTACCACAAGCTGCTCTTCGGCATCACTTTCACCGGCATACTCGGGTTCTCGACGGACAATGGCCGAGTGTAGGAGACTCCAAGCCGGGAGAAGAAAACAATAGAACAAGTGCGTTGCAGAACGCCATTGCGCTGGTTGACTTTCATTGGCTCATATGCGATTGGAAGTCAAGAAGGCTTTAGCTGCATTCAATAGCCAATGAGAATCGTGGCTCGTGATCTCATGTGAAAAGTACGTCTAGACTTTCCAGCTCCGCTCTCCCATACTGTAGATAAGCCAGTGAGGGCCCGGAAAGAAGAACAAAAAACAGTATGAAGAAGAGAGTATACTCCGTACTCTTCATATGCAGGCTTTCTCTGCCGCTAATGATCAACTGCATCGTAGACTCTCAATTCCTCCACCATCCCATCCACGAGTGACTGATCACCTCTATCCGTGTTCATTGCAATCCTATTTAAGCTTATCTGTCGCTGCAGCTTGCACCCCCCCCTGGCAACGTACTTTGTAGAGCCAACACCCTTCCACTGGTCTCAACCTAGTCGCTGTGACGTGTATTACCATTGTTCCCTGACATCGGGAGTACACTGAAGGAAGACGACCGAACACAACTCACCGCGGTGCCGGGTCAGTAGGAGACAAGACTATGCTTATTTCCATCGCAGACAATCCAGCGGTCCACCGCCTTCGTGATTGGAGCCTTGACGACGTGGTTTCCAAGCCAAGTTGAAGAGCTGCCGTATCTCATTAGGGCAGAGTATGAATGCCGAATACGTTTCGTCCATCATCTTGTGATCCGGGCGTACTTTCCGACCCAGATGAAGCATGGGGGTTGTCCCATCTGGTAGCAAGCAGATCTCCGAATCTCAGCATCATGTTGAGGCACATTTGCTGTCTGAAGTCTGCACTAGTACCTACGGGAAAATCACAGCATCAAGTAATTAGTGAGGGAGTGTAATGTCTCTACAACAGCAACCAAAAGTAACTCATTTGCTCATGAGCAGCATACCGATCAGCTAGATGCGACGACAATGAGCTTCCATGGTGAACACCCAATGAGCTTGCGTGCGCATTGCGCAGATTGTGACCCCGCCCCCACATTTTGATAGGTCTCTTTCCTCGACTCACTCACATGTGTGCAAAAGCCTACTAAAAACCCATCCGACCCCGCGGCTCATCACTCACTCAACCTCCTCATTAAAAAACAAGAAATCATGTCATTTTCCTTTGGTTTCGGCGGCGATGATATAGAAGACGACTCGTCCTCGGCGCCCGTGCCCAAGCCCACGCTCACGCCCGCGGCTCCGGCACCGAACCCCGCGGCCAGCGCCTTCCCCGTCGCGGGCAAACCCCAGCTGCCGCCCACCGCCCTCGATCTGCAGCAGATGCTCGCCCAGCTTCCCTCAAAGATCGCCTTCGGCACCCTGGAAGTGACGCTTGATGATGGCAGCAGCATCCAGATCCCGCGCCGCGAGCTGTGGGACGTGCGTCTGCAGCTCATGGCCGAGGACGGGGCCGCCAACGGCGGCGAGGGAACGGAAGCAGAGGGGTTGGGCAGCCATGATGTCAAGACCGGCGTGTACGAGGGTGGCTTCAAGAGCTGGGAGAGCAGCGTGGATCTGGTCAAGGTGCTCGCGAGTGGCAAGTACCTGGATGTGCTGAAAGAGAAGCCTCTCCGGTTGATCGAGGTATGAAGTTGAAGACCAGCACAAGGTAGCGGTGGAGGCACGAGGACTAACTTACGCGGCGCAGCTTGGTTGTGGCACAGCGCTGCCCTCTCTGGCCATTATGCAGTGGGCTATGCGGAAGCCAGCCTCTAGAGCGCCACTTCTTCTCACGCTTGCGGATTACAACCCGACCGTGTTGCAGTTGGTCACGCTGCCAAACTTCATCCTGGCATGGGCCCTTGAACGGCGAGATCAGAGTTCTGTTCTGCAGGAGGCGTTTGCCCTAGAGGATGAGCTAGAGCTCACGCCCGAGGTGCTGCAGCTGTTCCGGGACTTCCTTGCGTCCTCCAAAATCTCTCTCAACTTAATATCCGGCGGCTGGTCCGAGGAGCTGGTTGACCTCCTGTACGAGAGTCAGTCCAAGCTGGACGAACCCGAGAATCTCGACGTCCTGCTGTTGGGAGCCGAGACGATATACTCCCCATTCGCGTTGGACGCCTTCAACGAGATGGTGTTTGCTATTCTTAGCAGAGAGCAGAGGGAACGAGGCGCCTGCCAGTCACAGGCGCTGGTTGGCGCAAAGAGGCTCTATTTTGGGGTTGGTGGCTCTCTCGATGACTTTATCGACAAGGCGAGAAGCAAAGGGACGACAGTGACTAAAGTCAGAGAAGAGGCGGAGGGCGTCCGAAGAGGAGTCGTCAGATGTACGCTGGATTCTTCCAATCTCTAGACTCTGTCCCAGGCCAACATCTGGCGTATCCCATGTTTTGGTCAACGGTTGTTCGCCACTGCCAGGAAATCGCCATGCCCGGCTTCTACTCACTGTCTTAAGGGACTCAAGTCCTGCGAGGCGAGGCGGCGCGGTCTTGGTCAGATCGAGTTGTGGTGTTGCAGAGGTCGTCAAGCATGCTAGGGGCTGGCACTAAGAACGACGTGCCAGCGCTTGGCAAAATGGCCTTGGATGGTACGGTCTGTGACCGCAGGAGTCATCCGTCGTCGCAGACGCAGACTCTTGCACGTTTGGAATCGATTGGCATGTTCCAAGACGTGATTATGAATAGTGGGCATGTGAATCGTCCGGCCCAGCTTGATGGGAGCGGCTGCGGCATTGCACATAGGAATGGTCCTTGGCCAGCGTTCTGTTCCATGGAAGGACGCATGTTGGCGGCTCGACACGCAGCGAAAGTGCCCCCTCCCCTTGCGAGTGCTGGTGCCGGCATTCCCGCTGGTGCATCGATTGGTGGCCCATTACGTCACCCTAATATGGTAGCAATTTGCAGTAATTGAGGGTAGTCCATTCCAGTAGGGTATCAGATTGAAACGCGCCTCGGAGCAGGCAGGCCTTTGCCTTGCATTTCTTCTCAGCCAAGATCTCCTTACCAGTCAGTCTCTGGCAAAAAGGCCATATCGCAGTATTGGGCGTGTCGATCAAGGTGCACAGAGGGTCAGACCTGCCATGGCAACACCGCGATCGATCTGTATCTACCTAGTACATACTGTGTAGATGACCAAGACGTTGACAGCTCCTCATGGCTATCGAGTAGTGTCAGCGATAAAGCCCTGCCACCAGCGGATGTTTGCAGCGTACGGATGACACTCGAGCCAAGAGATTGTAAGTCGATTCTGCAGGCTATCCGTTGTCGGCCTCTGATCAAGGACAATGCTCCATTCCTATCTCACCGGAAAGTTGGCGCATGCGCAGATGCACATCTAATTAGCAGGTAATACTCAGTAGGGGCCTGTGATTTCGACGGATCGTTTTAGTGTCCGAATCCGTCTATTGGAGCTCAGATGTAGGGCTCGGGGCGAGAAAATGCAGGTACCGTGCAAGCCATGAGATAGCGCGTGCTATATGTATGCTGGGGAAATTTGGCCAATTTTGGTCTCCACAATGGATCCTTCGAGATTGGATTCTACCCACCGTGCCAGATACTGGGAGTTGAATGTGGTAAAAGGCCCTGGTGTGGTTGCATTTCATCCGCTCAATATCTACATTCACGGCAGAGCAGTCCCGTCTGTCGAATAAGATTGAAATCGCGGCATGTCATCTCAGCACCAAAGTTGGACAGACATACTTGGCGCCATCCCATGCTATGTATCCGTATACACAGTAGTATACCTAGTCCGAGCTTTGGCGCCGGATTTTCGTGTTTGTAAGTTGTATACTACTACATAATTAGCACGTGCCTTCGCGAAAGGCAATTCAAATTCGGTCGGTCCATGGAAGCAGGCGAGAGGGGCCGGGTTGGAAAGGATGCGCGGCACGGCCAGGCGGCTGCAGGCGAAGCGCTCGACCAGACCGGAGCAGAACATTCATCCGACCACCCTTTGGTAGATCCTCATCAGGCGATACTTGACTGCCTTCGGATGTGAGGGCCTGCAGATTGTCACCGTCATGATCGGTCAAAGACTGTTCCAGTCAAACCGATGGGCGCATGGGCGTATTGGTATGAGGTGTTGTAATCTGCGAATTTGCTGGCGTACTAGCCCATCGTACATGTCCATCATCTGTTTGGCGTCAAGAAAAGGAACTCCTGGATCTGGACGACCTGTGGTCTCATGCTTTCATCTGCGTTTAGGAGTCGTGTAAGCCGACGTCGAGAAGCACAGAGGGCTGTAACGCAAGTCTTGCCGCTACTGCTCGGTTGGCGGCGACCCAGGGCCCAGCGATTCGGTGCAGGTCAGGAATTAGAGCATCCGGACCACCGCTTTTTTCGATGCTTGGAAATACCAGCACCGTAGCAGGCGTCGTCACCTCCCCTCCCATTAGCTTTCGACGCAGTACAGCGCCATCCGCAGCGTGCAGCGCATGCACCACACGGCATGGCGTGGTGGGGAAGACAAGCTGTCAGGACCAACCTGCATCGATGATCGGATCCTGGGCGAAATGTTAATGGTCAGCGGTGAGTAGAGCTGGACTCAAGCGATCGAACACGAGATGGAAAGGAGGGTGGAGGGATGGCCGCTGTTGGTTGCGCACGCAATTGTAGGCTGAGCTGAACAAGGCGTCAGCGGGCGGCATGCAGTGACGGTTAAAGAGAGGCAGGCTCGGCGGCAACAGGCCAATATGCCTACATTCCCGTGGACGGCGGCGGCAGAGGCAATGCGACCACTTCGGCCAGACTCACGACCTGGAGAGGTGACCATTGGTGCTGAGAATGACAGACTCCCTTGCTGCGCCTCAGAAGACCCAGATCGGCAAGAGCCCCTCCTCATCATCGGGCCAGAACGAGCAAAGCCGGTAATGCAAAAATGGGCAAAGAGTCAGGGCAGGCGCAAATCAGGGCAGTCGAGGGCCTAAGGGTCTTGGGGCCTCTTGGGCGAGTTCCAGCGAGTTCCAGCGGCCGTCTGTTGGGTGGACGACTGCGGAGCGGAAGACGACGAGGAAAGATGAACCAGGCAGTGTGCAACCTGGTCATGGTGTCCTGGCCAATGGCCGACGAAAGTGGATTGTTCCATTGCGACGGATACTTTGTATAGTGGTGAGTTGAACACGACAGCTGCCACAGAATGGTTCATCCAAGAAACCCCAGCTTCGACGGCCTGTGGAGGGCCTCGGGCGACTCCGGAGTGGCGCATCCAGAGAGCAAGTCGATGTCGTTGGAAGAAACTGCATGGTACTTTGTCCCGCTAACTAGTCGGGCAACGGCGCCAATTCACGACGAGATGATCTTCTGGCTCTTGTGAAGTGGTTGGTGATAGAGCCTCCTCCAACTGCCACACTTGCCGAGATGGAAGAGGGTGGAAAGCAACGGCGAAGAAACACACAGAAGGATAGAACGCATCAGGAAGTGAAGCTGGGTGCTTCCTACCTTCTCAGGAAGCATGCAATGAAGCACGGTTCCTGTAAGTACCCCAGGTGCCTTGGTTGACCTGGGGTTCGTCTGGTTCTTCTTCTGCGACAGGGGTGCCCTCGATGAGCTCTCTTGATCTAGTCTCGATATGACCTTAGCCTATAACCCCCTGACGCTTGGCTGCTGGGGTGTCAGGAACGTGCCTTACCAGCCCTGCCCGTGGTCCGTGGTTGTTGCTGCTCATTTGCGACGACGAATGGCGCTGGTCATCCGCAGTAGCTCATCGTCGTAGCCTGCGCCAGGTGGGAGCCGTGGCCGTGATGTCCGCGCCGTGGTTTCCACGAATACACTCAACGCTGCTCGCTCCCCGCGCAGCCGGGCGCGCAGCGCGTTTACTGAGCGAGACTGTTGTTGTGGTTTCGTCATCGCGACAGGAGCTTTGAACACAATGAGCCTCAGGTGCTTTGCTTCTTCCTCCCCGGTCATAAATTTGACAGTGCTCTTCGACTTGAAAATGTCGTGATTTACCACACGTCCATCACACCACCTCCACCATCCAGGAATCCAAACTGCTCTTGCCTTGTACGGTCTTGCCATCCGATCCTAACGAAAAGGGCTACTACCCCCAGCACGTACGTAGTATACGATAGTACCTGTAAGTTCGCATGCCTCCGCCAAACCCGCTCTCACACGCCCCCCCCCTTCCCATGCCCACCCCTGACTTCCTCCTTCGCCTAATTTCGCACCTTCGACACGGGGAATCCTTTTTCTACTTCTGTGCCCCCCCTCAAGACGTTGCCTGTTCATCTCTTGTCTCCCCACGAGCCTTTCCCGACATTCGTTGTTGACCTTTTTTTTTTGCGAAAACAGTAGTACGATTCCTAATATCAACCAACCTACACTCGTTCACCTACTCTAATCCTCACACCAAAAAAAACAATCCATTCCGTCACAATGAAGAGCTTCACTGCTGTCCTCGTCGCCGCTCTGGCTGCCGTTGCCCAGGCTGTCGAGCTCACCAACACCCAGTTCGACGTCAAGCCTGGCCAGGCCTTCACCATCACCTGGGCCAATGCTCAGGGTCCCGTCACCCTCACCCTGAAGAACGGCGCCAGCAACGACCTCAAGACCGTCTCCACCATTACCAGTGAGTCTCCTTCTCGGCCTCACCATTTATTGCTTGGCTGACACCTGAAAAGCTGGTGCCACCGGCTCCTCCTTCACCTGGACTCCCGAGTCCAGCCTTCCCTCCGACAACTACGCCATCGAGATCAACGACGGCACTGAGACCAACTACTCTGTCCAGTTCCCCGTTGCTGGCACTGCCTCTCCCTCTGGTACCGCTTCAGCATCCGCCTCCGCCTCTGCCTCTGCCTCTGCATCCGCCTCCACCTCCGCCTCGGCTTCCGCTAGCTCTGCCGCCTCCAGCACTGCCTCCGAGACCGAGACTGTGACTGTCACCTCTGCCGCCTCCAGCACCGCCTCCGAGACTGCCTCCGTCTCCGCCGCCGCCAACTCTACTTCTGCCGCTACCACCGTCAGCACTCGCGTCAGCAGCACCCGTGCGTATTGCCGTCGCTCGAATGTGAAAAAATACAGCTAACTGTCGCACAGGCACTTCCGAGACCTCTGGTTCCACCACTGCTCCCACCACCGTCCCTGGCGGTGACGCTGGCCGCATTGGCTCCCCCATTGCCCTCATCGGTCTTACTATTGCTGCCATGCTTTACTTCCAGTAAGCGTGTGTCTGATGATGCGGAGGACCAGCCTGAGTACTACAGGCGGTTTATGATGGATGGAATAAAAGGTTTAACATACAAGTAATGCGATCCGGGAACAAGCAGAAGCAGGATGAGGCGTTGCATTTGGAGTTTAGCTAGATTGAGTAGCTCAGCTCTTTCGACGAAGAAGACGACGGCGGATGGCGTACCCCTTCGGCGTATCGTATCCATCTGGGTTTGTACAAACGCATAGTCAATTAGCAACCATGGGATGAATTTCATCTTTGACCTTTACTCATCAATCGCTTGCTATGTGGCCTACTCGCCAGTGATCCATTTGACATGTATATCGTGTAACGGCAAGCTCGGTCCCGTCGTCAGTGCTTTACCCCTCAAGGCGGCCTGCATCGGATGACAGTTTGCTCTGAGTGACGTGACAATTGATCCCGTGCTCCTCCGTGCGACTCGACATGCGCCTACTCGGGAACCGACATGCAGAACACAATCCGGGGCGCATCCCAGCAGAACAGGGGAGCAAACGAGGATCAAGATTTACGTCGCATCAAGGAACCAGAACAATCCCGCACAATGCATTGATCTTTATCCTCATCGTTTGACCCAGAAAATTAGCTATTAGGGACCCCTTAAAAGCAAGGGGTCAAAAGGAAAAAGAGGAAACATCCCCAATATCGAAACAAACCCCACGTGGAGAGGCTGACGTGGAGCCGCCAGAAAACCGGGGATGGTAAGAAGCAAGGGGAAATACGTGCTGAAACTCGCGCGAAGAAGACCACGTTTTTTCTTGACTTATCCTCGCGGATCTGCGGCAGAGGAAAACATGGGACGGGAAAGCAGGATAGACCACCCGCTCAGTAAGTAAGATTCGCCGATCGAAAGCCACTGAACAAACAAGAAAGCCAAAATGTGTAGTTTGTTCGGTGGAGAAATTGAGGCTGTGGCTGTTAAAGAAACGACAACGTCAGACGCGGAAACGATAATTCAACTCCTGATGCTATTGTAGCGCGCAACGATGAGGATGTCTAAAACCAGCAGAAAGCAAAAGAGAAAAAAAGCAACTTCTTTCGATGGTCGTACATTGCGCTTCGATGTGATGTGTTGAGACGTATGTACATGATGCTCGATGTGGGAAAACAGGCAATGGGGAAGATGCAGGTGACGAAGGCGGTTCACCTCGAAGAATTGCAGCGGTGGCGTTTCCAGTATGATGTCTATATGTTTTTCTTTGGAAACGTGATAACTATAAGCAAGAAAGCCCACCCATTGCCGCAACGTGCCTTTTGATAATGATACATTCGATTTCGTAATGTTCCGAGCCTGCTTAAAGGCGGCTCTTGACGGGCATCTTGGAGTCGTCGGAAGCAATCAGGACAACAACACAAATGTCGTCAATCTTACCCCCGTGCCAGTTCTCGTTAGGGTAGTATTCTTGGACTCCCTTGGCGAAGGGACCGTCCATCTTGCGGTTCATGCTCGCCGACTTGGCCGCGGCTGTGATCTCTACCGCCAAAACGCTCTGCAGCGTCCAAACTGTTGTCTTTGAGCCTTCCACAACCTCCCCTGAAGGTTGCGTGAACGGCTTGAGATTGTCAACGACACGAACACCGTTCCTGCTGTTGAGCCAAGCGCCCGTCGACGTCATGACACGACTCACGATGCGGAGTATGTCTTGATTAAAGAGATTATCCCAAACGCCGTCCGTCGCAAAGACGACGATGTCGCCGTGCCGCAGATCGTGTTGGGTAACGTCTGCGTCGGCGGGGAAGTCGCAGAGATTAGCGCCGCCAAACGCTGCCATACGAGCGGCTACGCTGGGGGGCACAATCGATAATTGATAGGGTGTGTTGAAGGCGTGTGTCTGAGGTTCAGAGCAGGTGTGCACTGCGTTCAGGCGAAGCTGGATGAAGCCTGAATCGCCCAGGTTCGCAACGTCCAGATTGCCATCGGCAGAAGCCACGGCAACACACGCAGTGCTGCCTCCTGCTGACACAGTCTCATCCTCGCAAATCGCCTGGTATCCAGTCTGCATCAGAGTTTGTGCCCGCAAATGGTCTGTGGCTCCGGTGCCCTTCGTCGACGCGTCGTTCTTGATCGATCCATGGCCGTGGGCCGTCGAGGCCATGTAGTCGCAGAAGCCGTGGGAGAAGTCTGCAGGATCAACTCCAGAGTCTACCCACCCACCAACACCATCTGCGACACCCAGAGCCACGGCGCCAGAGTCGCCTACCCTACTGACGAAAAATGCATCGTGGCCGCTGTCTGGCCTCGATCGCTTGTTGCCGCTCTTCTGGATGCGATTGTATGGATTGAAATGGAAGATGTGTCTTGAAGGATCATATGTGCGGTCCTTGCCGGTGAAAGACGCTGCGACGTGGTAGGAGAGCTTCGTTGGGGAATCGGAGGTCATTATGCGGGTTGTTGAGAGATATCGTTGAGGAAAGAGGGACGGACGAGCCGTCAAACTACGTGGGACATTTCGGGAAAACGAATGACAGGCTGCCATGATTAGCTTCAACTGATCGAATTCATCTTTCGATTGAAAGAGTTTACCTTTGGACAGAGGTATCGATGTGGGAAGAACAAAAGGCTGGCGCCAGAATGTCACCGTTGCAGCCATTGTTTCCAATGCGCAGCGACGCAAAGTATATCCTGGAAATATGATTGTTCTGCAGTCCGCATGTTAAGTGTCCAAGCAGATTTTTATTCGTCGGAGAGACTGAACTGCATGGCGAAGATGCTAGTTCAATAATCCCAAGGTACTTCGACTTCCTCGATGGGCACACGATCACACTTAGGCGACTGGCTATGATAGGCGGTTCTGCAGTCGCTGAAGGGATGCAGCAGATGTTTGATTTGATGTCATCAGAAAGGACACCCCAGACTTGGCAGGGGTGTCTCCGGAGTTACTCCGTCAGGAATCACGTGCTGCCAGGGAAGCGATGATTTTGGTGCCGAATTATTCCTGCCCTTCTCAGCGCTCGGCCAGAGCAGTTCTTACCAACGGATGCGTTCTGATTGGTTGACAGGTACCCACTGCGCTGTCCCGAGTCCCGTTCGCAGTCCTAACCTCGGGAATTGGCCCCAAACCTTTCCATGATGAATTGCTTTACCTGAACGCCACTCACAGGATAATATCAAGTAGAACAGGCCGCCTACTCCCACACCTCGCCCCGCTCAGCCTCTGGAAACGCTCTTCTTCATCCTGGTGGTTCAACATTCAGTCCTGCTTTTTGCATCTACGTGATCAATCTTCCGAAATCAACCGCCATAATGGCAGCTCTCCGCTCTTCCTCCCGAGTCTTCGGATCGGCCACCCAGGCCGCCTTCCGCCCTGCCGTCACTGTTCCTCGCCGTGGACTGGCCACTCCTAGCGATAGAGTGCCCGCAACCAAGGAGCCCAAGATGAAGAAGTTCACCGTCTACCGCTGGAATCCCGACACGCCGACCGAGAAGCCCCGTATGCAGGAGTACACGTTGGACCTGAACAAGACCGGACCCATGATGCTGGATGCGTTGATCCGCATCAAGAACGAGCTGGACCCTACGCTCACTTTCCGCCGAAGCTGCAGAGAGGGTATCTGCGGTAGCTGCGCCATGAACATCAACGGCCAGAACACCTTGGCTTGCCTTTGTACGTGACGACCTGAGAAGCCTTTGTACCACGACAATAGGAGGGGAGTTCGTGGCTGACACCAAACCAGGCCGTATTCCTACTGAGAGCGCATCTGATGTCAAGGTCTACCCTTTGCCTCACACCTACGTCGTCAAGGATCTCGTCCCCGACTTGACCCAGTTCTACAAGCAATACCGCTCCATCAAGCCTTATCTGCAGAGAGACACTCCTGCTCCTGACGTACGCTTTCAAGTGCGATCCCAAACAACAAACCGGCATGACTAACTGTTCACAGGGCAAGGAGTACCGCCAGAGCGTTGCCGACCGAAAGAAGCTTAGTGGCCTCTACGAGTGCATTCTGTGCGCCTGCTGTTCGACCTCGTGTCCGTCATACTGGTGGAACTCTGAGGAGTACCTCGGACCTGCCATCCTCCTTCAGTCCTACCGTTGGTTGGCTGACTCCCGTGACGAGCGCAAGGCGGAGCGCAAGGCGGCTCTCGACAACTCCATGAGCTTGTACCGTTGCCACACTATTCTTAACTGCACACGTGCCTGCCCCAAGGGCCTGAACCCTGGCAAGGCTATTGCGGAGATCAAGAAGCAGATGGCTTTCTAAGAAGCTAGCGAATATGTGTACGGTTTGGAGTCATAATATTGGGCGGCGCGTTATTTGGCTGTATACTAGGTAGTGTGTACTTTACGAGCATGGCTGGAGTTTGAACTCCTTGGACACACTAAACGGCGACTCTGAATTCAGGCTTTCTTTTGTTTCCGTTCACTCTACGGCTACTGATGAGAGTTCACCTGTGTGTTCACATGTATCAGACATGGAAGAGAGCTCGACCCCAGAATGTCGAATCGGGTCTGCCACTGGGGCAAAAAGGGGATTAGTAGGAGAGGCAACAATGGAAGTTGCCACTTTAGAGTTGGCCGTGGAACGGCGTGCTTCGCGATAGATACCTAGGTTAAACCTAAACTATTTTCAGTTCTTCTAAAGCAGAGTCCTATGCGCGCACGTGCTATTTCTCTCGTTTCTGTTCCGAATGCTGACACTAAAGAGTTGCATTTGAGCGATTCAAGTCACAAGTATGCCCACTTTTGGCAAGCGACAGAAGCCGCCGAGGCTCTGTTGCAGTGTGGCAATGCGCCCGATATACAACTCTCGTCGTGAAGTCATGGACTGTCGCTCTCCATCGAAGGAGGACCCAGTTCCACCCGCACCTCGGCAATCCGACTCGGCAGCCACCGTAGCAACAGCAGCACGCAATCACTAAGCCATGTGTCCGAAGCCATGGAGAGAAATTAACAGCAGAGACGTGTGGTTTTGAAGAATGTTGCGAGAATTGAAGAAAAAGCAATTCAGCCTGACTACAACTGCAAATTGTGTGTCTAACTCTTGCGGATAAATGTGATTCTGTACAAGTAAAGGCGCTGATCCCAGAGGGCTAAGCTTTCGTCCGGTCGCGCTGATGATACCCCAGGATTGAATCTCGGAATTTGACGGGAACACGCATGTGAAGCACCGCCACATTTCTGCATGTGGCGCCGGTTAGCGACGCCGGGTATTGCAGCCAATCATTGAGTTCCCATAGTAATTAGTTAGCACTGGACCCGGGGATGGGATGGCAAAGGTCTTCCCAGTAACTTCTCACCACACCTGGCTGTTGGTCTACACATCAACTGGAGGCAGCGCATCCGTTCTGGACTGGAGTCTCAATTGAAGGTATGTCATTCGCATTTCATGAAACTCTACCCTACTGACTAATCCTTCGACCTTAGGCCTGATCATTTTCTTCCGATAACGGTCAGTACACCATCTTGTCAATATCCTTCCATCCGTTTATCATCCTCGGCATCGTACTTCGTCATCAAACACATCTATCGTCGCCCCTCTCAGCTCAGCTCGGGAGCCTCAAACACTTCAACGAACATACACTGAGACTCTCAAGCAGTGTTTATAACCAAAATGGCCTCCTCAATGGCGCTGAGGAGAATTGCTGCCGCCAGACCTGCCGTAAGCAGCTCCTTCGCCCCCGGGATATCTCCAGTGGAAGTCCCGGCCGAACGCGAAGAACTACCCAGCTAACGACTACCAGTTCTCGCAGGCGCGCGCATTCTCGACGACCAGACCTGCCGCGCGGGTCTTCGCGAACCGCCCTCTCCGTGCGAAGGAGGCGTCTCCCTACGTTAGCAACAAATACCCTGTTATCGACCACGAGTACGATGCCATCGTCGTCGGTGCTGGTGGCGCCGGTCTCCGTGCCGCCTTTGGCCTCGCTGAGGCCGGTTTCAACACCGCCTGTATCTCCAAGCTTTTCCCTACCAGATCTCACACTGTCGCCGCTCAGGGTGGTATTAACGCCGCGCTGGGTAACATGCATGAGGACGACTGGAGATGGCACATGTATGACACAGTTAAGGGCTCGGACTGGCTCGGTGATCAGGATGCTATCCACTACATGACCCGCGAAGCACCTGCTTCTATTGTCGAGCTCGAGAACTATGGATGCCCCTTCTCCAGAACCGAGGACGGCAAGATGTGAGTCTGTTTCGAGACACATTGCAATTAGCGCAACGCTGACCTTTTGCAGCTACCAGCGCGCCTTTGGTGGTCAGTCTCAAAATTTCGGAAAGGGTGGACAGGCCTACCGTTGCTGCGCCGCCGAGGACCGTACCGGCCACGCTCTGTTGCACACTCTCTACGGACAATCTCTCCGCCACAACACCAACTACTTCATCGAGTACTTCGCCCTCGACCTGATCATGCAGGACGGTGAGTGCCGCGGTGTCCTCGCCTACAACCAGGAGGATGGCACCCTGCACCGCTTCCTTGCCAACCACACTGTCCTTGCCACCGGTGGTTACGGACGCGCCTACTTCTCTTGCACTTCTGCCCACACCTGCACTGGTGACGGTATGGCCATGGTTGCCCGCGCCGGTCTCCCCAACCAGGACCTCGAGTTCGTTCAGTTCCACCCTACCGGTATCTACGGCGCTGGCTGCTTGATCACTGAGGGTGCTCGTGGTGAGGGTGGTTACCTTCTCAACTCCGAGGGTGAGCGTTTCATGGAGCGATACGCCCCTACCGCCAAGGATCTTGCCTCTCGTGACGTCGTCTCCCGTTCCATGACCATGGAGATTCGCGAGGGACGTGGTGTTGGTGAGGAGAAGGACCACATTTTCCTCCAGCTCAGCCACTTGCCTGCTGAGGTCCTCCAAGAGCGTCTGCCCGGTATCTCCGAGACCGCCGGCATCTTCGCCGGTGTCGATGTGCGCACTCAGCCTATCCCCGTTCTGCCTACCGTCCACTATAACATGGGTGGTATCCCTACGAGATACACTGGTGAGGTTATCACTGTCGATGAGCAGGGCAACGACAAGGTTGTTCCCGGTCTGTTCGCTTGTGGTGAGGCTGCCTGTGTTTCGGTCCACGGAGCCAACCGTCTGGGAGCCAACTCCCTGCTTGACTTGGTTGTCTTCGGCCGTGCTGTTTCCCACACCATCCGCGACAACTTCACTCCCGGCACAAAGCTCAAGCCTATTGAAGCTGATGCTGGTGCTGAGCACATTGAGGTTCTTGACAAGGTCCGCACTTCTGAGGGTCCCAGGACGACTGCCGATGTCCGTCTATCTATGCAGAAGGCTATGCAGACTGAGGTCAGCGTTTTCAGAACACAGGAGTCTTTGGACGAGGGTGTTCGCAAGATGAAGGAGATTGATGCTCAGTTCCCCGAGGTCGGCATCAAGGACCGCAGCATGATCTGGAACTCAGACCTCGTTGAGACGCTCGAGCTCCGCAACCTGCTGACTTGCGCGTAAGTACAATCATCGGCCTATGAATAACCAGACGCTTACTTTATTCTCAGTTCCCAGACCGCCACCTCCGCTGCTGCCCGCAAGGAGTCTCGTGGTGCTCACGCCCGCGAGGACTTCCCCGACCGTGACGACACCAACTGGATGAAGCACACTCTTTCCTTCCAGAAGGAGCCCCACGGCAAGGTCGAGCTGGGCTACCGTGGCGTCATTGCCAACACACTGGACGAGAACGAGTGCAAGGCCGTTCCTCCATTCAAGCGTGTGTACTAAACTGTTACGATAGACCGGGTGTCGGGTGTTTGAGGTGCAAACATGACTTGTTCAGACAATCAGGGGACGAAGAAGAAGAAGAGGAAGAGGAAGCAGATATAATACCACGACAAGTTAGCTAATGATCGTGGATGAAGCCGCGTCGGGGAGCTATTGCTATCAGGCCCTTGGGTAAAGGATGTAAGGGTTTTGGTACATACACCGCAGGCTTTCGGGCTTTGGCTCTGGAGTTAAAAACGTGTAAAGTAGGAGGAGAAATTTATTTTGTTCAAAGATGAATCAGTTCACACACTGTCCATCGTTTGCGCGAAATGAGCTGCTGCGGATCAGCATGCTGCCATCGTACAATGCTCAACCAAGCCACTTTCTGACAGGCCGGCAAGACAGGCACGATAATGTGTAACGTCTCGTCATGGTTAGCCTACTTTTGGTACTCTGTAACATGCTCAATTTGCTTTTGCTGTAACCTGCATTTGGCCGCCCGCAATGAGGCTCCGATGTGTATGTCATCGAAGCAGTTGTCTGCGTAGCCTGCAGTCTCCTTTTTTTAGTTGATCCTGCTCTACGATAGTCGGCGTGAATAGTCGGCGTGGGCAATTCATAAACAGAGTCTGGCGCAAGGCAAGACCTTTGTAGTCGCGTATCTGGAGTGACGACGGACGTATGAAAACCGCGGGCCCCTCTGGAACATGCCACCGGGAGCAAAAACAGATTGGCGACGTCGATTATGCTTCCAAAAGTCGGAGTTTTGCAGACCCGCGGACAATTAGTCTCATTCTCATTGTGCGCATTTCGTCGGCCGTAATGCCGATACAACCCTCCTTCTCCCCGAATCCCCCATTATCTTGGGGGTTCCATCAAGATGCTGAGAAGCGGGCATGCTGCGTACTCCATGACGATGGAAGGGGGCCCGATCTCGCTTCCGTCGCCAGTTACAGTTTTGGGGTAGAGAAGCCTTCGCCGCTGCCTGGGGAACTTGATAACAGCCAGCAGGCCGAGTTTTGCCGTTTTAGTTTCATGGTGAGAGGGTTGCTGCTCAGCTGTGTGGATATTTGATGATCGGTGTCATGCATGGACGTTGTGTTGCCATTGGAGATAAAAGAGGGTGAAACTGTCAGAAGTGAGGTGAGGTTTATGTGTGATGTTCTGAATTATAGTATCGTCGTTTCTTCTGGCTTTATGTGTCATGATGAGAATTGGCTTGCCGGGAGAAAATCAGCATCAGTGGTTATGAGAGCAACACCCAGAGAATTCATGTCGAGGTTATACGGAATATCAGCCAACCTTGAATTGGGAAGAACGCCAAGGCAGCCAGTACAAACGAGCTTCACGGAGAGTCAAGGTCCATCGTGACATCTCATCCGCGAGGGTTTCAACTCCATTCTCGTCGCGCAGTCTCTATGTTGCAATATAGATATCGGTTCTTTTACAATGATTCCTCATGCATGTATATTGGCTTCGTCTCGGCGCTCGTCGCGAAAAACTCCCTCTGGAAAGCTGCAAAATTCAGCGAGGGTGAATATTACAATCAGCGTCAAAGTCAATGCAATCTCTCTTCGTGTCATCTCTGTCGTTCCGAAAGTATTCACTTGGTATGACACACACAAGTGATTGCCTCGATAAATGGCCACGAAGCCCCCATTGCCCACATTGATGGAGCTACTGGGTCGGAGTGCTTACCCGCCTCACTTCCTGCTAATAATGCCTACGATGTTGATGAGCGGGGAGGGACCTGGATTGCCTGTGGTGGTTAGTATGCCGTGATTGAGAATGTTTTCAAAGGGACTACCTAGCCTGCTGAGAGTGGAATATGCAATTCGAAATATGCTGATCCTCGCAACGACTTCTCCTGAGGAGGGGGCTATACATAAGCTCCAATGCCCTGCGCTGACAGTCCAACAGCAATCGCCATCCGAGGACGAAAGTGGATAGTTCCAAGACTGAACAACAGACAATCTGTTCTCTGGCGGCGAAGTACGAACTATGCAACAGCCGAGAGAAAACTTGTCGTTGCTTTTGTCATCAAACCTCTCTCCGTCATCTCTGTCGTGTTATTTCCTATATATGCTGTCCTGACTCACAGAGTGGATAACTGGTGCTCTATTAGCTCATAGTTGGATCTCACAAGGAAGAGACGCAAAAAAATATTTTTTGATCAATTTACGACAGTGTCAGAACCAAGCAAGCAAATACTACATGTTTGGCTCAGCCCCAGAGTTCAATTCTTTCTATAAGTGCGATCCATTTGGGGACGAAGAAACCACGGGTCCCCATGAACACTATTTGTTATTTCAAAATGAGTGGCTTGAAACGACTATGACAAAGACATTCTCTGAGACTGATTGAAACGAAACTGATTGATAATCACGGTCAAGTTGTATTAATTCCACCTGGAGATAGAAGAATTACAGACATGGAATTCACGTAATTAACTTGCCCGAATTCTTTTATACTATGGAATAGCCAGATCGAGAGTCAAGTATAGCTGCAATGTCGATGTCTACGAAGAAAACCCTGGTGGCAAATGTGATTTCAAAGCAAAGCTAATGATTTCATGTATTCATATCAACTAATTCGGTTTCATTGCTCGTCATCATCATCGCAACCGACCCTCCCCGTAGATTTCTCAAGCAGTAGGCTCTACTGGCAGGCTGTATGTCAAAGCAGGAAGAGTCGGGCAAGGAGGCTCGGTGTATGAAGGCCAAGGACGACAGTCGGAGTGGCATCTTTGAAACCCATGTCAGTGAGATCCTCAAAAGCAGATACATGTCAAAACTTACCCTCCGTACCACTGTCCACACGAGTTGACATAGTCCACACACACGGTGCGGCTGCTGCAGTTGGCGGGAGGAGGGGTGGGCTTGACGGGTGTCAAGCTCCGGCTGGACGAAGGTGGTGCGGTCGGCCTGGGAGAAGGCCTCTTGGTGGGCTTAGGACAAGGCGGCATCGTCGGCTTGCTCTTGGGCTTGCAAATGTCGTAACATCTGTTTGTAGGCGCTTGGTCAACCATTGCAGATTTAGGCGCATTCTTCTTAATCGACTTACCCTCCCCAAGGAATGCCACAATCGGGGTTGATGCCATCGAGACACATCGTCATCGGACAGGGGCCCGGCTTTCCTCCAGGACGTCCCTGAACTTGCGGTGCGGCGGCGATGAGGCCTGCAACGCTCAGGATGACGAGGAACTGCTTCGCCAGCATGTTTGAATATTGCGAGTATGTGAGCCGTAAATAACAAATGTCGTGTTCTTCTTTTTCCCGATGTCGTTTCAGGATGCCCGATATAAAGCTCGATGTTGTGGTAGTACAAAGGTTACGTGCTTCAAGCGGATATTCGGGCTCTATATATCTTCACTCGCGTGGCAGGCGCGGTGAAGTATGAACATCCGACAGCGGCGGCTTCCCCGAGAGCCGAGAAACATAGTCCCCAATACGGGAGGACGGGAAGCTGGCGGGAAGCAGAATGGTGACTGTCTCGGCCGCAGGCACACTCTACCATGCCCCTGCCGAACAAGATGCGCCCCGTTTGTTAGCCCATCGCGAAGGACTCGACAACAATGTCTGCCAAGATCTAAAGTACGAGCGCCAAGTGGGCGAGACGTGCTCTTTACGCGAGATCATCATTTTGTGTGCGAGCGCATCCGGACGAAGGTGACGATAGCGCGAGCCGCGTGGACAGGTGACCTGGGCATAAAGACGACCGCTGACGACCAATGACTGGCGATGAGGTCCGGGTCTCAATTACCGGATGTTTTCGAGCATGCTCGTTCTGCTATACTTGACCTAGACAGTCGGTCAAGCTTTCGGAAATGGCCAAGTGTCGAGAACGTCGGACACTGCACGGGGTGACACTAGCACGACGTCTTTGTTCGTGGACCCCTACACAGGTTTTGGCGTGTCCTAGTAGCGACATGCGACGGAAAACGACCTCAATGAAGCCTCTCAAAGGAGTGTTCACGGAAAACCAGTTTGGGGAGATATTCTACCACCTCGGGGAGAACTCCGTTGGTTCGTCAAGAGCATCTGGTTGGACGTCGTCAGCCTCCAAGTATTGAGGCTTGACGTGTGGGTTGACGCATGTCAACATGGATAAGATTCCTCGAGTTTGACGTTTTTGCCAAGACGCTCGCTCCCAAGGGGCGGCGATCTGGACCCTTTGCCGGCGAACTCCTTGGGCAACCAGACTCGGAACGACGATCCTCGTAGGCAATGGTGGGTCGCTTTCTGAGACTAGGAATGCTGAAGAGCGCCTAGCAAGGCTGTTCCACTTACTCTTCCAACCGTGCCAGGTTCAGCGAGAGTCAAGTAAGGGAGCCTTGCTCTGCCGGGGTACATTCTTGCCTGCCGTGACCCGTTCGTCGGTGGCCTTCCTTTATCGGGCCCTGGGCTGGTGTCATCACAGGCCGGGACGCTGACCATGGCTTGGGGTTGAACGACAGCTTGCACCACCTGGAGAAATGCCGTCCAGCTCTCATCTGGTAGACGGCTCTTGATTCCATGGACGGTCTTCGTGGTTGGCGGTTCGATGACATCGGTTCGATGACATCGGTTCGATGACATCGGTTCGATGACATATGGTGGGAGCCATACGAAATCATCCATATGGGCGTGCAGGTAATGGGAATGGGCTGTCTTGTGTGTAGAAAGAGACGAGAGATTTACACTTAGATCCTCCAATACAGGTTAGCCATAGTGTATGTTTGCAACGTGGGAAGCTATGAATAACCTACGCACATCGCCTGCCGGGAAAGCTTGCCGCTTGTCCGATCAATTGAATGTCAAGAAGTGGCGGATGATCTTTGCCTGGCTCCCAAGAATCTTGATAGAGGCGCCTTCTTCCCCACCAGGAACTAACTACCTAAACCAAACAAGTGACGTTGCTCGCGGGGGATTTTCGACCAAGGCGTGTACGTCGTGTTTGAGACATGCGGCGTGGTAAAATGTTTCGCTCAACCAAGGCCTCCTGTTCGCGGTCCTCCCTCGTGCTCAAAGCAGACGGCCCGTACTTCACATTCTTCGGGCGAACGTGAGAGTCTAGATAGACGCCAAACGCTCAATCTTTCCCTTGCTATCCGGTTTCTGCGAGTGTCATAGACATGCCCGCAAGGGAGGCAACATCTTCCCGCCATCGTTGGCAACGGCTTGGCAGTCTCAGTTGGCAATGGACATCCTCCTATCTTGATTGGAAAGCCCTGGTAGAGTCAAAGTACCAACCCTTGGTCCGATTCACAAAGACACGATGGGATGGGAAGAGATCATCAGTAGCCGTCATCTGCAGGCAAGGAACGTTGCGGTCAGAGCAAGCAAACAAACATTCCAACAGAAACTTGATTTTGGCGCATGGACTGTACCTGCTGGCACGACTTCTCGTCACGAAGGCATTGCGATGCCCTCTCTGGTCATACCCAGCTCACATCTGTCCGCGACTCTCCGGAGGAACGTCACTCCTTCCAAACCCATGCAGGCGCCTCTCGAGCACGTTGCACAGAGACTCAGGAGTTGGTCGATCTCGTGCGCCCACTTCGCCAGTCGTAGGTATGCAACAGTAAGGGTACGAAAGCACGCCGCGTTTCAACCGGTAGTACACATGCTCGACACGCGGAAAACGAGAAAGAAATCTGGCAAGCATGCTGAATACCTCACCGGTTCAGTCAATAAAGAAACCTCGACAGTTGCTAAATGCACGACTTTGCAAACAAAGAATTCGTACACTTGGTCATGCTTCAGGAATCATGGCTGTTTTTTTTTTCTGCTTGAATTCGTCCCCGCACGACGCCGATGCTGGTATCAATCATTGCTCTCAAAATGGGAAAAGGAGGCACCGCGTCTGCAAATCACCCTCTCTTTACAACTTATTTCTTTCCGTCCAGATACGCTTTCCAGCCCACGCTCTGAAGCTTGGCCGCCTTGTGCTCCACCTCGGTGGACATGTTACTCATGTACTGGGCCATCTTTTGCTGGTACTCCACGCTGAAAGAACCGAGAATCTTCACAGCCAACAACGCGGCGTTGGTCGAGTTGTTGATGCCGACAGTGGCGACAGGGCAGCCGCGAGGCATCTGGACAATGCTTAGCAAACTGTCGTGGCCATCCAAGTGGGTGGCCTTGACAGGGACACCGATGACTGGCACCGTAGTCTCAGACGCCAGCATGCCGGGGAGATGGGCAGCACCGCCAGCTGTCTCGCAGTCAGCAACAGTTGATGAGGGAGTTGTTATGGAAATGCTTACCCGCAGCGATGAGAACCTTGATGCCGCGCTGAGCAGCAGTCTTGCCAAGCTCGACCATACGGTGAGGTGTGCGGTGAGCAGAGGTAATGTCGAGGTCGTAGGGAACCTCGAAATGCTCAAGAATCTCAAAAGCGCCCCGGAGCACGTTGAGATCCGAGTCGGAGCCCATGGTGACCACGACCAGGGGCTTGTGCGAGTTGCGGGAACTCGTCTTCTTGCCCTTGGGGGACTCCTGGACACGAATCTGCTGCGAGGAAGCGTCTATACGAGCCTCCCGCAAGTAATTCACCTCACTGATCAAAGGACCGGCCAGCTTCTCGAGGTTCGCGTTCGGGTTGTGCGAAGTGACGGTGATGTGGCCAATCTTACGGGCCGGCTTGGAAGACTTGCCGTAGAGGTGGAGGAAAATGTCCATGTTGCCATCGTACAAGGACGTGGTGAGGTCGACGAGCTCTTCGTGGGAGTCCTCGCGGGCGCCACCCAGGATGTTCAGCATGATGGCGCTGGACACGCGAGGCTGCAGCTTAATGGACCGCGGGAGCATGTCCAGGATGGAGTACAGCTGGGCCTTGTACTGGGACATGTAGGGAACGGCCTCAATGGTGTAGTGGCCGGAGTTGTGGGGACGAGGGGCGACCTCGTTGATGGTGATGGTGCCTGTAGGGGTCAGATGGTTATTTGTTTTGGCACAGGAAACACACTCACCATCTTTGAGCTTGAACATCTCAACAGCGAAGACACCTCTTCCCTTGAGAGTCTTGATAACGTCCCCGGCAACCTTGCGGGCCTTCTCGGAGACTTCGGCTGGGATCTGGCGAGGAGGGTAGAAGACCTTTGTGCAGATGCTCTCCTCATGGACCGTCTCCACAGCTGGGTAGGTGTGAACGTTCCTCAGAATGCCGTCCTCATCCTCGGTCCGGACGACCATGACGGCAAGCTCCATCTCAAAAGGCACCCACTTCTCGGCGTACAGCGACAGCTTGCCCATGGCCTCGATAGCCTCCTCGTAGTCCTGAGGGCCGTTGACCTTGAAGTTTCCGCGACCGTCATAAGAACCCTTTCTCGCCTTCAGCATAAAGGGGAAGCCGAAAGCCTTGTAAGCGGCCGTCAGGCCCTCAGGCATGCCAGGGCCGGACTCGACAGCCATCTGAGGGGCAATCGGCAAACCTGACTTGGCGAAGTGCTCCTTCTGGAGGTACTTGTCCTGGATGAGGCGCAGGGTCTGCCACGAGGGGTGGACAGGCACCTTCTTGATGGTGCCCGGAGCCGTGATGACTCCCCTGGTCGCAATCTCCTCGAGAACATCGGTGTTGACGTGCTCGATCTCAACGGTGAGAACGTCGCACATGGCAGCGAGTTCCCTAATCTTGGCCGGGTCCTTGAACGAACCGGTGACATGACGGCTGTTCTGGTTGGCCTGCTTCGCGGGACAGTTGGCCTCGTCGAGGATGGCAATCTCAATTCCTAGCGGACTCGCGGCCTCGCATAACATGCGCCCGAGCTGGCCGCCTCCAAGGAGGCCGATGACAGGCTTCTTGGCCATTTTTGAAGTTCAATTCAACGAAGAGGACGGTGTAGGGTGTAAGCACGGCAAGAGGCGCTTGAGGAACCAGAGCCAGGCGTTGGACTATTAAGAAACAAAATCAAACAGAAGTGGGGAGCTATTTTCCCCTCAAGACCCCCAAGGGAAACGACTCATTCGAACCGCATGAATACTGAGTACATGGTAGGGCGAGCTGGAAAGTTTTGACGCAGGAAATTCAGAGAAGTCAATCTTGTTGGGGTAGGCGGTGAAGAAACACCCCGCCGTTATCGTGACCAACTGCCCCACCCCCACCATGATTTTGGGACCGATTTGGGTTTGGACGCCACACTGAGGTGCCAGGGCAGGGTGGCCCCCCCTGCCACTGCCGAAATGCCGCTGTAGCTTCACTGTAATTCTCCAGTCTTAGCGGCTCTGGCGCGTCGTCAGTTCGCTCGCGCTTCCATCTCATCACCCACACCAAACTTTGGACGAGGTTATCACCGCAAGCGCGCAATCCGGCATCATGGCGGCCGAATTGTACGATGGGACGATATCGGATAGGATACAGTGGGTGAAACTCGTCGGCCTGCCCGTCACCTTGGCGGACGTTTGACCAAGCCACTGACCTCAATGCCTTCGTTCATCAGTCCTCTCAAAATCTTCGATGCGGCCAAGAGCCAGGATAGGTTCCTCTTTGTGTCCGCTCCCATGGTCCGGTACAGCAAGGTATGAGCTCGCCTGCGAGTCTCGTTGGAGGTCCTAGACTCATGGACGTTCAATTCCAAGCTCGCTTTCCGTCAAACCGTGTACGAATATGGAACCGACCTCTGCTGGACGCCCATGATTCTGTCCAAAGAGTTCAACCGCAACAACTTCGCTCGCGATAGCGGTTCGTTGACCAACCTTCAACCAGTGCATCTTCTTCTCGTCTGACACACCGTCGCAGACCTCACAATATCTACCCGCGGCGTTCAACCACCTACAATAGTCCAATTCGGTTCCAACAAGCCCCAGGAACTCGCCCGCTCATCCTCCCTCGCCGCCCCCTATGTCAACGGCGTCGACCTCAACTGCGGCTGCCCACAGTCCTGGGCCTGCGCCGAGACCCTCGGCGCCGCGCTCATGGAGAAGCGCGAGCTCGTCCGCGACATGGTCGTCGAGACGCGGCAACGCCTCGCCTCGGACGGCTGGCACGTCGGCAAGGAGCGCGACGTCGACAGCCCCAAGGGCCGCAGCGTCAGCGTCAAGATCCGCGTTCACAAGGACCTCAGGAAGACCATGGACTTCATCGACACCGTCGTCGGCAACCCCCACGACCGCAACATCGACTTCCTCACCATCCACCCCCGCACCCGCCACACGGCCTCCAGCATCCCCATCAACGCCGACTCTCTCGCCATCCTGCTCGAAAAGTACGGCGACACCCTCCCCATCCTCCTGTCCGGTGACGTCTTCGCCATGGGCAGCCTGCCGCTCTCCACCGTATCCAAGTTCACGCCGTCGCCCGCCTCATCGCGCGGGGACGGAACGGTGACCACCAGCGCCCTCACCCCCTTCACCCCCAGCGGCACCAAACTCGCCGGCCTCATGTCCGCGCGCGGCATCCTCGCAAACCCGGCCCTGTACGCCGGCTACGAGGCCTGCCCGTGGGAAGCCGTCGAGTCCTTTATGCGCCACGTTGTCCGCGCCCCCATGCCCGCCAAGCTCGTCCAGCACCACCTCCACGAGATGTGCGGACCGGGCATGGGCCCAGACAAGCACGCCCTGCTCAACAAGCAGGAGAGGGCGGCGCTCCTCGCCTTTGACAGCATGCTCGACGTCGTGGACTTCATGGACGACGCAATCAACCGCAAAACCGGCAGGACAGACGGGCTCCGGCGCGGACCCCTAGATAGTTCCGGAAATGTCGAACCATGACATCTACTTGCCGCATGACCTCTGCAAAGCCTTCTTGTCCCACGCCATTATCGTCACTGCATGTATTTAGACGGCACTAGAGATGTATTCCGCTTGTGCCCATGGGCCAACACCAAAAAAATAGGAAGAAGCAGGCGCTCGCGTCGTGACCTCTGCTCGGAGAACCGACTTCCTGGTACGCCATGCCCTCATTGCTCTCTGTGCTTTAGGTTGCGACTAATTTGAGCCATGCTGCTCGATACTGTCCGAGGCAGCTTTGAATACATATGTGTCCCATATGATACACTCGGGGGGAGGTGCTTCCGATCCCCGAAGATGAACCCCTCGAATGCCGTTCCTGCCGCACTCCGTGCAAGCATGCGTTGGTTCCGAACGCCCCCGGGTTCCCTAGATAATTACAAAATGTTTCGTCGCAAAGTGGTGCCCATGTGCCTTAATCCAGAACCTCTCCCTCGTCCTCGTCAGAAAGCCTCGCGCGCTTCTGCTCTCGGCCTTCCAGGTCCGAGTTGGCTTCTTTGCGCTTATTAGGAGACACCATCCCGTTCCCGTTTGCCCTGTCGGGTTCCTTTAGGGTTGCCTGCGACCCTGATTCGGTGTTTGCCGCGTCGTCACGTCCGTTGATCCTCGCCCTTGGGCTTTGGGTGCCCCTGTCCTGCTCAAATGGCGTTCCTGCCGTGGAAGAGAGAGCATCCTGGCTCATGTTGTCCCTCGGCTGTCTCGTGTTTTCCAGATCGAATACTGGCGAAGGCAGAGACGGGTTTTGCTTTCTGAGGGGGTTCTCCGTGTAGAACTGTCGCACGATATCGATTGCCTTGATGCATTTCTCCTCGTTGCCTTTTAGAGCCTTCCACCAAGGCTCGCCGTTGATGTCATCAATTTTTTGTTGGCTGTGAACACTAGCGAAGAATATGGCTGTGATGGCAACGTCGCGGGCTTCGAGGAGCAAAGGGATAGAGGTGAGGCAGGCGTCGTTACAGAATGCCCACGCCGACTGACGGAGATGCTTGTTGTGAATGGTGTCGAGCTGGCGTAGCAGATTGAACAAGGGCTGGTAGGGATTGTCCACCATCAAGTCGAAAGTGAGGAGCTCGAGCATGAGCTCCTCGTATGCCAAAATGCTGTCTCGCCATCTCCAATACTCCTTGCTCATCTCGTCAATCATCAATTTGACGTTCTTCTGAGCGACTTTTGCGACGGCAATGATGATGTCTTTCGTCTTGCGGCAGTTCTCCTCCGTTTTATTGGCAAGAAACAGCGCCGTAGCGGCAATGTTCTGTTCAATTGATTCGGTCAGCTTCGGTTCCGCCTGGGCTCTTTGAGTTCCTCGCTTGGACCTGGGCAGGCCGTTTTGCGCCTGACGCTCGTCAGACCACACAACGGCGCTGCAGGATACGTAGGGATGAACGGATAATCTCACATAATGATGGATGCCGCCCTTGTCCTCTGCCAGGCTGTACCGCATGTAGAACCGGTGGAAGAAGACTCCTGCGACCCAGAGAGTGATCTGAGGCAGGTCAAGTATGACACCGGCTTGGTAGATGAAGTTTACGCCTTTCGCACGCCGAAGTCGCTCCTCCTCGGGGGACATGCCGTCGATGATGCTCGGAGTGCTCATCACCTCATCGGGGGTGAAGTACCATTGGTTCGGCGGGGGACCAGTTGGAGTCTGCGCTCCCGAGCGCTGGGGCGTCCGCGCATCTCGTTGAGATTGCGGCCTTGGCGGCGATGTGCGCGAGGAATGTGTCGGAGGCGATGGAACTGCGGGAGGAACATCCAGGCGACGCCCTGGAGACCTCGATTGGCGATCAGGTCTTGGAGGACCCGGAGGAAGACCGGGTGCCTGATGTGGCTCTCTCGGCCGGTAGCGATCGATACTAGCCATGGTCGCTAAGCGGCTACGAAGAGTCGAGGTAGACAGTCGATTCTGAGTGCCGTGATGCGGTGTTCATGGGAAAGTGGCGCTCCTGTCGCAGAAATCGAGTCGGGTTTTGGCGACGGTTGGTAACTCCTTGACCTCACGCAATGCATTTGGGGAAAGACCTGCTTGACGCGTTATCTAATCGCGCCACGTGACCCGATTCAAGCAGGGTCTTAAAGTGGTCGGTCGGCCGCGAACATGCTATTTAATGTGTAAAGCACGCGGCAGCAATCGCAAGCATCAATAGTTCCGGAAATACGCCGATACGAGTATGCCTTAAGTTGTTATCTAGGTATCGCTACAACAATATAGTAGTGCTATCCGTCTTGACAGCACATCTACACAGCGCCATAAGCATCTCCAAAGTTGTGTAATTCTGAGAAAGATTGGGCTGTCGATGTGGTTAACAGTAAACAACACAAATATGGCGAGAATCGAGTGTCAATGTGGAGCCCGATAACCCAACTTCAGGTGTCCTCCAGACAAATGACACCTGCTACACGAGCGAGGCATGGGGTATCATTATTCTATTCGCAATGCAGCTTTTGGTGTCCCATTTCGCCTCAAACGGCCTCGCCGTCATTTCTGCCCCATAACTTCAACGTCCTGTCGTGACCACCGCTCACAATCCACTTGCCGTCCCTGCTCACGTCCACACTGGCGACTGGACCGCTATGTCCGCTCAGTGTCTGAACGATGCCCCAGTTGTCCGCGGAGAAGATCTTGACCTTGGCATCGAAGCCTCCCGATACGAAGAACGTACCAGCCTTCTTCGGCTGCTGGGCCCCCTTCTCGTCGACGCCTGGGTGTTGGCCGTCGATGGGGTCGTCGGTTCCCTTGAACCATCTGATATCAGCCACAGCTTTTGCGTGTGCTCCGAGGTTGGCCGTCCTCTGGACCTTTCGAACGTCCCAGCACTTGACCCAACCATCTGCTGATCCCGAGAGCACCCTGTGTCCGTCCGAGCCCCAGTCAATCGCGTAAATGGGTTGAATGTGCTCGTCCAATATCATGACCGTTCTTCCACTGCGCAAATCCCAGATTCTGCCTATGCTGTCAAGACCAGCGCTGGCCAAAAGTGAGCCATCCGCGTTGAAGCTGACGGCGTAGACACCTCTCGAGTGGCCTTCCTGCAGGAGAAGCTCTGCCGTTGTCTCCACATCCCACAGTCTCCAGGTCGTGTCGTCTGACGCAGATGCCAGATACCGTCCAGACGGGTGGAACTCCACGCGAGAGACGCGGGCACTGTGGCCGGTAAGTGTCGAAAGAGGTGTGTCCTGGTTCAACGACCACAGGTGGACCAGGCCTTCAGCTCCCCCGGAAGCGAGATTGAGTGAGTCCGGGGACACTGTGGTGCCGGGAAGCGTTGATCCAGGATACCACGAGATACCGCTGATCTTCTGGGTGTGTCCTCGAAGGTTTATTTTCTCCTGCAAGCTGGGTACCTCGACGAGCTTGAGCCCTCCTCCCCAGTTGCCGGCCGCGACAAGCTCTCCACTGGGAGACAGCCTGGTCATACTGACGTGTCTATCTCCCACAGTCTGACTCCCCTGGAGCTCGAAGCCCTCAAGCTTTTCCTTGATATGCTTTCGGAACTTGACGTGGGTACGCAGCGGTATCGTCGACTCGGCCTTCTGGAACTGAATTCGGCGCTTCGCTCGGGGGAGACTGTATTTTACAATGTCGATGCGTGCTTGCAGCAACGCCTGACCTCCTGGTGTGTAGAATTCCTCGTCTTGTTCGCCCGCGTCCTCGTCTGCCGCGTCATCCATTTCCACGTCGCCATTTTCAAGGCCTGCGAGCTCCTTCTCGATGGCCAGCAGGTTGCGTAGACGATCTCTGCGTTCAGGCTTGCCCTCTCCAAACAGCGTGATGGGCTCGCCCATTTCTCTGAGCCTTGCGCGGACTCTATTGTCGTCTGTTGGCACTGCGATGCTCGCCGCGAGTTTCTTCCTCTCCATCTGCGCCAGGACAGCGGAAGCTTTCTCGGGCGCCACGCCTGACGCTGAGGGAATTTCATAGTCATGGTCGACGGGAATGTCCTCCAACGCAATCCCCTTGTCCTCGTCCATTGCCTCTTCGACATAGGCCTGTCGCGAAGGGTGCATCATCTTAGCGGACGTGGACGTCGCGCGGTCCAGCGATACGATGCAGTGGTATTTGTTGGGGATGGTAGATGAAGAAGTTTTGCCTCTTATAAGGTAATCAGTGTCGGAGTGCAGTTGTAGAGGCGCAATGGCGGCCCAGGCAAGCTTGACTTTTTGATATGTAGACAGGCAGCTTCGAGCTCCGAATATTGGAGTGGGTAAGGTAGTCGCAGATTGGCGTTCGACCTCAAAATTTCTGCTTACATAAGCATACATCGGAAGCTGTAGGCGAATCAGTTGTACGTTGAACGTCGCGAGAACACGTTCTTCGATTTTGCACTACCCATAGTCATTTGCAATTGCAATTCGGTTCAGCTTTCCCTGGAAGACGCATGTCAATCCTCGACCTGGTCGCACCATTTGGAGAACGACTCCATCAAACAGGAAGTCAGGATCATCGGTCTTCTTTACTACACCTCCCGTGGGTATTTCTTTCAATTGAAGAGTTCAATACCGAGACGTCAAATGGTATTCAGTAGAAGTAATGACCAGAACGGGTAAATTCAAAGTCTGGCTTTCAGCACCGTGTCCTGGCTCGATGGTGAGCTGGGAACCAGGCCAAACACTTCGTCCATTACAGAACTCATCCGCTCCACAGCCAAGTCATGGATCTGGTGATGCAAAACGATTCTCCTCCCGTCAAGTCTGATGCCATGTTTCCTTCCCAGCATATTCCACTCCTCGGCTCCCATACTAGCACCTTTGAGATCAACCCAGACCATGTTCGTCTCCACCGGCTTCAATAGTCTCCCTCCTCTCGCCGTCCACATGTTCCCAATTCTCTCGGCCAAGACCCGACTCCTCTCCAGGACGCCCATCGAGTCTTTTGTCCCGAGCCCAAAGTTCTCTACCACAGCCTGCCGCGCCGCAGATGCGAGAACTCCAGCCTGTCTCATCCCACCCCCGACGCTCTTTCGAATACGTCTTACTCTATGATCGAGCTCAGCCGGACCCAGCACCATGGCCCCCATCGGCGCCCCTAAATTCTTGCTGAAATCCAACGTCAAGACGTCCACACACCTCCCGTAGTCCTCTAAACTGCCCGCTCCCGCCGAAACCGCCTCAAAAAGCCGCGCGCCGTCCATGTGCACAGCTACCCCATTCTCCTCCGCCCACCTTTTGATCCGACGCACCTCTGCCAGCGGCACGACGGCCCCGGCGCATGTGTTTTCGATACTCACCACCTGCGTGGGACACTTGTGCACATCATCCGTCAAAACCGCGTGCTTCTTCACGTCCTCGAGCGTCAGGTACAGCCCGTTCAACGGCCGTACGCCCTGGACCATGGCGCCTGATAAGGACGCGATGCCGCCGGTTTCCCAGTGGACGATGTGAGCGCTGGCATTGGCGAGGATGGCGTGCGGCGGCTGGTAGAGAAGCGCGCGGATGGCGAGCTGGTTGGCCATTGTTCCGGAAAGGACAAACGCCGCGCTCTCGAGACCGCAGAGTTTGGCCATGTCTTGTTCAAAGATTGAGGTGGTCGCGTCCTCTCGGAACACGTCGTCATGGAGTGTCGTTCTAGTGATGGCTAGGAGCATGCCATGGGACGGGGTTGTGATGACATCGCCTTTAAGATGTGTTAGAAAACGGTTTGGGCGTCTGGCATATGAAGGGGGTGTAAAACGCACTTCTAAAGTCGAATGCCGCGCCGGTCTCTGAGGGAGAACCCCATAGAATGGGGCTGCTCTCATTGCTCGCCATGCTTGACTCTGTGATATGACGATACCGCCTTGCCTGTTGTCTTGCTGTAGAAGTCTGCAGCTCTGGACTGGAATCCCGGATCATATATTGAGCGTTGCCATGCTACCCCGTGACTCTCTGTTATATCGCTTCTAGAACAGCCTTTGGTCGTCGTGGTCGGGTTGGTCTTACACTCGACACCTGCGGGCAAGCCCCTCATCCCGTCCAACCAGGGCGCATCACATGAGAGCGCCGCCACGACTCAGGGGACAATGCAGCCATCTCACTCGCAAATCTCTCAATCGGGACATCTCCAAGTCACGAAATGGCACCGCAATCCTTGAGGAATCATGCCGCTACTTTGGCCAAGCCCTACGAAAACAAGCTCCAGCGTGGCCTTGTGCTTGAGGAAATCCCCTAGGCTTGGATTCGATTCAGCTTCGCCACTCAAAGGCCGCGAAACTACTTGAAGTCGCAATCTGATTGGGCAGTATGCTCGCGAAGCGAAGCGTTCCAAGTGCTTATGGCAGATGTAACCAACCTATGCAGACGCACGACGCAATCCTTTCAATGGCCTCTAGAAGCTGAAAAGAAAAAGCAAGCAGGACACACTGGGAGGCCTTAGCGATGGCGAGAATGGTGAGACATCAAAGACTTTCGTCAGGCGTTGCAAGAAGGTGTGACCTGGCGATGATGCGGACTGTATCCCGGGTGAGCGTTGGCATTCACATTCTCTCGTTAAGAGGCGAGCGAGATACCTTTCTGGGGTTAAGGCAGTCTCTTTTGAGGATCATGTTATAGACTGGCGGTGTGAGATATAAGTCGTTTGGGATGTGGCTGCTGCTCTCCTGAGCTATCAGCCCTGCAAGCTTGTATCTCAGCATCCAGGCCATATCGTGGTGTCGAGTCCATCACCGTCTTCTGCCATTTGGTTATCGGGTTCCTCCTCATATTTGTAGTAACTCAGGTGCTTTTGTTCGACATGGTCGCCATCCATTTGCACCCCTCGAAAGAGCAAAGTGTTGCTGCAAAGGGAAGCCTCGTGGTCTCTGAAACGGACGAAGAAGCTGTATTGGCTAGTTATGGTGTACAGCGAGCAGCCGACGGTCTCATCAACTGGCAGCCGAGCTATCAAACCCATCCTCGTAATTGGACCGCCGCGAGGAAGACGTTCGACACATCTGTCATAATCTTGTTTGAACTTTACACGTAGGTCTCATCTCGTCTTTCACAGAGACTTCAGCTTGTAATGACATTCGTCAGCACAATCATTAGCACAACAGGAGTGAGTTGGCCTTTTGCTACCCTTTGCGTTATATACAACGCGGCCCGCAGATCGGCTCGAGCCGAGTGGCGTAGTGTCTCGATCCTGCTACCGGTTGACGGTACGCCCTCAAACACATCCAAGAGCCGTTGTTGATGCCACTGGCCTTGGTCCGCACCTTGACCTGGAAATGATCCTCATCGAGACTTGGCATATTAACAGAAATGCGCAGGCTGTCGCGGCGACCGAAGCGGCGCCAGATTATGGGCTCAGTCGCCAGGCATCGCTGGTTGGCTTCACGCTGATGTGCGTTGCGATTTACTGCCTGGATTCATTCCTTCACGTTCTGACGTCGCATAGGTATCAACTTGGCCAGGCTGTGGGCGGCTTCCTCATACCTCCCTTTTCGGAGTTATTTGGCCGCCGTGTGCCCTACCTGGCATCTTGTGCCGCATTTTGCATGTTCAGTCTCCTGACGGGAGTTGTGCACTCGCCAGCCACGATGTACACAGGGCGCTTCGTCGCAGGCCTTGCTTCAGCAGTCCCATCTGTCGTTATAGCCGGGAGCGTGGAGGACATGTTCAACACCAAACGCCGAGTCTGGATAATCGTCCTTTGGAATGCGGGAACGACAGTCGGTCTGTGTTTGGGGCCCATTTATGCTGCGTACATATCAGAAGCCGTAGGGTGGCGGTGGATATTCCACAGCGCCGCCATTGTGACGGGGATCCTTTTCGTGTCGCTTTTCGGCATCAAAGAGAGCAGACCCAGTATCCTATTGAACCGCATCATCCAGAAGATCAGGATGGAGACCGTCATCTCGGAGCTGGCGTGGCATAACCCAGACGAAGCAGCGGATTTCAAGGCTTTGGTCCGGATCAGTGTCGTTCGACCGGGTAAGATACTGGTCACGGAGCCGTTGGTGATCATGGTTGCGCTCATCTCGGCGTCGTCGTGGGGTATGATATACCTATTATGGTAAAATCACCAGGCTTCGGGTCTAACTTTAGACACTATTCGTTATTTTAACGATT